>JAEVLN010000031.1:273685-684064 GCA_018350325.1 Globodera rostochiensis
TTCAAATCCCTCGCGATGAAAATGATTTTATTTGATTAAAAAAATAATTTTAAGAATATTTGAAATCTCGCGCAGTCAAAAATTCAAAATTTAAATTTAAATAATTAAAAAAAGTCGCGCAGGGTGCGCGAGTGACTCGCGCAGTGAAAAAAATAAATAAAAATATTAATAAATAAAATATAAATATTAAATAAAGTCGCGCAGGCGAAATTTGCATAATCTCGCGCAGGTGCGCAAGGCAGGTGCGCGAAGGGTCGCGCAGTGAAAAAAATTAAATAATTAAAATAAATAAATAAAATAATATTAAATAAAGTCGCTCAGGCGAAATTTGCATAATCTCGCGCAGGTGCGCGAGCCAGGTGCGCGAGAGGGTCGCGCAGGACCAAAATTTGCATAAAGTCGCGCAGGACCCTGCCAATAGGTTTTGGTTTTAGGACTCACTTGGCTGGGCCTCAGGTGGCCCGCGGTCACTTGGCTGGCTGGCGCTCAATTGGCGCCCCACCCCCTCCATAGGTATGGGCTGCTACCGTAATCCGGACAAATGGAAGGTAGTAACTACTTCTCTGCAATGTGCATTCATTCTAGTCTACGCAGTTACACTATCCAAATAGCTGGACCTTCTATGTACCAAGATATTCTGATGATTCTTTGTTATGTTGAATATTTGCCAATAATGTTCAATTTAACGAATTCAATCAGCGACTCACTCGATTAATGCCTGAGTAAAAATGTTGACATTTTTGGCCAAAGGCTAAAGGCCATAACTTTTTTTGCTCTTGGACCAGAACGCAACGCTGTAACGTATGACAGCATCTACACGTTGAGAGCTTCCATTTGGCATAAAAAAGGAGCAAATCGGACAAGATTGAAGGAAGTTATTGGCCGCTAAATTGTTTACCATTTCACGGGCCATGTTCAAAATACATCGGCAGTGTTTTCTATTTTTTATTCATTGGGCGTTATTTTAGACCCTTATAGAATCTAGTCACTAAAAGATATAATGTAAAAAATTCAATGCAATAATCTCTTGAATTCTCTGGCCTTTTCTAAAAATAGTTCAGCATTCTAAACATTATTAATTTATTTTACCATATATTTGATCTCTGCAATGTGCATTCATTCTAGTCTACTCAGTTACACTATCCAAATAGCTGGACCTACTATGTACCAAGACATTCTGATGATTCTTTGTTATGTTGAATATTTGCCAATAATGTTCAATTTAACGAATTCAATCAGCGACTCACTCGATTAATGCCTGAGTAAAAATGTTGACATTTTTGGCCAAAGGCTAAAGGCCATAACTTTTTTTGCTCTTGGACCAGAACGCAACGCTGTAACGTATGACAGCATCTACACATTGAGAGCTTTCATTTGGCATAAAAAAGGAGCAAATCGGACAAGATTGAAGGAAGTGATTGGCCGCTAAATTGTTTACCATTTCACTGGCCATGTTCAAAATACATCGGCAGTGTTTTCTATTTTATTCATTGGGCGTTATTTTAGACCCTTATAGAATCTAGTCGCTAAAAGATATAATGTAAAAAATTCAATGCAATAATCTCTTGAATTCTCTGGCCTTTTCTAAAAATAGTTCAGCATTCTAAACATTATTAATTAATTTTACCATATATTTGATCTCTGCAATGTGCATTCATTCTAGTCTACTCAGTTACACTATCCAAATAGTTGGACCTACTATGTACCAAGACATTCTGATGATTCTTTGTTATGTTGAATATTTGCCAATAATGTTCAATTTAACGAATTCAATCAGCGACTCACTCGATTAATGCCTGAGTAAAAATGTTGACATTTTTGGCCAAAGGCTAAAGGCCATAACTTTTTTTGCTCTTGGACCAGAACGCAACGCTGTAACGTATGACAGCATCTACACATTGAGAGCTTCCATTTGGCATAAAAAAGGAGCAAATCGGACAAGATTGAAGGAAGTTATTGGCCGCTAAATTGTTTACCATTTCACTGGCCATGTTCAAAATACATCGGCAGTGTTTTCTATTTTTTATTCATTGGGCGTTATTTTAGACCCTTATAGAAGCTAGTCACTAAAAGATATAATGTAAAAAATTCAATGCAATAATCTCTTGAATTCTTGGCCTTTTCTAAAAATAGTTCAGCATTATAAACATTATTATTTATTTTACCATATATTTGATCTCTGCAATGTGCATTCATTCTAGTCTACTCAGTTACACTATCCAAATAGCTGGACCTACTATGTACCAAGACATTCTGATCATTCTTTGTTATGTTGAATATTTGCCAATAATGTTCAATTTAACGAATTCAATCAGCGACTCACTCGATTAATGCCTGAGTAAAAATGTTGACATTTTTGGCCAAAGGCTAAAGGCCATAACTTTTTTTGCTCTTGGACCAGAACGCAACGCTGTAACGTATGACAGCATCTACACATTGAGAGCTTCCATTTGGCATAAAAAAGGAGCAAATCGGACAAGATTGAAGGAAGTTATTGGCCGCTAAATTGTTTACCATTTCACTGGCCATGTTCAAAATACATCGGCAGTGTTTTCTATTTTTTATTCATTGGGCGTTATTTTAGACCCTTATAGAATCTAGTCGCTAAAAGATATAATGTAAAAAATTCAATGCAATAATCTCTTGAATTCTCTGGCCTTTTCTAAAAATAGTTCAGCATTCTAAACATTATTAATTTATTTTACCATATATTTGATCTCTGCAATGTGCATTCATTCTAGTCTACTCAGTTACACTATCCAAATAGCTGGACCTACTATGTACCAAGACATTCTGATGATTCTTTGTTATGTTGAATATTTGCCAATAATGTTCAATTTAACGAATTCAATCAGCGACTCACTCGATTAATGCCTGAGTAAAAATGTTGACATTTTTGGCCAAAGGCTAAAGGCCATAACTTTTTTTGCTCTTGGACCAGAACGCAACGCTGTAAGGTATGACAGCATCTACACATTGAGAGCTCCCATTTGGCACAAAAAAGGAGCAAATCGGACAAGATTGAAGGAAGTGATTGGCCGCTAAATTGTTTACCATTTCACTGGCCATGTTCAAAATACATCGGCAGTGTTTTCTATTTTTTATTCATTGGGCGTTATTTTAGACCCTTATAGAAGCTAGTCACTAAAAGATATAATGTAAAAAATTCAATGCAATAATCTTTTGAAATCTTTGGCCTTTTCTAAAAATAGTTCAGCATTATAAACATTATTTATTTATTTTACCATATATTTGATCTCTGCAATGTGCATTCATTCTAGTCTACTCAGTTACACTATCCAAATAGCTGGACCTACTATGTACCAAGACATTCTGATCATTCTTTGTTATGTTGAATATTTGCCAATAATGTTCAATTTAACGAATTCAATCAGCGACTCACTCGATTAATGCCTGAGTAAAAATGTTGACATTTTTGGCCAAAGGCTAAAGGCCATAACTTTTTTTGCTCTTGGACCAGAACGCAACGCTGTAACGTATGACAGCATCTACACGTTGAGAGCTTCCATTTGGCATAAAAAAGGAGCAAATCGGACAAGATTGAAGGAAGTTATTGGCCGCTAAATTGTTTACCATTTCACGGGCCATGTTCAAAATACATCGGCAGTGTTTTCTATTTTTTATTCATTGGGCGTTATTTTAGACCCTTATAGAATCTAGTCGCTAAAAGATATAATGTAAAAAATTCAATGCAATAATCTCTTGAATTCTCTGGCCTTTTCTAAAAATAGTTCAGCATTCTAAACATTATTAATTTATTTTACCATATATTTGATCTCTGCAAGGTGCATTCATTCTAGTCTACTCAGTTACACTATCCAAATAGCTGGACCTACTATGTACCAAGACATTCTGATGATTCTTTGTTATGTTGAATATTTGCCAATAATGTTCAATTTAACGAATTCAATCAGCGACTCACTCGATTAATGCCTGAGTAAAAATGTTGACATTTTTGGCCAAAGGCTAAAGGCCATAACTTTTTTTGCTCTTGGACCAGAACGCAACGCTGTAACGTATGACAGCATCTACACATTGAGAGCTTCCATTTGGCATAAAAAAGGAGCAAATCGGACAAGATTGAAGGAAGTTATTGGCCGCTAAATTGTTTACCATTTCACTGGCCATGTTCAAAATACATCGGCAGTGTTTTCTATTTTTTATTCATTGGGCGTTATTTTAGACCCTTATAGAATCTAGTCGCTAAAAGATATAATGTAAAAAATTCAATGCAATAATCTCTTGAATTCTCTGGCCTTTTCTAAAAATAGTTCAGCATTCTAAACATTATTAATTTTTTTTACCATATATTTGATCTCTGCAATGTGCATTCATTCTAGTCTACTCAGTTACACTATCCAAATAGCTGGATCTAACTATGTACCAAGACATTCTGATGATTCTTTGTTATGTTGAATATTTGCCAATAATGTTCAATTTAACGAATTCAATCAGCGACTCACTCGATTAATGCCTGAGTAAAAATGTTGACATTTTTGGCCAAAGGATAAAGGCCATAACTTTTTTTGCTCTTGGACCAGGACAGCATCTACACATTGAGAGCTTTCATTTAGCGGCATAAAAAAGGAGCAAATCGGACAAGATTGAAGGAAGTAATTGGCCGCTAAATTGTTTACCATTTCACTGGCCATGTTCAAAATACATGGGCAGTGTTTTCTATTTTTATTCATTGGGCGTTATTTTAGACCCTTATAGAATCTAGTCGCTAAAAGATATAATGTAAAAAATTCAATGCAATAATCTCTTGAATTCTCTGGCCTTTTCTAAAAATAGTTCAGCATTCTAAACATTATTAATTTCTGTTACCATATATTTGATCTCTGCAATGTGCATTCATTCTAGTTTACTCAGTTACACTATCCAAATAGCTGGACCTACTATGTACCAAGACATTCTGATGATTCTTTGTTATGTTGAATATTTGCCAATAATGTTCAAATTAACGAATTCAATCAGCGACTCACTCAATTAATGCCTGAGTAAAAATGTTGACATTTTTGGCCAAAGGCTAAAGGCCATAACTTTTTTTTGCTCTTGGACCAGAACGCAACGCTGTAACGTATGACAGCATCTACACATTAAGAGCTTTCATTTGGCGGCATAAAAAAAGGAGCAAATCGGACAAGATTGAAGGAAGTAATTGGCCGCTAAATTGTTTACCATTTCACTGGCCATGTTCAAAATACATCGGCAGTGTTTACTATTTTTTATTCATTGGGCCTTATTTTAGACCCTTATAGAATCTAGTCGCTAAAAGATATAATGTAAAAAATTCAATGCAATAATCTCTTGAATTCTCTGGCCTTTTCTAAAAATAGTTCAGCATTCTAAACATTATTAATTTATTTTACCATATATTTGGTCTCTGCAATGTGCATTCATTCTAGTCTACTCAGTTACACTATCCAAATAGCTGGACCTACTATGTACCAAGACATTCTGATGATTCTTTGTTATGTTGAATATTTGCCAATAATGTTCAATTTAACGAATTCAATCAGCGATTCACTCGATTAATGCCTGAGTAAAAATGTTGACATTTTTGGCCAAAGGCTAAAGGCCATAACTTTTTTTGCTCTTGGACCAGAACGCAACGCTGTAACGTATGACAGCATCTACACATTGAGAGCTTCCATTTGGCATAAAAAAGGAGCAAATCGGACAAGATTGAAGGAAGTTATTGGCCGCTAAATTGTTTACCATTTCACTGGCCATGTTCAAAATACATCGGCAGTGTTTTCTATTTTTTATTCATTGGGCGTTATTTTAGACCCTTATAGAATCTAGTCGCTAAAAGATATAATGTAAAAAATTCAATGCAATAATCTCTTGAATTCTCTGGCCTTTTCTAAAAATAGTTCAGCATTCTAAACATTATTAATTTATTTTACCATATATTTGATCTCTGCAATGTGCATTCATTCTAGTCTACTCAGTTACACTATCCAAATAGCTGGACCTACTATGTACCAAGACATTCTGATGATTCTTTGTTATGTTGAATATTTGCCAATAATGTTCAATTTAACGAATTCAATCAGCGACTCACTCGATTAATGCCTGAGTAAAAATGTTGACATTTTTGGCCAAAGGCTAAAGGCCATAACTTTTTTTGCTCTTGGACCAGAACGCAACGCTGTAACGTATGACAGCATCTACACATTGAGAGCTTCCATTTGGCATAAAAAAGGAGCAAATCGGACAAGATTGAAGGAAGTTATTGGCCGCTAAATTGTTTACCATTTCACTGGCCATGTTCAAAATACATCGGCAGTGTTTTCTATTTTTTATTCATTGGGCGTTATTTTAGACCCTTATAGAATCTAGTCGCTAAAAGATATAATGTAAAAAATTCAATGCAATAATCTCTTGAATTCTCTGGCCTTTTCTAAAAATAGTTCAGCATTCTAAACATTATTAATTTATTTTACCATATATTTGATCTCTGCAATGTGCATTCATTCTAGTCTACTCAGTTACACTATCCAAATAGCTGGACCTACTATGTACCAAGACATTCTGATGATTCTTTGTTATGTTGAATATTTGCCAATAATGTTCAATTTAACGAATTCAATCAGCGACTCACTCGATTAATGCCTGAGTAAAAATGTTGACATTTTTGGCCAAAGGCTAAAGGCCATAACTTTTTTTGCTCTTGGACCAGAACGCAACGCTGTAACGTATGACAGCATCTACACATTGAGAGCTTCCATTTGGCGGCATAAAAAAGGAGCAAATCGGACAAGATTGAAGGAAGTTATTGGCCGCTAAATTGTTTACCATTTCACTGGCCATGTTCAAAATACATCGGCAGTGTTTTCTATTTTTTATTCATTGGGCGTTATTTTAGACCCTTATAGAATCTAGTCGCTAAAAGATATAATGTAAAAAATTCAATGCAATAATCTCTTGAATTCTCTGGCCTTTTCTAAAAATAGTTCAGCATTCTAAACATTATTAATTTATTTTACCATATATTTGATCTCTGCAATGTGCATTCATTCTAGTCTACTCAGTTACACTATCCAAATAGCTGGACCTACTATGTACCAAGACATTCTGATGATTCTTTGTTATGTTGAATATTTGCCAATAATGTTCAATTTAACGAATTCAATCAGCGACTCACTCGATTAATGCCTGAGTAAAAATGTTGACATTTTTGGCCAAAGGCTAAAGGCCATAACTTTTTTTGCTCTTGGACCAGAACGCAACGCTGTAACGTATGACAGCATCTACACATTGAGAGCTTCCATTTGGCATAAAAAAGGAGCAAATCGGACAAGATTGAAGGAAGTTATTGGCCGCTAAATTGTTTACCATTTCACTGGCCATGTTCAAAATACATCGGCAGTGTTTTCTATTTTTTATTCATTGGGCGTTATTTTAGACCCTTATAGAATCTAGTCGCTAAAAGATATAATGTAAAAAATTCAATGCAATAATCTCTTGAATTCTCTGGCCTTTTCTAAAAATAGTTCAGCATTCTAAACATTATTAATTTATTTTACCATATATTTGATCTCTGCAATGTGCATTCATTCTAGTCTACTCAGTTACACTATCCAAATAGCTGGACCTACTATGTACCAAGACATTCTGATGATTCTTTGTTATGTTGAATATTTGCCAATAATGTTCAATTTAACGAATTCAATCAGCGACTCACTCGATTAATGCCTGAGTAAAAATGTTGACATTTTTGGCCAAAGGCTAAAGGCCATAACTTTTTTTGCTCTTGGACCAGAACGCAACGCTGTAACGTATGACAGCATCTACACATTGAGAGCTTCCATTTGGCATAAAAAAGGAGCAAATCGGACAAGATTGAAGGAAGTTATTGGCCGCTAAATTGTTTACCATTTCACTGGCCATGTTCAAAATACATCGGCAGTGTTTTCTATTTTTTATTCATTGGGCGTTATTTTAGACCCTTATAGAATCTAGTCGCTAAAAGATATAATGTAAAAAATTCAATGCAATAATCTCTTGAATTCTCTGGCCTTTTCTAAAAATAGTTCAGCATTCTAAACATTATTAATTTATTTTACCATATATTTGATCTCTGCAATGTGCATTCATTCTAGTCTACTCAGTTACACTATCCAAATAGCTGGACCTACTATGTACCAAGACATTCTGATGATTCTTTGTTATGTTGAATATTTGCCAATAATGTTCAATTTAACGAATTCAATCAGCGACTCACTCGATTAATGCCTGAGTAAAAATGTTGACATTTTTGGCCAAAGGCTAAAGGCCATAACTTTTTTTGCTCTTGGACCAGAACGCAACGCTGTAACGTATGACAGCATCTACACATTGAGAGCTTCCATTTGGCATAAAAAAGGAGCAAATCGGACAAGATTGAAGGAAGTTATTGGCCGCTAAATTGTTTACCATTTCACTGGCCATGTTCAAAATACATCGGCAGTGTTTTCTATTTTTTATTCATTGGGCGTTATTTTAGACCCTTATAGAATCTAGTCGCTAAAAGATATAATGTAAAAAATTCAATGCAATAATCTCTTGAATTCTCTGGCCTTTTCTAAAAATAGTTCAGCATTCTAAACATTATTAATTTATTTTACCATATATTTGATCTCTGCAATGTGCATTCATTCTAGTCTACTCAGTTACACTATCCAAATAGCTGGACCTACTATGTACCAAGACATTCTGATGATTCTTTGTTATGTTGAATATTTGCCAATAATGTTCAATTTAACGAATTCAATCAGCGACTCACTCGATTAATGCCTGAGTAAAAATGTTGACATTTTTGGCCAAAGGCTAAAGGCCATAACTTTTTTTGCTCTTGGACCAGAACGCAACGCTGTAACGTATGACAGCATCTACACATTGAGAGCTTCCATTTGGCATAAAAAAGGAGCAAATCGGACAAGATTGAAGGAAGTTATTGGCCGCTAAATTGTTTACCATTTCACTGGCCATGTTCAAAATACATCGGCAGTGTTTTCTATTTTTTATTCATTGGGCGTTATTTTAGACCCTTATAGAATCTAGTCGCTAAAAGATATAATGTAAAAAATTCAATGCAATAATCTCTTGAATTCTCTGGCCTTTTCTAAAAATAGTTCAGCATTCTAAACATTATTAATTTATTTTACCATATATTTGATCTCTGCAATGTGCATTCATTCTAGTCTACTCAGTTACACTATCCAAATAGCTGGACCTACTATGTACCAAGACATTCTGATGATTCTTTGTTATGTTGAATATTTGCCAATAATGTTCAATTTAACGAATTCAATCAGCGACTCACTCGATTAATGCCTGAGTAAAAATGTTGACATTTTTGGCCAAAGGCTAAAGGCCATAACTTTTTTTGCTCTTGGACCAGAACGCAACGCTGTAACGTATGACAGCATCTACACATTGAGAGCTTCCATTTGGCATAAAAAAGGAGCAAATCGGACAAGATTGAAGGAAGTTATTGGCCGCTAAATTGTTTACCATTTCACTGGCCATGTTCAAAATACATCGGCAGTGTTTTCTATTTTTTATTCATTGGGCGTTATTTTAGACCCTTATAGAATCTAGTCGCTAAAAGATATAATGTAAAAAATTCAATGCAATAATCTCTTGAATTCTCTGGCCTTTTCTAAAAATAGTTCAGCATTCTAAACATTATTAATTTATTTTACCATATATTTGATCTCTGCAATGTGCATTCATTCTAGTCTACTCAGTTACACTATCCAAATAGCTGGACCTACTATGTACCAAGACATTCTGATGATTCTTTGTTATGTTGAATATTTGCCAATAATGTTCAATTTAACGAATTCAATCAGCGACTCACTCGATTAATGCCTGAGTAAAAATGTTGACATTTTTGGCCAAAGGCTAAAGGCCATAACTTTTTTTGCTCTTGGACCAGAACGCAACGCTGTAACGTATGACAGCATCTACACATTGAGAGCTTCCATTTGGCATAAAAAAGGAGCAAATCGGACAAGATTGAAGGAAGTTATTGGCCGCTAAATTGTTTACCATTTCACTGGCCATGTTCAAAATACATCGGCAGTGTTTTCTATTTTTTATTCATTGGGCGTTATTTTAGACCCTTATAGAATCTAGTCGCTAAAAGATATAATGTAAAAAATTCAATGCAATAATCTCTTGAATTCTCTGGCCTTTTCTAAAAATAGTTCAGCATTCTAAACATTATTAATTTATTTTACCATATATTTGATCTCTGCAATGTGCATTCATTCTAGTCTACTCAGTTACACTATCCAAATAGCTGGACCTACTATGTACCAAGACATTCTGATGATTCTTTGTTATGTTGAATATTTGCCAATAATGTTCAATTTAACGAATTCAATCAGCGACTCACTCGATTAATGCCTGAGTAAAAATGTTGACATTTTTGGCCAAAGGCTAAAGGCCATAACTTTTTTTGCTCTTGGACCAGAACGCAACGCTGTAACGTATGACAGCATCTACACATTGAGAGCTTCCATTTGGCATAAAAAAGGAGCAAATCGGACAAGATTGAAGGAAGTTATTGGCCGCTAAATTGTTTACCATTTCACTGGCCATGTTCAAAATACATCGGCAGTGTTTTCTATTTTTTATTCATTGGGCGTTATTTTAGACCCTTATAGAATCTAGTCGCTAAAAGATATAATGTAAAAAATTCAATGCAATAATCTCTTGAATTCTCTGGCCTTTTCTAAAAATAGTTCAGCATTCTAAACATTATTAATTTATTTTACCATATATTTGATCTCTGCAATGTGCATTCATTCTAGTCTACTCAGTTACACTATCCAAATAGCTGGACCTACTATGTACCAAGACATTCTGATGATTCTTTGTTATGTTGAATATTTGCCAATAATGTTCAATTTAACGAATTCAATCAGCGACTCACTCGATTAATGCCTGAGTAAAAATGTTGACATTTTTGGCCAAAGGCTAAAGGCCATAACTTTTTTTGCTCTTGGACCAGAACGCAACGCTGAAACGTATCGACAGCATCTCCACATCGAGTGCTTCCGTTTGGCATAAAAAACCAGCAATTCGGACCAGATTGAAGGAAGTTGTTCGCCGCCAAAGCGTTTACCATTTCACTGGCCATATTCAAAATACATTGGCAGTGTTTTCTATTTTGTATTCATTAGCCGTTATTGTAGACCCTTATAGAATCTAGTCGCTAAAAGATATACTGTTGAAAATTCAATGCAATAATCTCTCGAACTCTCTGGCCTTTCCTAAAAATATTTCAGCATTCTAAGCGTTATTTCTTTATTATACCATATATTTGATCTCTGCAAAGTGCATTCATTCAAGTCTAGTCAGTTACACTATCCAAATAGCTGGACCTACTATGTACCGATACATTCTGATGGTTATTTGTTATGTTGAATATTTGCCAATAAGGTTCAATTTAACGAATTCAATCAGCGACTCACCTGAGTAATGCCTGAGTAAATTGTCAACATTTTTGGCCAATGGCCAAAGGCCATAACTTTTTTTGCTCTTGGACCAGAACGCAACGCTGTAACGTATGACAGCATCTACACATTGAGAGCTTCCATTTGGCATAAAAAAGGAGCAAATCGGACAAGATTGAAGGAAGTTATTGGCCGCTAAATTGTTTACCATTTCACTGGCCATGTTCAAAATACATCGGCAGTGTTTTCTATTTTTTATTCATTGGGCGTTATTATAGACCCTTATAGAATCTAGTCGCTAAAAGATATAATGTAAAAAATTCAATGCAATAATCTCTTGAATTCTCTGGCCTTTTCTAAAAATAGTTCAGCATTCTAAACATTATTAATTTATTACCATATATTTGATCTCTGCAATGTGCATTCATTCTAGTCTACTCAGTTACACTATCCAAATAGCTGGACCTACTATGTACCAAGACATTCTGATGATTCTTTGTTATGTTGAATATTTGCCAATAATGTTCAATTTAACGAATTCAATCAGCGACTCACTCGATTAATGCCTGAGTAAATTGTCAACATTTTTGGCCAATGGCCAAAGCCCATAACTTTTTTGTTCTTTGTCCAATCGCAACGCTGAAACGTATCGACAGCATCTCCACATCGAGTGCTTCCGTTTGGCATAAAAAACCAGCAATTCGGACCAGATTGAAGGAAGTTGTTCGCCGCCAAAGCGTTTACCATTTCACTGGCCATATTCAAAATACATTGGCAGTGTTTTCTATTTTGTATTCATTAGCCGTTATTGTAGACCCTTATAGAATCTAGTCGCTAAAAGATATACTGTTGAAAATTCAATGCAATAATCTCTCGAACTCTCTGGCCTTTCCTAAAAATATTTCAGCATTCTAAGCGTTATTTCTTTATTATACCATATATTTGATCTCTGCAAAGTGCATTCATTCAAGTCTAGTCAGTTACACTATCCAAATAGCTGGACCTACTATGTACCGATACATTCTGATGGTTATTTGTTATGTTGAATATTTGCCAATAAGGTTCAATTTAACGAATTCAATCAGCGACTCACTCGATTAATGCCTGAGTAAAAATGTTGACATTTTTGGCCAAAGGCTAAAGGCCATAACTTTTTTTGCTCTTGGACCAGAACGCAACGCTGTAACGTATCGACAGCATCTACACATTGAGAGCTTCCATTTGGCATAAAAAAGGAGCAAATCGGACAAGATTGAAGGAAGTTATTGGCCGCTAAATTGTTTACCATTTCACTGGCCATGTTCAAAATACATCGGCAGTGTTTTCTATTTTTATTCATTGGGCGTTATTTTAGACCCTTATAGAATCTAGTCGCTAAAAGATATAATGTAAAAAATTCAATGCAATAATCTCTTGAATTCTCTGGCCTTTTCTAAAAATAGTTCAGCATTCTAAACATTATTAATTTATTTACCATATATTTGATCTCTGCAATGTGCATTCATTCTAGTCTACTCAGTTACACTATCCAAATAGCTGGACCTACTATGTACCAAGACATTCTGATGGTTATTTGTTATGTTGAATATTTGCCAATAAGGTTCAATTTAACGAATTCAATCAGCGACTCACCTGAGTAATGCCTGAGTAAATTGTCAACATTTTTGGCCAATGGCCAAAGCCCATAACTTTTTTGTTCTTTGTCCAATCGCAACGCTGAAACGTATCGACAGCATCTCCACATCGAGTGCTTCCGTTTGGCATAAAAAACCAGCAATTCGGACCAGATTGAAGGAAGTTGTTCGCCGCCAAAGCGTTTACCATTTCACTGGCCATATTCAAAATACATTGGCAGTGTTTTCTATTTTGTATTCATTAGCCGTTATTGTAGACCCTTATAGAATCTAGTCGCTAAAAGATATACTGTTGAAAATTCAATGCAATAATCTCTCGAACTCTCTGGCCTTTCCTAAAAATATTTCAGCATTCTAAGCGTTATTTCTTTATTATACCATATATTTGATCTCTGCAAAGTGCATTCATTCAAGTCTAGTCAGTTACACTATCCAAATAGCTGGACCTACTATGTACCGATACATTCTGATGGTTATTTGTTATGTTGAATATTTGCCAATAAGGTTCAATTTAACGAATTCAATCAGCGACTCACCTGAGTAATGCCTGAGTAAATTGTCAACATTTTTGGCCAATGGCCAAAGCCCATAACTTTTTTGTTCTTTGTCCAATCGCAACGCTGAAACGTATCGACAGCATCTCCACATCGAGTGCTTCCGTTTGGCATAAAAAACCAGCAATTCGGACCAGATTGAAGGAAGTTGTTCGCCGCCAAAGCGTTTACCATTTCACTGGCCATATTCAAAATACATTGGCAGTGTTTTCTATTTTGTATTCATTAGCCGTTATTGTAGACCCTTATAGAATCTAGTCGCTAAAAGATATACTGTTGAAAATTCAATGCAATAATCTCTCGAACTCTCTGGCCTTTCCTAAAAATATTTCAGCATTCTAAGCGTTATTTCTTTATTATACCATATATTTGATCTCTGCAAAGTGCATTCATTCAAGTCTAGTCAGTTACACTATCCAAATAGCTGGACCTACTATGTACCGATACATTCTGATGGTTATTTGTTATGTTGAATATTTGCCAATAAGGTTCAATTTAACGAATTCAATCAGCGACTCACCTGAGTAATGCCTGAGTAAATTGTCAACATTTTTGGCCAATGGCCAAAGCCCATAACTTTTTTGTTCTTTGTCCAATCGCAACGCTGAAACGTATCGACAGCATCTCCACATCGAGTGCTTCCGTTTGGCATAAAAAACCAGCAATTCGGACCAGATTGAAGGAAGTTGTTCGCCGCCAAAGCGTTTACCATTTCACTGGCCATATTCAAAATACATTGGCAGTGTTTTCTATTTTGTATTCATTAGCCGTTATTGTAGACCCTTATAGAATCTAGTCGCTAAAAGATATACTGTTGAAAATTCAATGCAATAATCTCTCGAACTCTCTGGCCTTTCCTAAAAATATTTCAGCATTCTAAGCGTTATTTCTTTATTATACCATATATTTGATCTCTGCAAAGTGCATTCATTCAAGTCTAGTCAGTTACACTATCCAAATAGCTGGACCTACTATGTACCGATACATTCTGATGGTTATTTGTTATGTTGAATATTTGCCAATAAGGTTCAATTTAACGAATTCAATCAGCGACTCACCTGAGTAATGCCTGAGTAAATTGTCAACATTTTTGGCCAATGGCCAAAGCCCATAACTTTTTTGTTCTTTGTCCAATCGCAACGCTGAAACGTATCGACAGCATCTCCACATCGAGTGCTTCCGTTTGGCATAAAAAACCAGCAATTCGGACCAGATTGAAGGAAGTTGTTCGCCGCCAAAGCGTTTACCATTTCACTGGCCATATTCAAAATACATTGGCAGTGTTTTCTATTTTGTATTCATTAGCCGTTATTGTAGACCCTTATAGAATCTAGTCGCTAAAAGATATACTGTTGAAAATTCAATGCAATAATCTCTCGAACTCTCTGGCCTTTCCTAAAAATATTTCAGCATTCTAAGCGTTATTTCTTTATTATACCATATATTTGATCTCTGCAAAGTGCATTCATTCAAGTCTAGTCAGTTACACTATCCAAATAGCTGGACCTACTATGTACCGATACATTCTGATGGTTATTTGTTATGTTGAATATTTGCCAATAAGGTTCAATTTAACGAATTCAATCAGCGACTCACCTGAGTAATGCCTGAGTAAATTGTCAACATTTTTGGCCAATGGCCAAAGCCCATAACTTTTTTGTTCTTTGTCCAATCGCAACGCTGAAACGTATCGACAGCATCTCCACATCGAGTGCTTCCGTTTGGCATAAAAAACCAGCAATTCGGACCAGATTGAAGGAAGTTGTTCGCCGCCAAAGCGTTTACCATTTCACTGGCCATATTCAAAATA
The DNA here is from genome assembly GCA_018350325.1 of Globodera rostochiensis. NCBI lineage: Eukaryota > Metazoa > Nematoda > Chromadorea > Rhabditida > Heteroderidae > Globodera > Globodera rostochiensis. The sequence continues at coordinate 289,161 of JAEVLN010000031.1, forward strand.
CATTGGCAGTGTTTTCTATTTTGTATTCATTAGCCGTTATTGTAGACCCTTATAGAATCTAGTCGCTAAAAGATATACTGTTGAAAATTCAATGCAATAATCTCTCGAACTCTCTGGCCTTTCCTAAAAATATTTCAGCATTCTAAGCGTTATTTCTTTATTATACCATATATTTGATCTCTGCAAAGTGCATTCATTCAAGTCTAGTCAGTTACACTATCCAAATAGCTGGACCTACTATGTACCGATACATTCTGATGGTTATTTGTTATGTTGAATATTTGCCAATAAGGTTCAATTTAACGAATTCAATCAGCGACTCACCTGAGTAATGCCTGAGTAAATTGTCAACATTTTTGGCCAATGGCCAAAGCCCATAACTTTTTTGTTCTTTGTCCAATCGCAACGCTGAAACGTATCGACAGCATCTCCACATCGAGTGCTTCCGTTTGGCATAAAAAACCAGCAATTCGGACCAGATTGAAGGAAGTTGTTCGCCGCCAAAGCGTTTACCATTTCACTGGCCATATTCAAAATACATTGGCAGTGTTTTCTATTTTGTATTCATTAGCCGTTATTGTAGACCCTTATAGAATCTAGTCGCTAAAAGATATACTGTTGAAAATTCAATGCAATAATCTCTCGAACTCTCTGGCCTTTCCTAAAAATATTTCAGCATTCTAAGCGTTATTTCTTTATTATACCATATATTTGATCTCTGCAAAGTGCATTCATTCAAGTCTAGTCAGTTACACTATCCAAATAGCTGGACCTACTATGTACCGATACATTCTGATGGTTATTTGTTATGTTGAATATTTGCCAATAAGGTTCAATTTAACGAATTCAATCAGCGACTCACCTGAGTAATGCCTGAGTAAATTGTCAACATTTTTGGCCAATGGCCAAAGCCCATAACTTTTTTGTTCTTTGTCCAATCGCAACGCTGAAACGTATCGACAGCATCTCCACATCGAGTGCTTCCGTTTGGCATAAAAAACCAGCAATTCGGACCAGATTGAAGGAAGTTGTTCGCCGCCAAAGCGTTTACCATTTCACTGGCCATATTCAAAATACATTGGCAGTGTTTTCTATTTTGTATTCATTAGCCGTTATTGTAGACCCTTATAGAATCTAGTCGCTAAAAGATATACTGTTGAAAATTCAATGCAATAATCTCTCGAACTCTCTGGCCTTTCCTAAAAATATTTCAGCATTCTAAGCGTTATTTCTTTATTATACCATATATTTGATCTCTGCAAAGTGCATTCATTCAAGTCTAGTCAGTTACACTATCCAAATAGCTGGACCTACTATGTACCGATACATTCTGATGGTTATTTGTTATGTTGAATATTTGCCAATAAGGTTCAATTTAACGAATTCAATCAGCGACTCACCTGAGTAATGCCTGAGTAAATTGTCAACATTTTTGGCCAATGGCCAAAGCCCATAACTTTTTTGTTCTTTGTCCAATCGCAACGCTGAAACGTATCGACAGCATCTCCACATCGAGTGCTTCCGTTTGGCATAAAAAACCAGCAATTCGGACCAGATTGAAGGAAGTTGTTCGCCGCCAAAGCGTTTACCATTTTCACTGGCCATATTCAAAATACATTGGCAGTGTTTTTTTTCATTAGCCGTTATTGTAGACCTTATAAATAAATTAATTCTTTATTCTCGCCTTTTCTAAAATTACTAACATTAATTTTACTATATTTTATTCTTACTCTTACCAACTGATATTGACCAAAATCTGATGATTTTATGGAATATTGCCAATAATGTTCAATTAACATTCAATCATCCTTAATTTAATTTGGCCAAACAAATTTTGCTTAAAGAACGCTAAAGCTTACACATTGGCTTCTTGGCAAAAAGCAAATGAAATTGAAGGAATATTGGCCGCAATTGTTCCTTCTGCTTCAAATACACATGTTTTTATTTTTTTTATTGGGTTATTTTCCTTATAGAATTTCAAAAGTTAATTAAAATTCAAAATAATCCTTTTGCTTTTTAAAATAGTCAATCTAACTTATTAATTTTACCAATTTACTTGATGCATCTTTTCAGTTACACTTCAAAAGGACATATACAAATTTGTATTTTGTTATTGAATTTAAGATTTAAAATCATCGACTCTATTAATCTGGAAATGTTACATTTTGGCAAGGCAAATTTTTGACAAACGCAACCGAAAGCTTACATTGTTCATTAAAAAAAATGAAGATTAGATTATTGCCAATTGTTACCATTCCATTCAAATAGTTTATTTTTTTTATTGGTTATTTTCCTTATAGAATCTTAAAGATTAAGTAAAAATCAATAACTCTTAATCTGCTTTTCTAAAAATTTCATAAACATTTTATTTTTCTATTTGATCTCTGCAATGTTTCATCTAGTTACTATCAAACTGGCATAGACAAATTCTGTATTTTTGTATGTTAATATTGCAATTTCAATTTAAATCAACGACTTCGATTAATCTGTAAATGTTGACTTTTCAAGCTAAAGATAACTTTTTTTCTCAAGCAACTTAAGTATGATCTACACATACTTCATTAAAAAGAGTAAATTGTCAACATTTTTGGCCAATGGCCAAAGCCCATAAGCTTTTTTGTTCTTTGTCCAATCGCAACGCTGAAACAGTATCGACAGCATCTCCACATCGAGTGCTTCCGTTTGGCATAAAAAACCAGCAATTCGGACCAGATTGAAGGAAGTTGTTCGCCGCCAAAGCGTTTACCATTTCACTGGCCATATTCAAAATACATTGGCAGTGTTTTCTATTTTGTATTCATTAGCCGTTATTGTAGACCCTTATAGAATCTAGTCGCTAAAAGATATACTGTTGAAAATTCAATGCAATAATCTCTCGAACTCTCTGGCCTTTCCTAAAATATTTCAGCATTCTAAGCGTTATTTCTTTATTATACCATATATTTGATCTCTGCAAAGTGCATTCATTCAAGTCTAGTCAGTTACACTATCCAAATAGCTGGACCTACTATGTACCGATACATTCTGATGGTTATTTGTTATGTTGAATATTTGCCAATAAGGTTCAATTTAACGAATTCAATCAGCGACTCACCTGAGTAATGCCTGAGTAAATTGTCAACATTTTTGGCCAATGGCCAAAGCCCATAACTTTTTTGTTCTTTGTCCAATCGCAACGCTGAAACGTATCGACAGCATCTCCACATCGAGTGCTTCCGTTTGGCATAAAAAACCAGCAATTCGGACCAGATTGAAGGAAGTTGTTCGCCGCCAAAGCGTTTACCATTTCACTGGCCATATTCAAAATACATTGGCAGTGTTTTCTATTTTGTATTCATTAGCCGTTATTGTAGACCCTTATAGAATCTAGTCGCTAAAAGATATACTGTTGAAAATTCAATGCAATAATCTCTCGAACTCTCTGGCCTTTCCTAAAAATATTTCAGCATTCTAAGCGTTATTTCTTTATTATACCATATATTTGATCTCTGCAAAGTGCATTCATTCAAGTCTAGTCAGTTACACTATCCAAATAGCTGGACCTACTATGTACCGATACATTCTGATGGTTATTTGTTATGTTGAATATTTGCCAATAAGGTTCAATTTAACGAATTCAATCAGCGACTCACCTGAGTAATGCCTGAGTAAATTGTCAACATTTTTGGCCAATGGCCAAAGCCCATAACTTTTTTGTTCTTTGTCCAATCGCAACGCTGAAACGTATCGACAGCATCTCCACATCGAGTGCTTCCGTTTGGCATAAAAAACCAGCAATTCGGACCAGATTGAAGGAAGTTGTTCGCCGCCAAAGCGTTTACCATTTCACTGGCCATATTCAAAATACATTGGCAGTGTTTTCTATTTTGTATTCATTAGCCGTTATTGTAGACCCTTATAGAATCTAGTCGCTAAAAGATATACTGTTGAAAATTCAATGCAATAATCTCTCGAACTCTCTGGCCTTTCCTAAAAATATTTCAGCATTCTAAGCGTTATTTCTTTATTATACCATATATTTGATCTCTGCAAAGTGCATTCATTCAAGTCTAGTCAGTTACACTATCCAAATAGCTGGACCTACTATGTACCGATACATTCTGATGGTTATTTGTTATGTTGAATATTTGCCAATAAGGTTCAATTTAACGAATTCAATCAGCGACTCACCTGAGTAATGCCTGAGTAAATTGTCAACATTTTTGGCCAATGGCCAAAGCCCATAACTTTTTTGTTCTTTGTCCAATCGCAACGCTGAAACGTATCGACAGCATCTCCACATCGAGTGCTTCCGTTTGGCATAAAAAACCAGCAATTCGGACCAGATTGAAGGAAGTTGTTCGCCGCCAAAGCGTTTACCATTTCACTGGCCATATTCAAAATACATTGGCAGTGTTTTCTATTTTGTATTCATTAGCCGTTATTGTAGACCCTTATAGAATCTAGTCGCTAAAAGATATACTGTTGAAAATTCAATGCAATAATCTCTCGAACTCTCTGGCCTTTCCTAAAAATATTTCAGCATTCTAAGCGTTATTTCTTTATTATACCATATATTTGATCTCTGCAAAGTGCATTCATTCAAGTCTAGTCAGTTACACTATCCAAATAGCTGGACCTACTATGTACCGATACATTCTGATGGTTATTTGTTATGTTGAATATTTGCCAATAAGGTTCAATTTAACGAATTCAATCAGCGACTCACCTGAGTAATGCCTGAGTAAATTGTCAACATTTTTGGCCAATGGCCAAAGCCCATAACTTTTTTGTTCTTTGTCCAATCGCAACGCTGAAACGTATCGACAGCATCTCCACATCGAGTGCTTCCGTTTGGCATAAAAAACCAGCAATTCGGACCAGATTGAAGGAAGTTGTTCGCCGCCAAAGCGTTTACCATTTCACTGGCCATATTCAAAATACATTGGCAGTGTTTTCTATTTTGTATTCATTAGCCGTTATTGTAGACCCTTATAGAATCTAGTCGCTAAAAGATATACTGTTGAAAATTCAATGCAATAATCTCTCGAACTCTCTGGCCTTTCCTAAAAATATTTCAGCATTCTAAGCGTTATTTCTTTATTATACCATATATTTGATCTCTGCAAAGTGCATTCATTCAAGTCTAGTCAGTTACACTATCCAAATAGCTGGACCTACTATGTACCGATACATTCTGATGGTTATTTGTTATGTTGAATATTTGCCAATAAGGTTCAATTTAACGAATTCAATCAGCGACTCACCTGAGTAATGCCTGAGTAAATTGTCAACATTTTTGGCCAATGGCCAAAGCCCATAACTTTTTTGTTCTTTGTCCAATCGCAACGCTGAAACGTATCGACAGCATCTCCACATCGAGTGCTTCCGTTTGGCATAAAAAACCAGCAATTCGGACCAGATTGAAGGAAGTTGTTCGCCGCCAAAGCGTTTACCATTTCACTGGCCATATTCAAAATACATTGGCAGTGTTTTCTATTTTGTATTCATTAGCCGTTATTGTAGACCCTTATAGAATCTAGTCGCTAAAAGATATACTGTTGAAAATTCAATGCAATAATCTCTCGAACTCTCTGGCCTTTCCTAAAAATATTTCAGCATTCTAAGCGTTATTTCTTTATTATACCATATATTTGATCTCTGCAAAGTGCATTCATTCAAGTCTAGTCAGTTACACTATCCAAATAGCTGGACCTACTATGTACCGATACATTCTGATGGTTATTTGTTATGTTGAATATTTGCCAATAAGGTTCAATTTAACGAATTCAATCAGCGACTCACCTGAGTAATGCCTGAGTAAATTGTCAACATTTTTGGCCAATGGCCAAAGCCCATAACTTTTTTGTTCTTTGTCCAATCGCAACGCTGAAACGTATCGACAGCATCTCCACATCGAGTGCTTCCGTTTGGCATAAAAAACCAGCAATTCGGACCAGATTGAAGGAAGTTGTTCGCCGCCAAAGCGTTTACCATTTCACTGGCCATATTCAAAATACATTGGCAGTGTTTTCTATTTTGTATTCATTAGCCGTTATTGTAGACCCTTATAGAATCTAGTCGCTAAAAGATATAATGTAAAAAATTCAATGCAATAATCTCTTGAATTCTCTGGCCTTTTCTAAAAATAGTTCAGCATTCTAAACATTATTAATTTATTTTACCATATATTTGATCTCTGCAATGTGCATTCATTCTAGTCTACTCAGTTACACTATCCAAATAGCTGGACCTACTATGTACCAAGACATTCTGATGATTCTTTGTTATGTTGAATATTTGCCAATAATGTTCAATTTAACGAATTCAATCAGCGACTCACTCGATTATTGCCTGAGTAAAAATGTTGACATTTTTGGCCAAAGGCTAAAGGCGATAACTTTTTTTGCTCTTGGACCAGAACGCAACGCTGTAACGTATGACAGCATCTACACATTGAGAGCTTCCATTTGGCGGCATAAAAAAGGAGCAAATCGGACAAGATTGAAGGAAGTTATTGGCCGCTAAATTGTTTACCATTTCACTGGCCATGTTCAAAATACATCGGCAGTGTTTTCTATTTTTTATTCATTGGGCGTTATTTTAGACCCTTATAGAATCTAGTAGCTAAAAGATATAATGTAAAAAATTCAATGCAATAATCTCTTGAATTCTCGGGCCTTTTCTAAAAATAGTTCAGCATTCTAAACATTATTAATTTATGTTACCATATATTTGATCTCTGCAATGTGCATTCATTCTAGTCTACTCAGTTACACTATCCAAATAGCTGGACCTACTATGTACCAAGACATTCTGATGATTCTTTGTTATGTTGAATATTTGCCAATAATGTTCAATTTAACGAATTCAATCAGCGACTCACTCGATTAATGCCTGAGTAAAAATGTTGACATTTTTGGCCAAAGGCTAAAGGCCCCATAACTTTTTTTGCTCTTGGACCAGAACGCAACGCTGTAACGTATGACAGCATCTACACATTGAGAGCTTCCATTTGGCATAAAAAAGAGCAAATCGGACAAGATTGAAGGAAGTTATTGGCCGCTAAATTGTTTACCATTTCACTGGCCATGTTCAAAATACATCGGCAGTGTTTTCTATTTTTTATTCATTGGGCGTTATTTTAGACCCTTATAGAATTCCGTTTACGTAGAGCGTGAAGTTGCGCACACGCTCGTGGCACTCCCGCCCCCCTCCCACCCCTGTGGCACCCGTGCCGCAAATCGCCCCAACCCTCCCACAATGGCACTTTTTCACTTTTCCCCCTATAGCGCCAGCTGCGTCCACCGTAGCTTCGCAAGAGCGCTTAAAGGAATGCACAGCTTGTCGAGCTGCATCTTTTGAGCCTTAAGCATGCGCAGTGCAATGGCACGAGCCGAGTTGGCCCCAGCCAAAGTGCCAAAAACGGCTTTGCCCCTCCCCTGGGCCGAAATCGCTTCATTTTATGCGCAGCCATATGAAACAAAGTGCGCTGAATAGAGCGCAAAATTTGCTTCAACTCTTCTTCCCACACCTCAACTGCTTGAACAAGTTGGAGTAGTGATTTGGTGCATGGAATGGTTTATCGCTGAAATGACACTGGCGGTGACTTGGATGTGCGTTACGCCCCCTGGGGCCCCCTGAGGTTCAAATCCGCCCGACTGAAAATGTTTTTTTCCACTTTTTTACGCAACAATATGGCTGGGGAAATATTTTTAATAAATATAACAAATTTTTCTGCATTTTTTAATATTAAATTCGTCTATGTTGAGGTAACATTTGAATTTCTAAAAAAAATAAAATATCAGAAAAATACATTTAAATTCATTTTTATTTCGTATAACAACGCGAAGCCTTCCGTATAAATCTCTAAATTTCTTAATACACATTTCTACATCCTCTGGACAAATTGCATTGCATTTTACAAAAATGATATTTTCTTCAAAATTTGGCTTATTTGCAAAAAAGATGAAGCCAATTTTTGGGATTTTTTGAAAATTTCATTAAAAAATCAATAACTTTTTTTAGGGGAGACATTTTCGAAATCTAATTGTTTATTAAAATAGCTAATTTTACGCGCTACAAATGTTTACTTGGCTTCGAAATGCTATCTTTGCTCCCTCTTGCGTTATAGTGAAAAGCTTATCCTTTAGATAGAGCTTAGCTTTTTTTTTTAAAGAAAGAGGGCTCTTTTAGAAACTTTTGAACCTGGCCGAATTAAATTGCACTCCCACTTTATTTTTTGTAAAATGCCGTTGAAAATTTTTACCCTCTTTTTTTTACTCCTTTTTGACCTTTGACCACGCCCAACTTTTTTGCGTGCATCACCAGCCACTTGACGTTTGTTAGGTTTACGTAGAGCGTGAAGTTGCGCACACGCTCGTGCCACTCCCGCCCCCCTCCCACTCCTGTGGCACCCGTGCCACAAATCGCCCCAACCCTCCCACAATGCCACTTTTTCACTTTTCCCCCTATAGCGCCAGCCGCTTCCACCGTAGCTTCGCAAGAACGCTTAAAGGAATGCACAGCTTGACGAGCTGCATCTTTTGAGCCGTTAAGCATGCGCAGCGCGATGGCGCGTGCCGAGTTATGCCCAGCCAAAGTGCCAAAAACGACTTTGCCCCTCCCCTGGGATAGGTTAGGGTGGGGTAGTTTGATATGCTGATTCCAGAAAAAAGTACCAAGACATTCTGATGATTCTTTGTTATGTTGAATATTTGCCAATAATGTTCAATTTAACGAATTCAATCAGCGACTCACTCGATTAATGCCTGAGTAAAAATGTTGACATTTTTGGCCAAAGGCTAAAGGCCATAACTTTTTTGCTCTTGGACCTGTCGCAACGCTGTAACGTATGACAGCATCTACACATTGAGAGCTTCCATTTGGCATAAAAAAAGGCGCAAATCGGACAAGATTGAAGGAAGTTATTGGCCGCTAAATTGTTTACCATTTCACTGGCCATGTTCAAAATACATCGGCAGTGTTTTCTATTTTTTATTCATTGGGCGTTATTTTAGACCCTTATAGAATCTAGTCGCTAAAAGATATAATGTAAAAAATTCAATGCAATAATCTCTTGAATTCTCTGGCCTTTTCTAAAAATAGTTCAGCTCTAAACATTATTAATTTATTTTAGTATCAAGAAGCCTTTAGCAATTAATCTAAAGTAAAGCCCGGTGGGAACGGGATTCCCGCGGGAAAAGTACGGGAATCCCAGTCCCGTTCCCGTCTTTTTTGCCCAGCGGGATTTTTTACGGGAACGGGAAAAACACGGGAATCCCGTTCGGGATTCCCGTTTCGTACTTTTTGAAAACCCCCTTCCCGTTCCCGGAAAAATTGCTTTTCTATGAACAACCTAAAAAATGTAAAAAAATAAAATCAATTTAGGGGACATTTAATAAATGCTTGCCAAATCCCGAGTGAAATAATCTTTTTTTTTTTGTGTTATGTCGGAGTATTATTGGATATTAGGATTATTCGAATACTTAATCCTAGTTTTAATTGAAAATAGGGTTGAATTGCGGGGTCGGGAGTGGGACTCTTGGGGTTACTCAAATCGGTCGGGGTTTTTAGCAAATTAAAATGTTGGAAAATAATTATATTTAGCGATTTAAGTTTAAACAGGCATCAAGTTCCGTTTACATCCAAAAAACTGAATTATTTGTATGCTCGATGAGAAAATTAAAAACACCAATTTGAATATACCATTTATTTAAGCGGGAAATTTGTTTTTGAGTTAGAACAGATTCCGATATTGGCCATAGAAGATTATTTTCAGCATCACTTTTGTCTTTCGCCCATTGGCCCACGCTCTTCACTCGTGGAAACGATCCTGCAAACGTCCGGGACGAGGGAATTGGGCCGGTGGCTGATCGGGAGAAGGCGGCTTAAATGCGCAGTAGATAATGATCAACCACTGCCTGAAATTTAGAATGGTGAAAATAATTTTTAAAAAACTGTACTCACACAGAAAAAAGGAACAGTTTAGCGAAGGCGATGGCCCAAGTCCAGTTGCGTCCATTGGTTTCGTATTTGTCCAGCAGCAGCCTACCACCGTCCTGTGCAAATCAAAAAATGAATGAGTGAACGAAAAAAGAAACAGAATGAACCACACTCACAATGTACGCTCGCCATGTGCACTTTTGGTATGCCTCGCGGAAGGCAAACAGGTCCACCTCGAAGACGAGAGCATCAGGTAGAGATGAAACCCGTTGCGTTGGAAACGTACAGGTGAAACTGAACTCTTTGCAACCGCTCGGATCAGTACATTCTTTGGGCAAATGTTCCCGACACTGAAATAAAGATTTTTTGTGCTTTAAGTGCCCTCAGAACACTTACCACATCATTTTCTTTTCCCAGGTCGCAATGTCTGGCTTGCATAAAGACGCTTCGGCACGACGGACCACCCACCACCGTCATTTTAAGATTCCCATCCACGGCATTCAGCACAAGTATACGGATTTTCGTATCATACCTAATTTCGGATGGCTCAATACGACTAAAAAAGGGAAACAAGTTCTCTAATCATTGATATGAATGAGGTAAACTTACATCTGATCGTCCAACGGAATTGTGAGACCACCATGCAACTTGGCTCCCGTCTTTGCATATTCGTAGTTGTTCAAATTCAACTCCTGAGCACGAACTGGACGGAGAAGAACCAAAATAATGAGCAATAAACACGGAAATTTTCGGACGGCGGAAGACATATCAGACGGAAGAAATTTTGGGATAAAATGAATAAAGAATGAAAGTGATTAACAGTGCGTTGGAAATGGCTTTTATAGGCATAGTATAAATCTTTTCGATTTTTTTCTTCTCTCAAATTCCAGAACAATTTTGAACGCACCACGGTTCAGCGCCGGACGGTTCAGTGCCAGCATTTGAAAAGCTATAACTGGTTTTTAACCTCAACCAAATCAAACAAACAGGATGCCATTCGGCAGCTTTTAATGAGAAGTATCATTTAAAAAAAGGCTAAGCGGTTCAATTCGTTTTTAAAAAGTTTAAGGTGAAAAAACTCCCCAAACTCCGAGTTTTTCATAATTTTATTGAAATAACTAGTCTACGAATTTCCTAATTGTTTTGCTTTTGCTTACCAATAGCTTTTAAAAGCTTCGAGCTTTCAAATGCCATCTTGTTTGTTTGATTTGGTTGAGTGGGTTTGAAAAAAGTTACAGACTTTTAATTGCTGTCACGGAACCCTGGGCACTGAACCGATGTGTACGGTCGTATGGTCCGAATCCAGACCGGAGCAATAGCTGACTTCAAACTTAACCGATTCAGACTTTCCAAAAACCATTCGTCATTTCCGTCTTTCCCGCCAATAAACATAATTTTTGGGTTTCCCCCTTATAGTTAATATGATTTTGAAAGCTTTAAATGTGGCGAATATGTACATATATAAGTAATAACTTTAATTTAAATCGATATGTTAAATTTGAGAAAATTTACTATGATCAAAAGTTTGTCACATTTAATTTTTTTGGGCTTTTCAGGTCATAACTTTTCTCAAACTTAACATATCAGGTTAAATTAAAGTTTATTTTATTCTGCGCATTAGACTTTCTTAGCAATTATACCGTATTTCCTCTATTAGTAGCCCCCCCTCTATTTGAAGCCCCCCCTCTAATTGTAGCCCCCCCTAGAGGGTGATTGAAAAATAGAAGCCCCCCCTCCATTTGAAGCCCCCCCTCCAATTGTAGCCCCCCTCCATTTGTTGGCCTCCCCAAGCCGTGAGCTTTTAAAATTATCAAGTAGGTACTCCTACCTACCAATTTTCTATTTTTCGACATTACCATTTAGGTACTAAAAATTAAGCGCTTATTAATCAAAAATGAGTAACGAAGACGTGAGATTTAAGGCAAGCCGTGGCTGGCTTGAAAAGTTTATATTTCGGCATAACTTGCGGTTTCGAATTCCTACGACTGTTTATCAAAAGCCGCCGATCGAATATGAGAAGAAACTTTGTAGACTTACCCCCCCCCCTTTTGAAAAAAGAAATTTAGTGTTCAATGTCGAGATAAACTAGTTTCTATAGGTTTTTTTGGTCATAGAATCCGAATCCGACCTCCGTTTCGACCAATTCCGAAGCGCGGACCGGAATTCAAACTTTTTTTTTTTGAAAATGCCATTTTTTCTTAAATTCAACATTTTTGACTCAAAGTTGCTCGTTTGCTTTCTAAGGACGTTTCCCACCCAATTGATCACGAATCTACTATCTAATCTATGATTTAGCATCTAGATTTTAATAATTAGCGCTTTAGTGTGTGTTTCTTTTCAAATGGGAAAAATGTCTTTTGAGGTAAAAAGAATATAAAATGAAAGGCCGCTGGCGGCCCGCCAATAGCGAGCATGCGGTGATCGGGCTTTTGTTAATAAGGTAGAAATTCCAAAATGGCATTTTCAAAAAAAAGTTTGAATTCCGGTCCGCTTCGGAATTGGTCGAAACGGAGGTCGAATTCGGATTCTACGACCAGAAATATCTCGACATTGAACACTAAATTTCTTTTTTAAAAAGGGGGAGGGGAACCATCTAAATAATACCAGTAAATTTTATCAAATTATTATTGTTATGATGTTTTTTTGTTATTACAAAAATTTAATTGGTTCAAAAAATAATATCAAAATTTAAATATGAGTAGGTAGGCGCGTTAATAATTTTCTAAAAAATACGTTGAGAAATAGAAGCCCCCCCTCCATTTGAAGCCCCCCCTCTAATTGTAGCCCCCCCTCGAGGGGGGGTTGAAAAATAGAAGCCCCGGGGCTACTAATAGAGGAAATACGGTATTTGGTCTCGTTCATTTTAAAAAGAGTTATAAAGGTTCAAAGTTGGAGGTGACGAGTTGGATTGGTAATGTGATGGGTTGAAACCACAATTTTTCATTTGACAAAAAATATTGTTTGCCAACTGATGACTTTATTCATCCAATCATCGACGAGGGAATCTCCCAAACAACAATGCCCACGACTTTTTTCATCCAATCATCAATGACGGAAAGCACCGTAACTTGAATATCTTTAAAGAGGAACAGCAATAAGCCTAGCGGGCCTCTGAGTATCTAACTTTGCCCCACTTATTGTATCCGGCTTTGGTGTTACTAAAAAAGTCGGTTTATCCGTAATTTTCAAAAATTCAACCGATTCAAAAATTTTCTTTCAAATTAGTGTCCCAGTGTCGCAATTTTCTGTCGGTGTCGCATTTTTCTCCGGGTTCGCATTTTCCGGTGTCGCATTTTCCACGCGCCTCCACGTCTATCCCCGACGCGTGGATTACCGATTTAGGGGAGAAGAGGGCTGTTCGAGACTTAAAATTTACCAAACCGAGACCCAAAAAACCCGAGAAATTTCTCCTTTGAGAACCAAGACCGAGAAATTTCAAATTTTTTTTTTTTTGCAATTCACTAAAATTTTTTTGGTCTTAAGCTCCAAATTTAAATAAATTTACACTAAAAACATTATACATGAAAATACAGAGTGCGATTCCTTCGCGTAATAACAGTCTTAAATTTTTTGCCATATTTCCACACTTGCCATAATTTTGCCATATTTTTGAACTTTGTGTAAATTCTCATTTTTAAGGGAAAAATGAGAATTCCCGAAAAAGTGCCTTTGATTCGTAAAATTTCATGTTTTTGGTTGCAAATCTCTTAACAAATTGAATAAAAAATTCAAATTTTCTCGGCGGCTCCTATCAGCACCGCCGACCTCCCCTCCCCCCAACAGTGAAGCAGAATTCTGAAAAGTTCAAAATTTTTCCCACGCCTATCGGCGCCGCCGGACATCCTCCACTCTTACGTAATTTTTTTTTGAAAAATTTTCTAAATTCTAAAGCAAAATGCTTAATAAATTCAATGCATTAAATAATTAATTTGTTTTTATTTAAGGAATTGGTTCTATCCAAAAATGGACAATTTTTAATTGTCAGACCATTGCCGGATTTGCTTCTCTCAGAGAAAAAAAGCAGCCACGCGGCATAACGTCGGTTGTTGTCCCTAAATATTTTTAAAAATTAACTTTTAACCCCGACTTCTATTTAAATTTCGTTTTTAGTTAAACAATATAAAATGTTTTAAATTATTAATTTAATTTATCCCAAAATTGCGACATGATTCAAAGAAAACAAATTTAAAGATTAGAGAGAATTGCAAGCAAACCTTGTGAGTTTCGAGCACACACCGGTGCGGAAGTAAAAAACAAAAATTTGGTTCTGGCTCCCATTAAACTTTCTGGTCTCAGAAAATGCCGTTGGCTTTCATTAAACTTGGCATTCTGGTCTCAGAAAATGCCATTGGCTCCCATTAAACTTGGCATTCTGGTCTCAGAAAATGCCATTGGCTCCCATTAAACTTGGCATTCTGGTCTCAGAAAATGCCATTGGCTCCAATTAAACTTGGCATTCTGGTCTCAGAAAATGCCATTGGCTCCCATTAAACTTGGCATTCTGGTCTCAGAAAATGCCATTGGCTCCCATTAAACTTGGCATTCTGGTCTCAGAAAATGCCATTGGCTCCCATTAAACTTGGCATTCTGGTCTCAGAAAATGCCATTGGCTCCCATTAAACTTGGCATTCTGGTCTCAGAAAATGCCATTGGCTCCCATTAAACTTGGCATTCTGGTCTCAGAAAATGCCATTGGCTCCCATTAAACTTGGCATTCTGGTCTCAGAAAATGCCATTGGCTCCCATTAAACTTGGCATTCTGGTCTCAGAAAATGCCATTGGCTCCCATTAAACTTGGCATTCTGGTCTCAGAAAATGCCATTGGCTCCCATTAAACTTGGCATTCTGGTCTCAGAAAATGCCATTGGCTCCCATTAAACTTGGCATTCTGGTCTCAGAAAATGCCATTGGCTCCCATTAAACTTGGCATTCTGGTCTCAGAAAATGCCATTGGCTCCCATTAAACTTGGCATTCTGGTCTCAGAAAATGCCATTGGCTCCCATTAAACTTGGCATTCTGGTCTCAGAAAATGCCATTGGCTCCCATTAAACTTGGCATTCTGGTCTCAGAAAATGCCATTGGCTCCCATTAAACTTGGCATTCTGGTCTCAGAAAATGCCATTGGCTCCCATTAAACTTGGCATTCTGGTCTCAGAAAATGCCATTGGCTCCCATTAAACTTGGCATTCTGGTCTCAGAAAATGCCATTGGCTCCCATTAAACTTGGCATTCTGGTCTCAGAAAATGCCATTGGCTCCCATTAAACTTGGCATTCTGGTCTCAGAAAATGCCATTGGCTCCCATTAAACTTGGCATTCTGGTCTCAGAAAATGCCATTGGCTCCCATTAAACTTGGCATTCTGGTCTCAGAAAATGCCATTGGCTCCCATTAAACTTGGCATTCTGGTCTCAGAAAATGCCATTGGCTCCCATTAAACTTGGCATTCTGGTCTCAGAAAATGCCATTGGCTCCCATTAAACTTGGCATTCTGGTCTCAGAAAATGCCATTGGCTCCCATTAAACTTGGCATTCTGGTCTCAGAAAATGCCATTGGCTCCCATTAAACTTGGCATTCTGGTCTCAGAAAATGCCATTGGCTCCCATTAAACTTGGCATTCTGGTCTCAGAAAATGCCATTGGCTCCCATTAAACTTGGCATTCTGGTCTCAGAAAATGCCATTGGCTCCCATTAAACTTGGCATTCTGGTCTCAGAAAATGCCATTGGCTCCCATTAAACTTGGCATTCTGGTCTCAGAAAATGCCATTGGCTCCCATTAAACTTGGCATTCTGGTCTCAGAAAATGCCATTGGCTCCCATTAAACTTGGCATTCTGGTCTCAGAAAATGCCATTGGCTCCCATTAAACTTGGCATTCTGGTCTCAGAAAATGCCATTGGCTCCCATTAAACTTGGCATTCTGGTCTCAGAAAATGCCATTGGCTCCCATTAAACTTGGCATTCTGGTCTCAGAAAATGCCATTGGCTCCCATTAAACTTGGCATTCTGGTCTCAGAAAATGCCATTGGCTCCCATTAAACTTGGCATTCTGGTCTCAGAAAATGCCATTGGCTCCCATTAAACTTGGCATTCTGGTCTCAGAAAATGCCATTGGCTCCCATTAAACTTGGCATTCTGGTCTCAGAAAATGCCATTGGCTCCCATTAAACTTGGCATTCTGGTCTCAGAAAATGCCATTGGCTCCCATTAAACTTGGCATTCTGGTCTCAGAAAATGCCATTGGCTCCCATTAAACTTGGCATTCTGGTCTCAGAAAATGCCATTGGCTCCCATTAAACTTGGCATTCTGGTCTCAGAAAATGCCATTGGCTCCCATTAAACTTGGCATTCTGGTCTCAGAAAATGCCATTGGCTCCCATTAAACTTGGCATTCTGGTCTCAGAAAATGCCATTGGCTCCCATTAAACTTGGCATTCTGGTCTCAGAAAATGCCATTGGCTCCCATTAAACTTGGCATTCTGGTCTCAGAAAATGCCATTGGCTCCCATTAAACTTGGCATTCTGGTCTCAGAAAATGCCATTGGCTCCCATTAAACTTGGCATTCTGGTCTCAGAAAATGCCATTGGCTCCCATTAAACTTGGCATTCTGGTCTCAGAAAATGCCATTGGCTCCCATTAAACTTGGCATTCTGGTCTCAGAAAATGCCATTGGCTCCCATTAAACTTGGCATTCTGGTCTCAGAAAATGCCATTGGCTCCCATTAAACTTGGCATTCTGGTCTCAGAAAATGCCATTGGCTCCCATTAAACTTGGCATTCTGGTCTCAGAAAATGCCATTGGCTCCCATTAAACTTGGCATTCTGGTCTCAGAAAATGCCATTGGCTCCCATTAAACTTGGCATTCTGGTCTCAGAAAATGCCATTGGCTCCCATTAAACTTGGCATTCTGGTCTCAGAAAATGCCATTGGCTCCCATTAAACTTGGCATTCTGGTCTCAGAAAATGCCATTGGCTCCCATTAAACTTGGCATTCTGGTCTCAGAAAATGCCATTGGCTCCCATTAAACTTGGCATTCTGGTCTCAGAAAATGCCATTGGCTCCCATTAAACTTGGCATTCTGGTCTCAGAAAATGCCATTGGCTCCCATTAAACTTGGCATTCTGGTCTCAGAAAATGCCATTGGCTCCCATTAAACTTGGCATTCTGGTCTCAGAAAATGCCATTGGCTCCCATTAAACTTGGCATTCTGGTCTCAGAAAATGCCATTGGCTCCCATTAAACTTGGCATTCTGGTCTCAGAAAATGCCATTGGCTCCCATTAAACTTGGCATTCTGGTCTCAGAAAATGCCATTGGCTCCCATTAAACTTGGCATTCTGGTCTCAGAAAATGCCATTGGCTCCCATTAAACTTGGCATTCTGGTCTCAGAAAATGCCATTGGCTCCCATTAAACTTGGCATTCTGGTCTCAGAAAATGCCATTGGCTCCCATTAAACTTGGCATTCTGGTCTCAGAAAATGCCATTGGCTCCCATTAAACTTGGCATTCTGGTCTCAGAAAATGCCATTGGCTCCCATTAAACTTGGCATTCTGGTCTCAGAAAATGCCATTGGCTCCCATTAAACTTGGCATTCTGGTCTCAGAAAATGCCATTGGCTCCCATTAAACTTGGCATTCTGGTCTCAGAAAATGCCATTGGCTCCCATTAAACTTGGCATTCTGGTCTCAGAAAATGCCATTGGCTCCCATTAAACTTGGCATTCTGGTCTCAGAAAATGCCATTGGCTCCCATTAAACTTGGCATTCTGGTCTCAGAAAATGCCATTGGCTCCCATTAAACTTGGCATTCTGGTCTCAGAAAATGCCATTGGCTCCCATTAAACTTGGCATTCTGGTCTCAGAAAATGCCATTGGCTCCCATTAAACTTGGCATTCTGGTCTCAGAAAATGCCATTGGCTCCCATTAAACTTGGCATTCTGGTCTCAGAAAATGCCATTGGCTCCCATTAAACTTGGCATTCTGGTCTCAGAAAATGCCATTGGCTCCCATTAAACTTGGCATTCTGGTCTCAGAAAATGCCATTGGCTCCCATTAAACTTGGCATTCTGGTCTCAGAAAATGCCATTGGCTCCCATTAAACTTGGCATTCTGGTCTCAGAAAATGCCATTGGCTCCCATTAAACTTGGCATTCTGGTTTCAGAAAATGCCATTGGCTCCCATTAAACTTGGCATTCTGGTTTCAGAAAATGCCATTTCTGTGCTTTATAATGTAAGGGTTTCCGGTCGGCATTTTTCATTCTATAGACCTAAAGAAAGCAAAGAAAAGCTCACCCCTCAAAGAACTGCTGGACTTTCCCCTTTTATTGATCACATTTATCCATTATAATATTGCCCCCGCCCACATTGCTTCATCCTATCCGCTCCTTTCCCCCAGCGATCAGGCTTCATCCCTCTGTTCCCTTTTCCATCGGTCGTTGTGCAGAGGCTTACGGAATAAACGCTATCCGCAATGTTGGACCGGAGAGTTGGGGAGTCCATCAGGGATTGGCGGAAATTTATTTTCAAAAAACGGAAAACGGAAAATGGAAAAACAGAAATATTTTTTTTAACGGAAAACGTAAAACGGAAAAAAATGCCAAAAACAACGGAAAACGGAATTCCGCCCATCCCTGGAGTCCATCACCCATGCCTGGGCCCGGGCATTCTCCCCATCTTTTCCCTTACCCCAATTCCATCCGGGGAGTCAACGGTGCTTAATCTGGGGGGCACAGTGCGCTTCTCTCACTATAATGTAATTCACTCTACTTTAAGTATAAAAAACATTTATGAATTTCTTTCTGAAAAGGTGACGAATTGCATTTGGAAAAGGGTCAGGCCGAACTTGTCTTCGAGTTCAACTGGGACAACGGTCGAGAGGAGACAGTTGAGTTACATCTGACGCCAACCCAAACAAATGGCAAGCAAATGGAGTTCCGGATTGACAACAACGGCATCAAGCTAAAGAGGACCTGGTCAGTTTTCCGGCACAATTTTACAAAAAATCCGTGTCCTGGTCCGGGATGATGGATTTTCTTCAAAATTCCGATCACTCATACCTCTGCAATAGGGGGGGGGGGGGTCGACCACCCCGCTTAGCAGCTGATAACTTTTTTCAAGACTGATCAATCTTCATAAACTTTATATCATCTGAAAGGCCGTAATAAGAAGAAACTATTTGTAAGCATTTGAAAAAGCATTGAAGCATTGGATAAAATTGAACAAAGTTATGACCAGAAAACAGTGAAAAAGTCCGATTTTTACACGTTTTCATTTATATCTTTTTATAGTGCACCAAACCGGCTTGATGTTCCTGAAATATATCTTCTAATCATTTAGATCTTTCGAAGAGTACGTACATCGGCTGACTTCCCCCCCCCCCTCAACCCCCTACTATTTCACGTATGCGATCATTAGTATTAATTAACCTTAACCCCTGTTGACGTGTTCAGGTTGACAAACAACAAACGCCTGGTGGTCTACAATGCCATGCCGACAAAAATGCACATTTTTATCGATTTGGACACTATTGAATATTGATGAAGGCCTGCCTAACGCAAGCCAAGAAAAACGAATTGGAACCAGGGATGGGCGGAAATTTATTTTCAAAAAACGGAAAACGGAAAAACGGAAATATTTTTTTTAACGGAAAACGTAAAACGGAAAAAAGGGCCAAAAACAACGGAAAAACGGAAAACGGAAAACGGAAAAATTTTCAAATAAAATAAAAAATTATTTTTTTTTTTTAAATAATTTATTTTAATAAATATTTTTTGAAATATTAACAGTAATTATTTTTAAAAATTTTGAAGGGTGTCTTTTTTTCAGCGGCCTTCTAAATCTATTTTAGGCTTTTGGGTGGAGGGGGGGGGGGGTCGGTGGTGCCGATAGGCGCCGCCGGAGAAAATTTGGAAATTTTCGACTCAATTTGTTAAGGATTTGCAACCAAAATTTTAAAAAATTCGGCTATTTTTGAAGCTTATTAGGAGTGGTAAGGGTCCGGGAAGAATTTTTTTAAAAAACTTAACAAGATTTGTTAAGAAAATCGCTCCAAAAATGAAAATGGAAAACAAAATCCCCCAAATGTTTTTTGATTTCGTCCAACAAAAAATGAATGAAAAGCTTGTGAATTGTCATTTAAAATATTTGTTTGTAATTGGAAAAACTTAAAAAGAATTTTTTAAATTGTTTAACCACCGTAACTGTACAGAAAAATAAGAAATAATCACTGACACAGTCGGGGATCTGAACCCCCACCCACACTTATCTCCCCACACCAACCACTCACCATTACACCACAACCACAAAAATCCCATTCTTAGGGATGTATATTTTTTCCGTTTTTTTCCGTTAAAAAGGGCATTTTAACGGAAAACGGAAAACGGAAAAAAAGGCCAAAAAACAACGGAAAAACGGAAAACGGAATTCCGCCCATCCCTGATTGGAACCATAGAAGTAAGTTAGTTAAATCCAAGTTCTGATTAGCAGCTTGGTTTTCAACCGGAATTTAATTATTCAAAAAAATCCAGATCCAGGGGTGCCCTACAATGCAAATTTCCCCTAAATTTAAATCAAAAAATTTTTTTTTTCAGATGCGGCCAATTTATTAGTCGCCGATTCTGCCGATGATTTGTTTCCGTGGCTGTCACACGCGGGCAACAAAATTGAAACAAACTTTGGGTCTCGAACTTCAAATTCAACATTTCAGAAGTGATCAAACGATTTATGGCATTTTTAATGATATTTGGTGTTAAATTTTTCGTTTAAACGCAGATTTTGGAGGTTGCGGATTCATTCACATTAGTGTATCTCGAAAAATCTCGACCGAGATTTTGATCGACGATGGATCCTTTCTTTAATTTCATTCAAATTATTAACATTTTATATTTGATGAAATAGTGTGCTTAAGGAGAGAGAGAGAGATTCAGGCGGCGAGAGTAATTTGGACATGAACGCACCCTATTTAAAATTGTTTTGCGGTTTGCTTAAGAAATCAGATATTGTAAGATGCGACAGTTGTGTAGAGCAAAATTAATAAAGTTGTTAGACGAATTTTAGAGGGTTTCACGGAAAAATTGACCGAATTAATATATAGTTACATTAGAAAATGAATTGTGAAGATAGGTATAAAATGGCCAAAAAGTTCATTCAAAGCAAAAATTCCAATTCGTGAAAAGGTTATTTCAATAAAGGAGGCGGGAACGGGAATCTCGTACTTTTCACGCGGAACTTTTTTTCAGAAAATTTTCGCAATCCAAAAAATGTTTGGAATTTATCACCAATTTTTAAGGAATCTAACACAAAAATGCCGAAAAAATTGAATAAAAACGCGAAAATGATGTAATAGGTTTGTTGTTTTCTATTCTCAAAACGCTTAAGTGCCAGAATGGTTTTCTTGTAAAATAATATATATACGAGGGTTGTACAAAAAGTTATTTCGATTTCGAATTTAAAAAAGAATTTACATTTCGGAAAAAAATTCATTAGGCACAACCGATGCGCTACCGTGTTGGTTACACGTAAACCGAACGAATTCCTCTATGAATCATACGGAGGGAAGCAAAACTCGATGCATTATATATAAAGAAGCAAAAATCCTAAAAAATTGGAGATGGGTTGCAATAAAGGTGAGAGAAAGGCGAATTATAGCACACTCTTTCTCTCTCTTTTTGTCAATGTGTGATACTCTCACATTTTTTCTCTGTTATCTTTGCTTTCAATCTCTTTCCTGCTTCGTTTTGTCTGATTGTCTAACATACTGTTCCCTTTTCTCTTTCTCTCATCGTTTTCACTTGCTTCCTTTTATATTATGTCTGCCTGCTCCCGAGGGAAATTAGAGAAAGGTAATGTGTGAGAATGATGTGGATTTTGCGCCAAAAATTGAGCAAACATAACATCGGATCAGGGTTCGGCTTCAAGACTCAACTATTTTTTTTGCCCATTAAAAAGTTCATCCAAAAAAATGTTGTAGTTTTTCCTTAAGAAATCAAAAATTATGAAGATAAATCAGGGCTGTGATATCTGCGGATTTTTCCTCATTCTGTGGTTTTTGGGAAGTCCAATGAGGATTTTTTTGAAATGCGGATTTGCGGATTTTGTGGTCTTTTTTTCAGTAAAAAATTCAAAAATTTTCCCGGGACCTCTCCATTTTGCTAAAAAAAAAGCTTCAGAAAATTAGCATAATTTTAGTTGCAAATCTCTTAACAAATTGAGTCAAAATTTCAAAATTTTCTCGGCGGCGCCTATCGGCAGTGCCGACCCCCCCCCCCCCTGTTTTAAAAATTTGTGAAAAATCGCTCGCAAAGAGATAATGAAGAAATGTGGAATTTGCGGATTTTTTATGGGTACTAAATGAGGATTTTTTAATGCTCCGATGCGGATTTTTAAAATTTAGAGATCACAGCCCTGAGATAAATCAATTAGAAAATTCGTGAAAAGTTATTTCAATAAAAGATACGGGAACGGGACCGGGAATCTCGTTTTCTCGCAGGAATCCTGTTCCCGCCGGGCTATATGTTGTTCAAAGTGACTGAATGAGTTGAATTTACCTAAACAGTTTTATTGGGTTTAAAATTTTTTCAGTCGATTTCAAGTTTTGGAGCCTTTTGTCTGTATCGCCCATCACTCAACAACAGCTCGCCGTTCAACGGCAGCCCGAACGTGTCTCCAAGTTGGTGTATTGCAACATTCCCATAAAATGCAGTCGCCGAGCTTAGCTCTAGGCCACTATGATTCGACGAAGTTGGCAAGAGAAATGCAATTTTTATTTTCTGTTTAAATTTTGATTGGACGCATAAATTATGATTAGGGTGGGGATTTTTAGGCGCATTGTTTTGACGAGTTATGCACGAAAAACATGTTTTTAGTCGGAAATTTTATCGTTTTAACGAGCCTATCCGAGCCTAAAAAAGCCTATTTTGGACTTTTCCGAGCCTAAAATAGGTTCAAGCCTATTTCGGGGATTTTAAGAATTTTTGAGCCTATTTTGGCATTTTGCCCAAAATTCCTTAAGAAAAATGCTTTAAAATTCAATTTTTGAATTCTTCTTGCCAAGATGAATCATTTTTCAAAAATTCTTACGAATGAATAAATTTGAATTTTGTGTCAGATACTTGATCGAAAATTATTTCTCCTTGCCCAAAAATGCACCCCATAAAATCCAATTTTTTTTTGCACATAATATACCCTTAAAGATCAAAATTTTCAAGCATTTTTGATATTTCAAAAAAAAAGATCAAAAAAGTTTTTAAGCGATTATTTTTATTTTTAGACTTATTTTCGAGACTATTTTTGCTTGTGAACTCAATTTTTGGAGCCTATTTTGGCTTCTTTTTTTTTTCTCCTCAAGCCTAAAAATCCCCACTAAGCCCAAAAAAGTTGGGTAGCGAACGAGGTAAACAATCCGACGCGGAGGGGATTGGAAACTTTGGTGCATCCCCTCACCAACGCTTTTTCGATCAGCGATGAACACGTTTTATTAATCTGATCACTTTTTTGCGATTGATCAAAATGAGAAGCCGAAGCAGAACAGCGCCATGGAAGAATGTTTTACCCGCAGAAATCGATCCTTTTTTATAAAAAAAAATATATATAATATATATATATTTTTAGGGTTGTTCAGTACCGGTTAAAAACCGTTACCCCTGGTTTTCGGTTAATTTTGAAAATATTTTTCATTAAAAAATAATAAATATATTTTAATATTTTGAGCTGTGGAATCGAGACTTTAATTTTGGGTGAGAGTCGAGATTTGTTTGATGGATGCTAAATGCCGTAGTCGGCGTAATCAGCGTCAACGTCACTAATTTTTAATTTTTCAAAAATCCAATTTTTTTTTTAAATTAACATTTTTTATTGATTCTTAAAGAATACCACCAATTAGCAGGCGTCAATTTGGGCATTGTTTATTTCCACAATTTTGAGCTATAATAGCTCTAGAAACACCTTTTTCTCGACTTTAAATTTTTTTTTTGAAAAATGGGAGGGCAGCTACAGTATTACCTCTTTTCGATCAGCGAGGTACATGTCTCACTGATCTGATCACATTTTTTGATTAAAATGAGAAGCCGGAGGGGAACAGTGTCATAAAAGAAATATTTATTTGACAAAATATATTACAAGATATGCCTATTCTATTGCCATTTGTATACCATGTCCGAGCAATTTTGCATTTTCCATTTCGACAAATAAAATGCACAAGGCGCTCGGAAGCATAAATGATTCGTTGAAACCGAGGAATTGATACTTTTTTATTAATTAAAAAAAAATATATATATATTTATAATTAGATATAAAATGGATGTGAGAAATAGGTATAAAATGGCCTAAAAATATCAATAATTTTTGTATGGAGATTATAATTGTGTCGTCACTGGGATAATAAAATGCAAGTTTTTTGTTGTGCTTCTTGATCGAGTGATCAATTCGATCATCATTCACTCTGCCTGATCGCTTTTGTGCAATTCTAGCCGAGTGATCAGAACGTGGCCAAGACTTTGCCCTTCCCGTATGGCCACCAATTTGCCTTCGCCTCCATCGGCGGCGTTTGCCTCGCTCAAATTCACAGAGCAAATGACCTCGCCCTAAAAAAACAATTTACACTAGGGTTGCGATCGGGCAAAGACAATTTCCAAGGACAGACATGTTGATTTTCAAGGGCATAAAAAGAAAAATTTGGCGAAATCCAAGGACGCTCATCTCCAAAATCAAGTTAAGGGTCAAATTTTGGGGTTTACCCGAGACCGGAACCGTATCCAGCCTTGAATTTCGTTGTTGGAAAGTTCGACGGCACCGACATATTATTATATTTTTTCAGAAAAAATTTACACAATGCCAAAACATGAATATTTCCATTAATATTCAAAAATTTTCAACATTTTGGCTGAATCGCTATTTTCAAGAACAATCTTAAAAATAAAGGCATTTCCAATTTTTAAAATCGATGGTCCATTTTCAAGGACTGTCCTTGCCATTCAAGAGTTTAACGCAACCCTGATTAATACCAAAGTGATGGCTTAATCAAATCTTAAAATTAAAAAAAACGAGGCATTCGATTAATTTGGAGAGTTACCTAAGTTGTTACCAGAGAAAGGACTTGACGACTGATCGAGATTTCGATCGAGAATTCTCGAAAAAAATTAAACGATCAAGATTCGTTCGAGATCACTGAAAAATCTCGGTAAAAATTTGTTCAATCGAGAATCGATCGAATCTCGAAAAAATCTCGAGAATCTTGATCGTCCTTTCTCTAGTTTTTACACTGCACACCTTGGCCCGTTGAAGGTGCGAAAGCATTACACAAAGAGACACTCCTTCAACGTCATCTTCGCAAAATTTTGGCTTCGACGAATCAAATTCCTAAAAAAAAGAGCAAAAATGGATATTAAATTTCTTTTTAAAAAATACAGTAATAACGAACTAAAGAAATGTTGCTATTTATTCCCCCCCCCCCTCTATTTAATTTTGCAATATTTTCTGATCAGCAAATATCGATCAACAAATTGTTTTGTGATCGAGATCACCTCGGAGAATTTCAGAAATGCCAGATGAGACAATGCCCAGCGGGAGGGCACTTTGGCACCATCGCTGGACAATCGCTGACCCCCGCTCCTTTGGTGGCCAGTAGCAGAAGAAGCATCAGCAGTAGGTGGAGGACCGTTGTCAGCTATTTGATGGCCATCATTATCCGCTTCATCATCACCAATTCGTCCTGATGGCATGTCGCCCACACTGCTGAACACGTACACCTGGACAGAAAGTAATGAGGATTATTTCAAAAACTTGTAACTTCGTTTCCCCTCTGACGCCGGCCCCCCCCCCCCCCCCCGAATCTTCTCCCCCCCCCCCCCGATTCGTACGCCCACCCCCGAAACGTCCCCCCCCCCCCGAATCGTACGCCCCCCCCCGAATCGTCTCCCCCCCCCCACCCGACTTTGTTAGTGAAATGGCCACAGAAGTCGAACCAAATTGTCACTCGGAGTCCGTGTTCAGCAAAGTCAACATTGACCGGCATCGGCAGTTCTGCAACAGTTATTTTGTATACATTTTTCTATATTATTTTCCGGGAATTTTTAGCACGAATCAGATCGGACCAACGCCAGACCAATTAAGTTTAATTGTATAAAAAAATATGGTTTTAATTTCACGTGCTATGCAAGCCGCCGATCACTTCAATGTCAGCAAATTTTGAAACGCTTTAACTTTTTCAAACTCAACCAAACAAACAAACAATAGAGCCAATCAAAAGTCTCTAATTGAGAAGAAGCATTTGAAAAATTAGTCAATGTGAAGAGCACCCAAAATCGGGGTTTTTCACTGTTTTATAAAAATAACTTTTTCAAAAATTCTCTAATTTGAATTGCTGGCACTGAAGCAATGTGTGCCGTGCCATGCATGCATCGATCTCCAATATAATACGGACTTGAGGCAAGCTCTATCGAGATTTCAATCGAGAATGCCGAAAAGATCTCGACGAGATCTTGATCGGTCCGGGCTCTAGTGCCAAGTTCACGTACCATGCATTGTCCTCCAGTGGTACGTGTGGTGGTCGTACGACGTCGTGTGTCCATCGTACACCAACGGGTCGCGCAACGAACGCGGATTGGTCAGGTTGGAGCGCAGCTCGGGAATTTGCACGTCGCAAACTTTCGGATCGCGTTCAACATCTATTAAAACAATTAAAAATAGTCGAGCGAGTGGAGGACTACTAAACGTTTCCCTAACCGGTTCCCACTAAAGGCCGAGTTTCGGGATCCCGGCTAAATCCCGACCCAAACCCGGGAAATTCCCCCCAAAAAATGGTCGGTCGTGATCCCGATTATAGTAGGCCGGGACCGGAACTGGTACTGAAGTCTCCAATTTTAGGACTAAATTTCCCCCTTATAAAATCATGGTTGCCAATATTTCACACTTTTTGGTTATTTAAACTAAAAAAATTTTAGATAGGGTGCGTTGGTATTCTCGCCGCCTGACTCTCTCTTTTTAGCACACTATTTCGTCCAAAAATAAAATGTTCAAGAAATTAAACTAAAACAATTTTTAGATGGGGTGCGTTTGTCCAAATTACTCTCGCCGCCTGAGTCTCTCTTTTTAGCCCACTATTTCTTCAAAAAAAAAAGTTCAAGAAATTAAACTAAAACAATTTTTAGATGGGGTGCGTTGGTCCAAATTACTCTCTCCGCCTGACTCTCTCTTTTTAGCACACTATTTCTTCAAAAAATAAAATGTTCAAGAAATTAAACTAAAACAATTTTTAGATGGGGTGCGTTTGTCCAAATTACTATCGCCGCCTGACTCTCTCTTTTTAGCACACTATTTCGTCCAAAAATAAAATGTTCAAGAAATTAAACTAAAACAATTTTTAGATGGGGTGCGTTTGTCCAAATTACTCTCGCCGCCTGAGTCTCTCTTTTTAGCACACTATTTCGTCCAAAAATAAAATGTTCAAGAAATTAAACTAAAACAATTTTTAGATGGGGTGCGTTGGTCCAAATTACTCTCGTCGCCTGACTCTCTCTTTTTAGCACACTATTTCTTCAAAAAAAAAATGTTCAAGAAATTAAACTAAAACAATTTTTAGATGGGGTGCGTTTGTCCAAATTACTCTCGCCGCCTGACTCTCTCTTTTTAGCACACTATTTCTTCAAAAAATAAAATGTTCAAGAAATTAAACTAAAACAATTTTTAGATGGGGTGCGTTTGTCCAAATTACTCTCGCCCACTGACTCTCTCTTTTTAGCACATTATTTCGTCCAAAAAAAAAATGTTCAAGAAATTAAACTAAAACAATTTTTAGATGGGGTGCGTTGGTCCAAATTACTCTCGCCGCCTGAGTCTCTCTTTTTAGCACACTATTTCTTCAAAAAATAAAATGTTCAAAAAAGTAACTAAAAACAATTTTTAGATGGGGTGCGTTTTGTCCAAATTACTCTCGCCGCCTGAGTCTCTCTTTTTAGCACACTATTTCGTCCAAAAATAAAATGTTCAAGAAATTAAACTAAAACAATTTTTAGATGGGGTGCGTTTGTCCAAATTACTCTCGCCGCCTGACTCTCTCTTTTTAGCACATTATTTCGTCCAAAAATAAAATGTTCAAGAAATTAAACTGAAACAATTTTAAGATGGGGTGCGTTTGTCCAAATTACTCTCGCCGCCTGAGTCTCTCTTTTTAGCCCACTATTTCTTCAAAAACGAAAATGTTCAAGAATAAACTAAAAACAATTTTTAGATGGGGTGCGTTGGTCCAAATTACTCTCGCCGCCTGAGTCTCTCTTTTTAGCCCACTATTTCTTCAAAAAAAAAAAGTTCAAGAAATTAAACTAAAACAATTTCTAGATGGGGTGCGTTGGTCCAAATTACTCTCGCCGCCTGACTCTCTCTTTTTAGCACATTATTTCGTCCAAAAATAAAATGTTCAAAAAAGTAACTAAAAACAATTTTTAGATGGGGTGCGTTTGTCCAAATTACTCTCGCCGCCTGAGTCTCTCTTTTTAGCACACTATTTCGTCCAAAAATAAAATGTTCAAGAAATTAAACTAAAACAATTTTTACATGGGGTGCGTTTGTCCAAATTACTCTCGCCGCCTGCTCTCTCTTTTTAGCACACTATTTCATCAAAAATAAAATGTTCAAGAAATTAAACTAAAACAATTTTTAGATGGGGTGCGTTTGTCCAAATTACTCTCGCCGCCTGACTCTCTCTTTTTAGCACATTATTTCGTCCAAAAAAAAAATGTTCAAAAAAGTAACTAACACAATTTTTACATGGGGTGCGTTTGTCCAAATTACTCTCGCCGCCTGACTCTCTCATTTTTAGCACACTATTTCATCAAAAATAAAATGTTCAAGAAATTAAACTAACACAATTTTTAGATGGGGTGCGTTGGTCCAAATTACTCTCGCCGCCTGAGTCTCTCTTTTTAGCACACTATTTCGTCCAAAAATAAAATGTTCAAGAAATTAAACTAAAACAATTTTTAGATGGGGTGCGTTTGTCCAAATTACTCTCGCCGCCTGACTCTCTCTTTTTAGCACATTATTTCGTCCAAAAATAAAATGTTCAAGAAATTAAACTGAAACAATTTTAAGATGGGGTGCGTTTGTCCAAATTACTCTCGCCGCCTGAGTCTCTCTTTTTAGCCCACTATTTCTTCAAAAAAAGAAAATGTTCAAGAATAAACTAAAACAATTTTTAGATGGGGTGCGTTGGTCCAAATTACTCTCTCCGCCTGACTCTCTCTTTTTAGCACACTATTTCGTCCAAAAATAAAATGTTCAAGAAATTAAACTGAAACAATTTTAGATGGGGTGCGTTCGTCCAAATTACTATCGCCGCCTGACTCTCTCTTTTTAGCACACTATTTCTTCAAAAAAAGAAAATGTTCAAGAAATTAAACTAAAACAATTTTTAGATGGGGTGAGTTGGTCCAAATTACTCTCTCCGCCTGACTCTCTCTTTTTAGCCCACTATTTCTTCAAAAAAAGAAAATGTTCAAGAAATTAAACTAAAACAATTTTTAGATGGGGTGCGTTGGTCCAAATTACTCTCTCCGCCTGACTCTCTCTTTTTAGCCCACTATTTCTTCAAAAAAAGAAAATGTTCAAGAAATTAAACTAAAACAATTTTTAGATGGGGTGCGTTTGTCCAAATTACTCTCGCCGCCTGAGTCTCTCTTTTTAGCCCACTATTTCTTCAAAAAAAAAATTTCAAGAAATTAAACTAAAACAATTTTTAGATGGGGTGCGTTTGTCCAAATTACTCTCGCCGCCTGACTCTCTCATTTTTAGCACACTAT
This sequence comes from Globodera rostochiensis, assembly GCA_018350325.1. Classification (NCBI taxonomy): domain Eukaryota; kingdom Metazoa; phylum Nematoda; class Chromadorea; order Rhabditida; family Heteroderidae; genus Globodera; species Globodera rostochiensis. The sequence continues at coordinate 318,880 of JAEVLN010000031.1, forward strand.
TTCATCAAAAATAAAATGTTCAAGAAATTAAACTAACACAATTTTTAGATGGGGTGCGTTGGTCCAAATTACTCTTGCCGCCTGACTCTCTCTTTTTAGCACACTATTTCTTCAAAAAATAAAATGTTCAAAAAAGTAACTAACACAATTTTTACATGGGGTGCGTTTGTCCAAATTACTCTCGCCGCCTGAGTCTCTCTTTTTAGCCCACTATTTCTTCAAAAAAAAAGTCAAGAAATTAAACTAAAACAATTTTTAGATGGGGTGCGTTGGTCCAAATTACTCTCGCCGCCTGACTCTCTCTTTTTAGCACACTATTTCTTCAAAAAATAAAATGTTCAAAAAAGTAACTAACACAATTTTTACATGGGGTGCGTTTGTCCAAATTACTCTCGCCGCCTGACTCTCTCATTTTTAGCACACTATTTCATCAAAAATAAAATGTTCAAGAAATTAAACTAACACAATTTTTAGATGGGGTGCGTTGGTCCAAATTACTCTCGCCGCCTGACTCTCTCTTTTTAGCACACTATTTCTTCAAAAAAAGAAAATGTTCAAGAAATTAAACTAAAACAATTTTTAGATGGGGTGCGTTTGTCCAAATTACTCTCGCCGCCTGACTCTCTCATTTTTAGCACACTATTTCATCAAAAATAAAATGTTCAAGAAATTAAACTAACACAATTTTTAGATGGGGTGCGTTGGTCCAAATTACTCTCGCCGCCTGACTCTCTCTTTTTAGCACACTATTTCTTCAAAAAAAGAAAATGTTCAAGAAATTAAACTAAAACAATTTTTAGATGGGGTGCGTTTGTCCAAATTACTCTCGCCGCCTGACTCTCTCATTTTTAGCACACTATTTCATCAAAAATAAAATGTTCAAGAAATTAAACTAACACAATTTTTAGATGGGGTGCGTTGGTCCAAATTACTCTCGCCGCCTGAGTCTCTCTTTTTAGCCCACTATTTCTTCAAAAACGAAAATGTTCAAGAATAAACTAAAAACAATTTTAGATGGGGTGCGTTGGTCCAAATTACTCTCGCCGCCTGAGTCTCTCTTTTTAGCCCACTATTTCTTCAAAAAAAAAAAGTTCAAGAAATTAAACTAAAACAATTTCTAGATGGGGTGCGTTGGTCCAAATTACTCTCGCCGCCTGACTCTCTCTTTTTAGCACATTATTTCGTCCAAAAATAAAATGTTCAAAAAAGTAACTAAAAACAATTTTTAGATGGGGTGCGTTTGTCCAAATTACTCTCGCCGCCTGAGTCTCTCTTTTTAGCACACTATTTCGTCCAAAAATAAAATGTTCAAGAAATTAAACTAAAACAATTTTTACATGGGGTGCGTTTGTCCAAATTACTCTCGCCGCCTGCTCTCTCTTTTTAGCACACTATTTTTATCAAAAATAAAATGTTCAAGAAATTAAACTAAAACAATTTTTAGATGGGGTGCGTTTGTCCAAATTACTCTCGCCGCCTGACTCTCTCTTTTTAGCACATTATTTCGTCCAAAAAAAAAATGTTCAAAAAAGTAACTAACACAATTTTTACATGGGGTGCGTTTGTCCAAATTACTCTCGCCGCCTGACTCTCTCATTTTTAGCACACTATTTCATCAAAAATAAAATGTTCAAGAAATTAAACTAAAACAATTTTTAGATGGGGTGCGTTGGTCCAAATTACTCTCTCCGCCTGACTCTCTCTTTTTAGCCCACTATTTCTTCAAAAAAAGAAAATGTTCAAGAAATTAAACTAAAACAATTTTTAGATGGGGTGCGTTTGTCCAAATTACTCTCGCCGCCTGAGTCTCTCTTTTTAGCCCACTATTTCTTCAAAAAAAAAATTTCAAGAAATTAAACTAAAACAATTTTTAGATGGGGTGCGTTTGTCCAAATTACTCTCGCCGCCTGACTCTCTCATTTTTAGCACACTATTTCATCAAAAATAAAATGTTCAAGAAATTAAACTAACACAATTTTTAGATGGGGTGCGTTGGTCCAAATTACTCTTGCCGCCTGACTCTCTCTTTTTAGCACACTATTTCTTCAAAAAATAAAATGTTCAAAAAAGTAACTAACACAATTTTTACATGGGGTGCGTTTGTCCAAATTACTCTCGCCGCCTGAGTCTCTCTTTTTAGCCCACTATTTCTTCAAAAAAAAAGTCAAGAAATTAAACTAAAACAATTTTTAGATGGGGTGCGTTGGTCCAAATTACTCTCGCCGCCTGACTCTCTCTTTTTAGCACACTATTTCTTCAAAAAATAAAATGTTCAAAAAAGTAACTAACACAATTTTTACATGGGGTGCGTTTGTCCAAATTACTCTCGCCGCCTGACTCTCTCTTTTTAGCACATTATTTCGTCCAAAAAAAAAATGTTCAAAAAAGTAACTAACACAATTTTTACATGGGGTGCGTTTGTCCAAATTACTCTCGCCGCCTGCTCTCTCTTTTTAGCACACTATTTCATCAAAAATAAAATGTTCAAGAAATTAAACTAAAACAATTTTTAGATGGGGTGCGTTTGTCCAAATTACTCTCGCCGCCTGACTCTCTCTTTTTAGCACATTATTTCGTCCAAAAAAAAAATGTTCAAAAAAGTAACTAACACAATTTTTACATGGGGTGCGTTTGTCCAAATTACTCTCGCCGCCTGACTCTCTCATTTTTAGCACACTATTTCATCAAAAATAAAATGTTCAAGAAATTAAACTAAAACAATTTTTAGATGGGGTGCGTTGGTCCAAATTACTCTCTCCGCCTGACTCTCTCTTTTTAGCCCACTATTTCTTCAAAAAAAGAAAATGTTCAAGAAATTAAACTAAAACAATTTTTAGATGGGGTGCGTTTGTCCAAATTACTCTCGCCGCCTGAGTCTCTCTTTTTAGCCCACTATTTCTTCAAAAAAAAAATTTCAAGAAATTAAACTAAAACAATTTTTAGATGGGGTGCGTTTGTCCAAATTACTCTCGCCGCCTGACTCTCTCATTTTTAGCACACTATTTCATCAAAAATAAAATGTTCAAGAAATTAAACTAACACAATTTTTAGATGGGGTGCGTTGGTCCAAATTACTCTTGCCGCCTGACTCTCTCTTTTTAGCACACTATTTCTTCAAAAAATAAAATGTTCAAAAAAGTAACTAACACAATTTTTACATGGGGTGCGTTTGTCCAAATTACTCTCGCCGCCTGAGTCTCTCTTTTTAGCCCACTATTTCTTCAAAAAAAAAGTCAAGAAATTAAACTAAAACAATTTTTAGATGGGGTGCGTTGGTCCAAATTACTCTCGCCGCCTGACTCTCTCTTTTTAGCACACTATTTCTTCAAAAAATAAAATGTTCAAAAAAGTAACTAACACAATTTTTACATGGGGTGCGTTTGTCCAAATTACTCTCGCCGCCTGACTCTCTCATTTTTAGCACACTATTTCATCAAAAATAAAATGTTCAAGAAATTAAACTAACACAATTTTTAGATGGGGTGCGTTGGTCCAAATTACTCTCGCCGCCTGACTCTCTCTTTTTAGCACACTATTTCTTCAAAAAAAGAAAATGTTCAAGAAATTAAACTAAAACAATTTTTAGATGGGGTGCGTTTGTCCAAATTACTCTCGCCGCCTGACTCTCTCATTTTTAGCACACTATTTCATCAAAAATAAAATGTTCAAGAAATTAAACTAACACAATTTTTAGATGGGGTGCGTTGGTCCAAATTACTCTCGCCGCCTGAGTCTCTCTTTTTAGCCCACTATTTCTTCAAAAACGAAAATGTTCAAGAATAAACTAAAAACAATTTTTAGATGGGGTGCGTTGGTCCAAATTACTCTCGCCGCCTGAGTCTCTCTTTTTAGCCCACTATTTCTTCAAAAAAAAAAAGTTCAAGAAATTAAACTAAAACAATTTCTAGATGGGGTGCGTTGGTCCAAATTACTCTCGCCGCCTGACTCTCTCTTTTTAGCACATTATTTCGTCCAAAAATAAAATGTTCAAAAAAGTAACTAAAAACAATTTTTAGATGGGGTGCGTTTGTCCAAATTACTCTCGCCGCCTGAGTCTCTCTTTTAGCACACTATTTCGTCCAAAAATAAAATGTTCAAGAAATTAAACTAAAACAATTTTTACATGGGGTGCGTTTGTCCAAATTACTCTCGCCGCCTGCTCTCTCTTTTTAGCACACTATTTCATCAAAAATAAAATGTTCAAGAAATTAAACTAACACAATTTTTAGATGGGGTGCGTTTGTCCAAATTACTCTCGCCGCCTGACTCTCTCTTTTTAGCACACTATTTCTTCAAAAAAGAAAATGTTCAAGAAATTAAACTAAAACAATTTTTAGATGGGGTGCGTTTGTCCAAATTACTCTCGCCGCCTGACTCTCTCATTTTAGCACACTATTTCATCAAAAATAAAATGTTCAAGAAATTAAACTAACACAATTTTTAGATGGGGTGCGTTGGTCCAAATTACTCTCGCCGCCTGAGTCTCTCTTTTTAGCACCACTATTTCTTCAAAAACTAAAATGTTCAAGAAAGTAACTAAACACAATTTTAGATGGGGTGCGTTTGTCCAAATTACTCTCGCCGCCTGAGTCTCTCTTTTTAGCCCACTATTTCTTCAAAAAAAAAAGTTCAAGAAATTAAACTAAAACAATTTTAGATGGGGTGCGTTGGTCCAAATTACTCTCGCCGCCTGACTCTCTCTTTTTAGCACACTATTTCTTCAAAAATAAAATGTTCAAAAAGTAACTAAAACAATTTTTAGATGGGGTGCGTTTGTCCAAATTACTCTCGCCGCCTGACTCTCTCTTTTTAGCACACTATTTCGTCCAAAAATAAAATGTTCAAGAAATTAAACTAAAACAATTTTTACATGGGGTGCGTTTGTCCAAATTACTCTCGCCGCCTGCTCTCTCTTTTTAGCACACTATTTCATCAAAAATAAAATGTTCAAGAAATTAAACTAAAACAATTTTTAGATGGGGTGCGTTTGTCCAAATTACTCTCGCCGCCTGACTCTCTCTTTTTAGCACATTATTTCGTCCAAAAAAAAAAATGTTCAAGAAATTAAACTAAAACAATTTTTAGATGGGGTGCGTTTGTCCAAATTACTCTCGCCGCCTGACTCTCTCATTTTTAGCACACTATTTCATCAAAAATAAAATGTTCAAGAAATTAAACTAACACAATTTTTAGATGGGGTGCGTTGGTCCAAATTACTCTCGCCGCCTGACTCTCTCTTTTTAGCACACTATTTCTTCAAAAAATAAAATGTTCAAAAAAGTAACTAACACAATTTTAAGATGGGGTGCGTTTGTCCAAATTACTCTCGCCGCCTGAGTCTCTCTTTTTAGCCCACTATTTCTTCAAAAAAAGAAAATGTTCAAGAATAAACTAAAACAATTTTTAGATGGGGTGCGTTGGTCCAAATTACTCTCGTCGCCTGAGTCTCTCTTTTAGCACACTATTTCTTCAAAAAAATGTTCAAGAAATTAAACTAAAACAATTTTTAGATGGGGTGCGTTTGTCCAAATTACTCTCGCCGCCTGAGTCTCTCTTTTTAGCCCACTATTTCTTCAAAAAAAAAAAGTTCAAGAAATTAAACTAAAACAATTTTTAGATGGGGTGCGTTTGTCCAAATTACTCTCGCCGCCTGACTCTCTCATTTTTAGCACACTATTTCATCAAAAATAAAATGTTCAAGAAATTAAACTAAAACAATTTTTAGATGGGGTGCGTTTGTCCAAATTACTCTCGCCGCCTGACTCTCTCTTTTTAGCACATTATTTCGTCCAAAAAAAAAATGTTCAAAAAAGTAACTAACACAATTTTTACATGGGGTGCGTTTGTCCAAATTACTCTCGCCGCCTGACTCTCTCATTTTTAGCACACTATTTCATCAAAAATAAAATGTTCAAGAAATTAAACTAACACAATTTTTAGATGGGGTGCGTTGGTCCAAATTACTCTCGCCGCCTGACTCTCTCTTTTTAGCACACTATTTCTTCAAAAAAAGAAAATGTTCAAGAAATTAAACTAAAACAATTTTTAGATGGGGTGCGTTTGTCCAAATTACTCTCGCCGCCTGACTCTCTCATTTTTAGCACACTATTTCATCAAAAATAAAATGTTCAAGAAATTAAACTAACACAATTTTAGATGGGGTGCGTTGGTCCAAATTAATCTCGCCGCCTGAGTCTCTCTTTTTAGCCCACTATTTCTTCAAAAACGAAAATGTTCAAGAATAAACTAAAAACAATTTTTAGATGGGGTGCGTTGGTCCAAATTACTCTCGCCGCCTGACTCTCTCTTTTTAGCACACTATTTTCATCAAAAATAAAATGTTCAAGAAATTAAACTAAAACAATTTTTAGATGGGGTGCGTTTGTCCAAATTACTCTCGCCGCCTGACTCTCTCTTTTTAGCACATTATTTCGTCCAAAAAAAAATGTTCAAAAAAGTAACTAACACAATTTTTACATGGGGTGCGTTTGTCCAAATTACTCTCGCCGCCTGACTCTCTCATTTTTAGCACACTATTTCATCAAAAATAAAATGTTCAAGAAATTAAACTAACACAATTTTTAGATGGGGTGCGTTGGTCCAAATTACTCTCGCCGCCTGACTCTCTCTTTTTAGCACACTATTTCTTCAAAAAAAGAAAATGTTCAAGAAATTAAACTAAAACAATTTTTAGATGGGGTGCGTTTGTCCAAATTACTCTCGCCGCCTGACTCTCTCATTTTTAGCACACTATTTCATCAAAAATAAAATGTTCAAGAAATTAAACTAACACAATTTTTAGATGGGGTGCGTTGGTCCAAATTAATCTCGCCGCCTGAGTCTCTCTTTTTAGCCCACTATTTCTTCAAAAACGAAAATGTTCAAGAATAAACTAAAAACAATTTTTAGATGGGGTGCGTTGGTCCAAATTACTCTCGCCGCCTGAGTCTCTCTTTTTAGCCCACTATTTCTTCAAAAAAAAAAGTTCAAGAAATTAAACTAAAACAATTTCTAGATGGGGTGCGTTGGTCCAAATTACTCTCGCCGCCTGACTCTCTCTTTTTAGCACATTATTTCGTCCAAAAATAAAATGTTCAAAAAAGTAACTAAAAACAATTTTTAGATGGGGTGCGTTTGTCCAAATTACTCTCGCCGCCTGAGTCTCTCTTTTTAGCACACTATTTCGTCCAAAAATAAAATGTTCAAGAAATTAAACTAAAACAATTTTTACATGGGGTGCGTTTGTCCAAATTACTCTCGCCGCCTGCTCTCTCTTTTTAGCACACTATTTCATCAAAAATAAAATGTTCAAGAAATTAAACTAAAACAATTTTTAGATGGGGTGCGTTTGTCCAAATTACTCTCGCCGCCTGACTCTCTCTTTTTAGCACATTATTTCGTCCAAAAAAAAAATGTTCAAGAAATTAAACTAAAACAATTTTTAGATGGGGTGCGTTTGTCCAAATTACTCTCGCCGCCTGACTCTCTCATTTTTAGCACACTATTTCATCAAAAATAAAATGTTCAAGAAATTAAACTAACACAATTTTTAGATGGGGTGCGTTGGTCCAAATTACTCTCGCCGCCTGACTCTCTCTTTTTAGCACACTATTTCTTCAAAAAATAAAATGTTCAAAAAAGTAACTAACACAATTTTAAGATGGGGTGCGTTTGTCCAAATTACTCTCGCCGCCTGAGTCTCTCTTTTTAGCCCACTATTTCTTCAAAAAAAGAAAATGTTCAAGAATAAACTAAAACAATTTTTAGATGGGGTGCGTTGGTCCAAATTACTCTCGTCGCCTGAGTCTCTCTTTTTAGCACACTATTTCTTCAAAAAAATGTTCAAGAAATTAAACTAAAACAATTTTTAGATGGGGTGCGTTTGTCCAAATTACTCTCGCCGCCTGAGTCTCTCTTTTTAGCCCACTATTTCTTCAAAAAAAAAAAGTTCAAGAAATTAAACTAAAACAATTTTTAGATGGGGTGCGTTTGTCCAAATTACTCTCGCCGCCTGACTCTCTCATTTTTAGCACACTATTTCATCAAAAATAAAATGTTCAAGAAATTAAACTAAAACAATTTTTAGATGGGGTGCGTTTGTCCAAATTACTCTCGCCGCCTGACTCTCTCTTTTTAGCACATTATTTCGTCCAAAAAAAAAATGTTCAAAAAAGTAACTAACACAATTTTTACATGGGGTGCGTTTGTCCAAATTACTCTCGCCGCCTGACTCTCTCATTTTTAGCACACTATTTCATCAAAAATAAAATGTTCAAGAAATTAAACTAACACAATTTTTAGATGGGGTGCGTTGGTCCAAATTACTCTCGCCGCCTGACTCTCTCTTTTTAGCACACTATTTCTTCAAAAAAAGAAAATGTTCAAGAAATTAAACTAAAACAATTTTTAGATGGGGTGCGTTTGTCCAAATTACTCTCGCCGCCTGACTCTCTCATTTTTAGCACACTATTTCATCAAAAATAAAATGTTCAAGAAATTAAACTAACACAATTTTTAGATGGGGTGCGTTGGTCCAAATTAATCTCGCCGCCTGAGTCTCTCTTTTTAGCCCACTATTTCTTCAAAAACGAAAATGTTCAAGAATAAACTAAAAACAATTTTTAGATGGGGTGCGTTGGTCCAAATTACTCTCGCCGCCTGAGTCTCTCTTTTTAGCCCACTATTTCTTCAAAAAAAAAAAGTTCAAGAAATTAAACTAAAACAATTTCTAGATGGGGTGCGTTGGTCCAAATTACTCTCGCCGCCTGACTCTCTCTTTTTAGCACATTATTTCGTCCAAAAATAAAATGTTCAAAAAAGTAACTAAAAACAATTTTTAGATGGGGTGCGTTTGTCCAAATTACTCTCGCCGCCTGAGTCTCTCTTTTTAGCACACTATTTCGTCCAAAAATAAAATGTTCAAGAAATTAAACTAAAACAATTTTTACATGGGGTGCGTTTGTCCAAATTACTCTCGCCGCCTGCTCTCTCTTTTTAGCACACTATTTCATCAAAAATAAAATGTTCAAGAAATTAAACTAAAACAATTTTTAGATGGGGTGCGTTTGTCCAAATTACTCTCGCCGCCTGACTCTCTCTTTTTAGCACATTATTTCGTCCAAAAAAAAAATGTTCAAGAAATTAAACTAAAACAATTTTTAGATGGGGTGCGTTTGTCCAAATTACTCTCGCCGCCTGACTCTCTCATTTTTAGCACACTATTTCATCAAAAATAAAATGTTCAAGAAATTAAACTAACACAATTTTTAGATGGGGTGCGTTGGTCCAAATTACTCTCGCCGCCTGACTCTCTCTTTTTAGCACACTATTTCTTCAAAAAATAAAATGTTCAAAAAAGTAACTAACACAATTTTAAGATGGGGTGCGTTTGTCCAAATTACTCTCGCCGCCTGAGTCTCTCTTTTTAGCCCACTATTTCTTCAAAAAAAGAAAATGTTCAAGAATAAACTAAAACAATTTTTAGATGGGGTGCGTTGGTCCAAATTACTCTCGTCGCCTGAGTCTCTCTTTTTAGCACACTATTTCTTCAAAAAAATGTTCAAGAAATTAAACTAAAACAATTTTTAGATGGGGTGCGTTTGTCCAAATTACTCTCGCCGCCTGAGTCTCTCTTTTTAGCCCACTATTTCTTCAAAAAAAAAAGTTCAAGAAATTAAACTAAAACAATTTTTAGATGGGGTGCGTTTGTCCAAATTACTCTCGCCGCCTGACTCTCTCATTTTTAGCACACTATTTCATCAAAAATAAAATGTTCAAGAAATTAAACTAACACAATTTTTAGATGGGGTGCGTTGGTCCAAATTACTCTCGCCGCCTGACTCTCTCTTTTAGCACACTATTTCTTCAAAAAATAAAATGTTCAAAAAAGTAACTAACACAATTTTTACATGGGGTGCGTTTGTCCAAATTACTCTCGCCGCCTGAGTCTCTCTTTTTAGCCCACTATTTCTTCAAAAAAAAAGTCAAGAAATTAAATTAAAACAATTTTTAGATGGGGTGCGTTGGTCCAAATTACTCTCGCCGCCTGACTCTCTCTTTTTAGCACACTATTTCTTCAAAAAATAAAATGTTCAAAAAAGTAACTAACACAATTTTTACATGGGGTGCGTTTGTCCAAATTACTCTCGCCGCCTGAGTCTCTCTTTTTAGCCCACTATTTCTTCAAAAAAAAAGTCAAGAAATTAAATTAAAACAATTTTTAGATGGGGTGCGTTGGTCCAAATTACTCTCGCCGCCTGACTCTCTCTTTTTAGCACACTATTTCTTCAAAAAATAAAATGTTCAAAAAAGTAACTAAAACAATTTTTAGATGGGGTGCGTTTGTCCAAATTACTCTCGCCGCCTGACTCTCTCATTTTTAGCACACTATTTCATCAAAAATAAAATGTTCAAGAAATTAAACTAACACAATTTTTAGATGGGGTGCGTTGGTCCAAATTACTCTCGCCGCCTGACTCTCTCTTTTTAGCACACTATTTCTTCAAAAAAGAAAATGTTCAAGAAATTAAACTAAAACAATTTTTAGATGGGGTGCGTTGGTCCAAATTACTCTCGCCGCCTGACTCTCTCTTTTTAGCACACTATTTCTTCAAAAAATAAAATGTTCAAGAAATTAAACTAACACAATTTTTACATGGGGTGCGTTTGTCCAAATTACTCTCGCCGCCTGAGTCTCTCTTTTTAGCCCACTATTTCTTCAAAAAAAAAGTCAAGAAATTAAACTAAAACAATTTTTAGATGGGGTGCGTTGGTCCAAATTACTCTCGCTGCCTGACTCTCTCTTTTTAGCAAACTATTTCATCCAAAAATAAAATGTTAAGAAATATGGAAAAAAGCCCGCCCGGAAAAGCCCTGCCGGCCCCAACCCGATTATCCGAACCCGAGTGTTTAACTTTCTTCAATGTGGTTTCCGGCTTAAAATTTTCGCGGATTCAGACCCAAGAAATCCCGACTCAAGCCCGATCGATCCCGTCCCCAAAATTTAGTCGTCCCGCGAGATCCCGACGGAAGCCCAATCCCGTCCCGGTCTTTAGCTTACACAACAACCACCGCATTCATTGTCTCTTTGTTTGTCACCCGTTTTGCCCACCTCTGAACACTTTGTTGAGCATGTCCAACAGAGCAATTGGCTGATGAATTCGCCGTTTCAAATACTTCATGAACACGCCGTTCTGCTCGCCCTTCACTTCGTACGCTCCGACACCGCCGCTGGTCGCATAGCCTAAAAAATTGTTGTTGAACTTCAAAAAAAAACAAAAAAAATCACTTTTTTTAAATTTTGACTTTGGTGTCGAATTTAACTTACCCTTGGGGGGGAGGTCCTTTTTTAAATTTGAGAATAAGAGAGAGTGTAGTTTTTCTTAAAACCCTCAAAATAGGTACAACATTGGGGGTGTATAAATATAAATCTATAAAAATAGTTATTTTTAACAAAAAAAAAATGTATTTTTTTAGAGGTGCATTTTTCAATCGATTCGGTTTTATCGGTGAAAAATGTTTGTGGTAGCATAAAAAAAGCTTTAAATGCGTGAATTTTCAGAGTTAGTGGTAGGGTTAAACCCCGAACCCCGAGTCCCAAAATGGGATCATCCCCGACTCCTGCTTTCTTTAGGTTCGGGGACCGGAGGTGAACGAACACCCCTAAAGATCGGACTATTTAAAATTATATATACCTATGTATTTATGCTTGCCCATAGAAAACATTGTTGAAATTTTTATTTTCAGCCCCGACCCCGACAATTGGGTCGTCCCCGACCCCCGTCATGACCAACCTCGGCTTCCCTGACTTTCCGGCCCCCGAGGGGTCGGGGCTCAACCCTAATTAGTGGGGGATGAAAGCGTAAATTTTTTTTATAGTTTAAGCTGCCCACCCACCATAAACGGTGCTGCGGTTTATGCGCACGTCGCCCTGTCGAAATGTTTGTGCATAAGCGGTGAATGCGTCCAAATTGGAGGGCAAAAATTTTCGGCAAATGTCCAACAAAATCAAATTGAGCGCCGCAGGCTGAACGTCCCGGAATTGGTCCATAACCTACAAGTGTAGGAACAATTTTGTCAACAATATTTTTTGTTGTTTTAATCTTGCTTTTTTGGACTGGGAGTTTCATCTATCAAAAGCTAGTAGCAGAACGTTCCGACAATTACGGAGTCATTCCCCGAACCCCCGACATTTTCGCCCTCGACAACTTGTTCAACCCCGAGAAACCAGAACTTTTCAACCCCGAGAAACCCCGACTTTTCAACTCCGAGAAACCCCGATTTTTCAACTCCGAGAAACCCCGACTTTTCAACCCCGAAAAAAACACCCGACTTTTCAACCCCGAAAAAAACCACGATTTTTCAACCCCGAAAAAAACCCCGACTTTTCAACCCCGAGAAACCCCGACTTTTCAACCACCCGTCCCCGACTTTTCCGCCCGAACGTCGTCGGGGTGCCAATCCTAATTAAATGATTGAGGGTTTGAGGAGGTGGGATAGGGCTTTGATTTCATTCATTTATTAACGGTTTGGTTATCAGCGAACCGCTTAATATAGATACGTAAACACTCTTTTAATCCCACATGGGGAATTATTTTTCAACCTACTCATAGGGTGGGGGATTAATAGAGTGTTTTAGGTAATTTGTTTGCTTTTTTGTTCACCAACCCAATCCATGCTTAAACAGTGCTCCGGCCCATAATCATGGCCGGGTGCTCCGATTGGCAGCAAATAGCATTGGCCATGTGCCTCGAAGCCATGGCCAACGAAATAAAACACAGCTTGAAAGGGAGGGGGGGAAATCAGATTTAGAAGATTAATTTACCCTAAACGTGATAATAAATAAAATATATTTCTCAAAGTTTAAAATAAATTTTTGTACCATAAACACCTTCGCCCAAAAGTTTGCGGTACTCGCGAATTAAAGCGCGCATTTCAATCAAATTCAGGTCACCAAGTGTAACAGTTTTGAAGCTGAGCTGCTGAAGAGCTTCAGCCTATAAGAATAATGATTTTTGGAAGAGTTTCTAAAACTAAAAACAACGATTTTTGTTTTAGTCGAATAGCGCCCAAAAATTTCTGATAAATAAGTACAGCTACGCGCCCTGGCTTAACTTTATTTGTATACGGCGGATCCTTCTTAAATTTTCACCATCGCTTGAGAAAAAAATAAAGAATCGTTTTTCGGTGTCATGGCACAAGAACGCGGTCCAGGATTTTTGAAAAAATAATTTTCCAAACATTTTCAAACTTCAAACCAATTTTTTCAAAAATCTCCAAACTCTTTCAGCAAATATCGAAACAATTTCTCTGTATTATGTATTGTCTCTAACTATAGGCATGCCCACCATTTGGCATAGGTGAGTCCCCCCCCCCCCGTTTTTTTTTGTCCTGGAAATTTTTGGTCCCGAGTTTTTCGAAAAGTCCGGCTCCCGTCGGTCGTACTACCCAAATTTAAACGTCAATTCAAAAACATATAATATGTTACGTACGCACCAACGTTTCGGCATCGCAGTGAGGCGTTATCAAATTGCTCATGTTGGGCGCGTACGTGCGATTGGACACAATAAGTGCCAGCTTGTCCGCCGCCACCAGTGCCTCCGTTTGAGTGGCTGCAAGCGGTTAATCACTGGTCAGATTTATACAAAACAAAAAATGTTTTTTGTTTCACAATACACCTCAAAATGTGATTTGATCAAGCATTCGATATCTGATGTCTGCGAGGGAGGGCAAATCGAACTTTTCTGTGAAATTTTTTTTTTGTTTTTTTTTAGAAAATCACAGAATTTGACCAAAAAAGTTGCGCCAGAAATTGTTAATGCCTTTTCGTCTTTCGCTTTTTCAAATCATAACAAATGGAGCCAACAAAATGTAACCGCAAAAATTTTTTTTGAAAATTTTAAGAAAATACAATAAATTAGCCAAAAAAACACCCAATTTTTCCTTCTCTTTACACTAAAGCCACCCTCCCCCCCCCCAGCAGAGTTAGCACGTCTGAAATTTTGTGTAAAATTTGATGAAACCCGTAGACTGAACAAGATGTCGAGTTTAGCGACCCCTCCCCCCCCCCCCCCCTCTCGTTCTGGCTTTCCCCCCTTTTTTCCTCATCCCAGTTCCCCATCACTTTTTCTAGGATCGGAACACTCTGTCTAATGTATCACAATTCCCAATAAGGCAGTTGGCAACCACCCCCCCCCCCCCGATCGGCACTGATCCGTGCCCTCGGGCGCACATTCCATTTTCCTCGTCCGACACATATTCACACTTTCCAATCGGGGTTTCATCGAATTATCCACCACATTTTTCCCCAACATTATTCGAGAATAAAGAAAGTGAAGTGACAAGGTATTTGCTTGACCCATTCCGATTCGGTCTGAACTCCCAGACGGACCCGAATCTCGACAAACAAATTGAAACTGTCCGGTATTGTTGACCCATTCCGATTTGGTCTGAACTCCCAGACGGACCCGAATCTCGACAAACAAATTGAAACTGTCCGGTATTGTTAACCCATTCCGATTCGGTCTGAACTCCCAGACGGACCCGAATCTCGACAAACAAATTGAAACTGTCCGGTATTGTTGACCCATTCCGATTTGGTCTGAACTCCCAGACGGACCCGAATCTCGACAAACAAATTGAAACTGTCCGGTATTGTTGACCCATTCCGATTTGGTCTGAACTCCCAGACGGACCCGAATCTCGACAAACAAATTGAAACTGTCCGGTATTGTTGACCCATTCCGATTTGGTCTGAACTCCCAGACGGACCCGAATCTCGACAAACAAATTGAAACTGTCCGGTATTGTTGACCCATTCCGATTTGGTCTGAACTCCCAGACGGACCCGAATCTCGACAAACAAATTGAAACTGTCCGGTATTGTTAACCCATTCCGATTTGGTCTGAACTCCCAGACGGACCCGAATCTCGACAAACAAATTGAAACTGTCCGGTATTGTTGACCCATTCCGATTTGGTCTGAACTCCCAGACGGACCCGAATCTCGACAAACAAATTGAAACTGTCCGGTATTGTTGACCCATTCCGATTTGGTCTGAACTCCCAGACGGACCCGAATCTCGACAAACAAATTGAAACTGTCCGGTATTGTTAACCCATTCCGATTTGGTCTGAACTCCCAGACGGACCCGAATCTCGACAAACAAATTGAAACTGTCCGGTATTGTTAACCCATTCCGATTTGGTCTGAACTCCCAGACGGACCCGAATCTCGACAAACAAATTGAAACTGTCCGGTATTGTTAACCCATTCCGATTTGGTCTGAACTCCCAGACGGACCCGAATCTCGACAAACAAATTGAAACTGTCCGGTATTGTTAACCCATTCCGATTTGGTCTGAACTCCCAGACGGACCCGAATCTCGACAAACAAATTGAAACTGTCCGGTATTGTTGACCCATTCCGATTTGGTCTGAACTCCCAGACGGACCCGAATCTCGACAAACAAATTGAAACTGTCCGGTATTGTTGACCCATTCCGATTTGGTCTGAACTCCCAGACGGACCCGAATCTCGACAAACAAATTGAAACTGTCCGGTATTGTTGACCCATTCCGATTTGGTCTGAACTCCCAGACGGACCCGAATCTCGACAAACAAATTGAAACTGTCCGGTATTGTTAACCCATTCCGATTTGGTCTGAACTCCCAGACGGACCCGAATCTCGACAAACAAATTGAAACTGTCCGGTATTGTTAACCCATTCCGATTTGGTCTGAACTCCCAGACGGACCCGAATCTCGACAAACAAATTGAAACTGTCCAATCACTCACTCACTCATTGCCTCATCGTCGTCGTCGTCGTTTGCGCGCCGATTTTGTGCTGGCGCTTCTACGTCAATTTGTGCCACGGCCGCCGTCGCCGTTTTTTTGGGCGCTAACATTAGCCGACAAAAGCCCTCCATTTCGTTCTTATTGCAATGCGCACAATCTCAAAAATAGTGGAATTGAAAAATAGGTAATGGCACTAATTGTTTCAAAAAAAAATTACCGTTTAATTTTAAAATTATGAATAGCCCTGCCTGGTCTCGGGTAGAAAACAATGCCAAAATTTGATCCATAAAGATTGATGCTCATATCCGTTATCCGTCCGTATCCGTGACCTTCCAAAATCCCATATCCGGATATTCGCGGATATACAGCGGATATATCCGGATACGTGGGTTTTCATATCCGTCACCCGTCCGTATCCGTGACGATCCAAAAACCATATCCGTTATCCGCCCGTATCCGGATATATCCGCGGATATCCGCATATCCGGATATCCATGCCCACGCCTGCACACACACATAAAAAGCAAATGTTGCAAATTAAATGCAAAAAAAACAAAAAAAAAAAAATCGCAAAATACAACGCCCTAAAAAGCAAATTTTTCCCCCAACTGCCCCATCCCCCAACAAATTTTTCTGTGACTAATAGGAGGTCCTCCCCTGTGGTTTTGCAAAATATTGACGTGCTTCAAAGCCCGTTTAAACGCAAAAAACCAAAAAGATTAAAAATGAAATTTTTAAATATGCAATTTGGGCGGGCCACCCACCCATTTTCATTCGGTGCTTCTTACGTTTGTTTGGTCCGTCCGGCACAAATTGTTGCAAATCGATCACTTCCGAGATCAATTCGGAACAAAACGTTTTGCCCGGTGCCCGATAGAAGTCCGACCATTCATGTCCGTCCTCCACAACATTCCAAACTCGGCACCGGAACACGTTGCGGGCAGTGCATTGGCACCTTTTGACACGAAAAGAACGCGAATTGAATTTCGACAATTTTAATTGGAAAAATGTGAAAAACAAAAAAAAAAATATTCTGGGAATTGTTTCAAATTTGGGGGTTCGGGCCTCGAAATCAGTCAAAATTGAAGTCATATTCAGAGATTCTATGACTCTGAAAGCTCTTAGAAAAATACAATTTTTGGTGATAAAAATTTTTTGTTGTTGCCTCCTCATAACCAAAAAGTACCGCCAAGGTTCTACCTGATCAGGGCTTGATTGGGCCAAATTTAATCAAAGTTTGGTTGGATAATTACGGCAAAAAAAAACGAAAACAGATCATCGTGAACAGTAGGGTCCTGATTTAACAATTTAAGCCAAAAACATCTTAAAATCCTCAAATTTTTGTTTTTTATTGCATTTTATTAGGATTTTAGCGTGCCCTAATGATCAAATTTCAAAGAATGGCCTTTTCACAAATTGTTTGAACCCAAATTCGAGCATACATTAAAAAGATTTGTGCCGCTCTCAAAGAACACATTTTACAACAAAAAATGCAAATTTTTGCCCCTCCCGAACCCACCAATATTTACTAATTACTATAATTAGGAGTGCCAAAATGCCCAAATGGCACCACCACCTGATTATAGTCAACGACGACTGATTCGCACCGTCCATTGGCCTGTCCTGCTCCAACCACTGGTAGCGCGGGGTGGGAAAAGCGCTGGCCTTACACTGCAACCGAAGCCGACCGCCGGCGGACGCGTCGCTGCCGCCGCCGTCGTCGTCAATGCGGCTGATCAGCACCTGTTCGGCACGTGCCCAAATCACCGAACCTGGCAAAATGGGATGATACTACGTTTCGCCAACTTTACATTTTGCCAACCCATCAAAAATGATGTTACGTTTTGATTTAAGTTTTTTGCTGGGTTGGCAAATGTAACATTTTTGCCTGGGTTGGCAAAATGTAACACTGGCAAAACGTTGGGACAAGGGCTGGGCAAAATTTCGGATTAGTTTCGGATTTTTGGGGTTCGGATTTCGGATTTTATTTTCCGATTTTGCCCAGTGTCGGGGTCGAACTGGGCCGGGCGGAAACGAGCCCTCCGGGCACAAGCCCTTTTTTGCCAAATAGCCAACAAAAAATGTTACAGAATCGTCGTCGAAGCAGCAACTGCGGCACGTCCATTTTTGGGCCATAAAGCTTGGCCAAACAATGAAGTCGAGCGAGAAAGCCTTCAAATTTGGGCATTTTTTTGTTCTTAATTGGGCTCAAAATAATTAATGCCAAACCCTTGACAGTTTGTCCCCGGTTGCCAAGAAGCCGCAACAAATGGGCACCGGAATTGCCCATTCGTCCACAACGAGTCGCCTCATCGGAACTATTCAAATATTAAGGCATTTTGTTGAAAATTAGTGGACAAAATACTTGACACTTTTTTAAAAAATATAGAAAAATAGTCAATTTGCCCGCTCCTATAAAAATTCCTTGAGGCTTATCAGTTGTTTCCTGTTCCAAGAATTTTTGGGTCTGTTCTGTTTTACCGAGACTCAAGACTTGACTCGAAATCGAGACCCCAAAAAACTCGAGACTTTTCCCGACCCCTGGGGCGGGAAAGTCGGGGGGTCGGGGTTTTTTGAATTTTTGAGCTCATTTTGTTAATAGATTTGTAACCATTTTTTGCAGCTTTTTAGAAATGTGATGGGTCCGTTTTGATGGGCATGCCAAAAAAATGGTCATGTCCGAAATATCTTTATAAATTTTTAGATTTGTTTCATTTACCATCGAAGTTCATAAAAAGTTAGAAAAAATCATTTACACAGACCGGGTTCGAACTCCCGGCCATACCTAGGGCAAAACCACATCACTCACCAATTACACCACCAGGGCATTTAATTACACGAATAAAAAGGATTCCAATTTGAGGACTCGAACCTCAGACAATAAAGACTTCCGTAACACAGTTTTACCACTGAGCCACACAAGATTTTGTGGAAAAACTCAAATATATTTCCCAATCAGGGTCGGTTTTTACCCTGTTCTTTTCAAAAAAATAACAAGAACAGCCATCAAAATCTGTTCTGTTCCTGTTCCAAGCATTTGAATCTGTTCTGTTCTGAAATCTCAGAACAGGAACAGAACAGGCCAAGCTGGAACAGGAAAACCACCTGGAGGTTTATTAGCATTTTATCAACAAAAATTTATAAAACGCTTAAATATTTTAGTACTAATTTAGAACAAATCCCCGGTAACAAAAAACCGCAAAATTTGTCTAAAGTTGCATAATCCGCTTCTTCTCCAAAACCTCAGATGGAATGCGCTGTTCTGGTCGGCGTCGCTGAACACCAATCGCCAAAGCTCTTCATTTTCGAGCTGGTTCGCCAATTGAGCAAATAAACCGTACGGAAGTTCGGCCAAATTCGTTGACAGTTCAAAATTGCCGGCGGCGGTTGGGGAGCGCATTTTAAAATGCGCAATTTGATTTGCGTTTTGCCAAAATTGTCCGTCTAGCCATGACTAGAACAAACTTTCTGTTGAATGCATTTTTTTTGCTTAAAATGAAATGAATGTACAAAATTCAAAAATTTAATTTGGTTTTGGATGTATAGTAAATGTTTGGTTGAGAATGCGCACTGATGTGAGCAAATTTTTATTCAAAAAATAAAATTGCAGGAAATTAACGACACTTTAACTTAACGAAGCAAATAGCAATTAAAAATGGCATTGGGCGTTGGCGTTATGTCAAGCAAAAAATAGAGTTGAGATGAAGTCTGAAGTAGAGTGCGGCGCGGGAGCGGATCCCGCGCGGGATTTTGCGGGATCCCGCTCCGCAATCCCGCATTTTTTGCGTTTTGCGGGATTTTGCGGGATTAATCCCGCAAATCCGCTCCCGCAAAGATTTCTAAAAAAAATCCCGCAGCGGCCAATTATTAGTTAATAATGCTAATTTTTCAAAATTAGCAGAAGACGTTTTGCCAAATCTTTAAATTTAAAAATTCGATGCCCACAAATCACAAGTGAAGTTTCCTAGAATGTGATTTTTTGATCAATTGGTTCAGTTGTTGTGAAGTGGTGCGAATTGAAGTCAGTGTGGGGTTGGGGTTCTGATCCCCGACTGCGTTAATTGATTTTTTAGACTTTTTCTGAACATTTCTAAAAATTCTTTATCTTTTACTAATTTTTAAAAAATATTTCAGATGAGAATAACAAGCTTTTCATTTCATTTTTTGGTTGGACTAAACACAAAAGTTACAATAATTCAATTTGAGCAGCAATTAAAGTCTATTTTATACATTTTGTCAATTATGCCGCAGGCAAAATAATGTTTAGTCATTGCGCGAGTGCCATTATTCTTGCCCCTAAAAATATGAAATCATTTACTGTGTAAAAATGGGTACCGTACCCTAACCAACAATATGAAAAAATTGGTATTTTTTTAATTTTGTACAATTTTCTCCAAACAAGTGTGGGCACTGAAGTGTCCGGCACTGAAGTGTGGGCACTGAAGTGTCCGGCACTGAAGTGTGGGCATTGAAGTGTCCGGCACTGAAGTGTGGGCACTGAAGTGTCCGGCACTGAAGTGTGGGCACTGAAGTGTCCGGCACTGAAGTGTGGGCACTGAAGTGTCCGGCACTGAAGTGTGGGCACTGAAGTGTCCGGCACTGAAGTGTGGGCACTGAAGTGTCCGGCACTGAAGTGTGGGCACTGAAGTGTCCGGCACTGAAGTGTGGGCACTGAAGTGTCCGGCACTGAAGTGTGGGCACTGAAGTGTCCGGCACTGAAGTGTGGGCACTGAAGTGTCCGGCACTGAAGTGTGGGCACTGAAGTGATGCGTACCCGGTACCCAAACCCCTAGCAATAACTTTATTTCAAATAAAAATTTTGTTGTTTGACAGACTTTCAATTAAGACAAAAAATTTAAACATAATGTCATCTTTTCTTGCTAGATTGATCCACGAGTGCAAAAACAACATGAACGAGAATGTTCAGGAAAAAAAACAGGCCGGGGAGTTCAAAGTCATTCTACTCGACGTGCCAACTGAACAGATACCACATCAAAGGCCTTTTCCGAAAATTTCGACGGATTTAATTGTGCCAAAAGCCGCACGAACGAAAGAGAAAATTTGGACCGGCGCAATGCATTTTCTAATGTAAGTGCATTGCAGCTGTTTGTAGAAACATAATTCGTTGAATTGCAGGTGTTAACTGCATTCGTACTCGCACATTGATGGGGAACAGGCATACCATCTTCATGAATTATCCCGTCATCGGTACTGTGTTTCTACGAGTGAATCCGTGGTGATTGAATTGATTGTGCCCAAGTTGCGGGACATTTATGAATCGTTCGGGGAGCAATCGTTAAGGGCGTACATGTTGGCAAAAGAAGAAAGACAGAGCCAGGCAGATGAGGAAGAAGCGGTCAAAAAAGCGCGAATCCTCGGCGACGTCATCCTTTTAGAGGAGGATACGGATGTTGACAGACAACTCACCGCCACCTTCAACTTCTACGGAGACACAACAACGCACGTTTTTGCAACCGCCTTCACCCACACCCGCCAAACAACGTACACCGCCACTGACTACATGGCTAAACTCACCGCAATCACGAACACGGCAACGCTCACCGTCAACTTCAACTTCTACGGATACACGATAACGCACGTTTTCGTAACCGCGTTCATCCACACACCTCCAACAACACACATCAACACCACCAGATGTTCAAGCCATCGAACACATGAAATTAAGCGAGCTTAAGGGGAGCTCCGGACTAGAGGCCTTAAACAATCAGGCTTAAAAAAAGATCTGATAAAAAGGCTAAGCAGCCATACAAACATCATCATCATCTTCATCGTCATCATCGTCGCGTCGTTTTTGCCAAACAGCCAAAGCAGCAACAACAACCAACAGCAGCAGCATCAGCAACAACAGCAAAAGAAAGCAAAAAAAATAGCTAAACGGCAGGCAAACCACTTCAAAAAAACACAGGTAAGAAAATTTTTTCTTTTTTGTTTACGGCGTCAGTTCTGGTTGCAAAAAAAAACCAGAAACCAGAAATCAGAATTCTGGTGCCCAAAATCACCAGAAATCCTGATAAATCAGATTAGAACAGAGCACATCCCTGGTATAAATACAGTATGCCAACATTATTGAAACACCACTGCGCCACGCGCCAAAAGTCGCTCGCTATTTCCATATCTATTGGGAAAAGAAGCTGGTAAAATTTGCACAAAAGCAACCATCAACCACCGTCATTTAAGCTAAAACTATGTTCGTTTACTCCATGATTAAATAAACCTCAGCTTTATTATTGCCATTTAAAATTTTTTAACAATTCTTTCTTAAAAATTGCTTACAAGATAAGGTCTTTATCTAAACCAGGGTGCGTAACTATGTAAAATTTTTCAAAATAAGGACATCAAGGGCAAAAAATAAGATTTTGGGGCCCGAAATAAGGACATTTACAAAATGTATAAAAATGCAGTAAATCTTTATTTTGTGAGTTTTTTAACCATATTTTTCGTCATCGACAATTTTTTCTCAACAATTCGGGCTTGGAAATTGCTCCCATGGATTTTCAAAAAAGCAATTTTTGCGAATTCTGCTTTAGTAGGGGGGGGGGGGTCGGCGGTGCCAATAGGCGCCGCCGTGAAATTTTTTTGGATTTGACTCAATTTTTAATGAAAATTGGTCCAATTCGCTTCAAAATTTTCTAATTTTGAAAATTGGATTATTATGCAAAAATCCTTACAAAATTCGAAAATAAAGACGAAGGTCTGAAATAAGGACAAATCTTATAAATAAGGACAGTTACGCACTCTGATCTAAACCAGGGTTCCAATTAAGGACATTTTTTGGGAGCCGGAATTCCGATTTCCAGGTTCCGGACATTTTTTTGGCATCCGGTTACAGCCTTAATCTAAACCCAATAATTTCCCAAATGCCCTTTTAAAGGCAACAAATAATAATTGAGAAGTTTATTTTCTTTATTTGGCTGAAAAAGCACAAAAAAAAGTCAGTATTATCGGAATTTGAGTAACAATTTTCAGCAACCTGCTTCTTTTACTATGGTAAAATATTACGTTCCCTCGTTCCCCGCTAAAAAAATAAAAAAATTTGTCAAAAAAAATTTGTTCTAAAAGTTTACAGGGCCGCAGAAAGCAAATATGCCCTCAGTTTCGACTAGAGTAAGCTAGGACCGGGATTGAGAAATTGGGGAAAATTCAGTCCCAAAATTGGAGACTTCAGTACCAGTTCCGGTCCCGGACTACTCTAGTTTCGATCGAATTTGTAAGGAAATGCATTGCTAAAAATCCGAAATTACAACAAAAAAAATTGACACATTTTTTTAGCGGAGGAAACACTAAATTAGGTAGCCGACCAAATCCGCAATAATTGCACAATGTTACACAATTCAACAACTATTTTTATGAAATACGCTTTCGATTTATGGGGTTTTTTGCATTTTTGAATTTCGGCTGGAACTGTTCCATCGTCAAATATGTCGAGAGTTGGACACAATAATCAGGGAAATCAGCGTGGGGACAGTGCCCAATCACCAAATAGCCGCGCCCAAGCGGAAAACGGTTGGCACAATGCCGCCCTTCGCCATGTTGAAGCCCTACAAATTAATTTTATTTGATTTTAACTAATGCGAGGAACCGGAACGGCCCGGTAGGATGATTTTTCTTGGCCAGAGCTTTCTCAGCAATTTCTAAGTGCGGAACCAAGTACGGCTTTCGGAAAACTGGATAATCCAAACGGCAAATTTAAATCTTCCGGGAATTACATTTACCAAGTCATCCCCTTTCCATGAATCGGATTCCGTTGACTGTGATCATTGATTATCGAGTGAAAAAATTCATTTTTTTTTTGAAAATCGTATTCCCATACCTTGAGAGACGAAAAATCGTCCAGCTCTGCCCGAGACTTTTTTGAATTAATTTGTTCAAAAATTAAATAATTTTTTGAGAATTCTGTTCAAAAATGTACCAAATTTTAAAAATTTTCACGTCCCCCCCCCCCCCCCCCCCCTCTGGTGATGGGAAGAGCAGCATAATTCATTCATTCATTCATCATTAGGGAGGAAAATTGGACATAAAATCTTGAAATATGCGCATAAAATATGCACCAAAAATTCCAAAATATGCACATAAAATGAAAAATATGCACATAAATTTTTCCAAATTCAATTATAAAATTTACCAAAAATTCTTCATATTCATTCAACAATGGTTAAAATTGATGACGAGATACATTTCCAAATTTTCAAGTGTTTTGGCGACTTTTTTGAACTTTTGTGACTATTTTAGCACTTTGGCGACTTTTTTTGAACTTTTGTGATTATTTTGGCATTTTTACGACTTTTGAACTTTTGTGACTATTTTGGCTTTTGTGGCGACTTTTTTGAACTTTTGTGATTATTTTGCGCTTTTTCAAAAAATTGCCAAGATCTTTTGCTTTTATGTGGTGTTGGAAAAGCAATGGAAAATTTCGAACAAATTCACTCATAAATAAAAATTTTAAACAGAAATTAATTAGGTAATTAAAAGAAAAAGTTTTGTTTTTCGTTAAGAATTGATCAATTCATAAACAGTATTATGACAATTTTCATTTTTAAATAATTAAAAATGCCAAATTTAATTTTAAGAAAAACAATCGAACACCTTCAATCCGACAAATGTATGCGATTCTTCTCCTTGTCATTCTCGTGCGTGCCACGAACGGTGAGAATACAATTGAAAAAAAGAAATTCCTGTAAATGTTCGAATATGATCATGGCAGATAATGCCAGATATCCGCCGGGGATGAACCCGAAAAGCCTAGCCTTGGGCAGCATTCAAATTTTAAATTGTATTGGAAACTCCTCAGCACATTTGGGCTTTCAAATGAGCCCAACCAAGCTAATTTCATTGAATTTTCAGTTGTGTTATTTTGATTAAAGTTACAGTATAGCGTCCCCAAAAGTTTTGAAACTGTTGAAACTGAATCGTCCTGTGTACATTTTTCTGTGTCAAATTTTTTTTAGAAAAAAACCTGGTCCTCCTGGTGCCGGGCTAGGTTGTTAGGTTGTTAGAAAAATCAGGACTCCAGGATTTTCAGGACTAACCGGATTTTTTGATCCGGGCCTGCTCTATTTGAGACTAGCAAAATCCGGGAACGCGGGCCCTTGAAACTGCTGAAATTTAATCGGTTTCTTAGGTCATAATTTACAAAACGGGGTAATAGTTAAGTTTGTTGCTGCCCCCCATTTTTGAAAAAAATATTTTTTTTTCAAGGTCGGTAAAAAGGCCTTTGCTAGGGGTATTCCGGGCGTAGAATTCGAATCTGACCTCCGTTTCGACGCCATCTCGAATTCTGAACCCGAATTCGAAAATTCTTCTAAAACTCAAAATTTCCCAAAAATTAATTTTGGCCTCAAAATCATTCCGGGGTGTAGAACACGTATCCTAGCTCGCTCCGTGAGTACCTGTATGTCGAACCCCTAACCAAACTCGAACAATTGGTCGAAACTCTTTTTTTGTTTGTTTTTAAGGTCGTTTAAAAGGCGTAAAATGCATGTAAGGACGAACTGAAGATTGAACGAACATGATTTTGTTATAAAAAATCGGTTTTGAAAAATTATTAGAATTCGGGTCCGGTGTTCGAAATTGGTCGAAATGAAGGTCACATTCGGATTCGATGGGCCCGTATATCCCTAGAAATACCTCTTTTTATTGACTTGCATTTTTAGGCTTGCCTCGAAAAATACAGTTTTTTTGAATTGTTCGAATTTTTTAATTTTTCAGGTATTTTATATCATTACGTGGGTCGAAATGCCTAAAAATACGAATTTTAGACTTTTTGAAAAATTACAAAATTTAAACACGGGTTACGGGCCACGTGGTCCGTAAACCCCCGTACGGACCCCGGCCCGTGTCCGATCTCTAGTAACGAGTTGATATCCGGCTTTACAAAACACCCCAACAATTGCCTCCTAATGATGATTTTTAGCACTTGAGTGTTGGCAAGGCACGACCATAATAACGACACCTGGTGGCACTAAAGGTGAGATGAAGCTGGAGAAATGTCCGGCGGGTTTACTCTTCACGCGTTGCAACAAAGTCTCGTGCTCGATGGATGAGGATGCTTTGAAAGAATTTCCTGGCATTCCTGCGGGAAGTGCGTTTTTTTAAAATAAAAAATATGTATAGGAGCCGAGAATTAATTCAAAAACGAAAATTATGGAGACACTTTCGAAATTCACCCATCACATCTCGGACCGCCCCCCATCGGGTGAACTGTAGTGAACGCTCCACGTCAAAAAATTTAAGACCTCAAGTCAAAATATGCACAAAAAACTAGAGTAGGCCGGGATCGGGATTTTTGGAAAAAGCCGTGATCGGGATTGAGAAAATTAAAAATCCAGAATTTTAAAGGGGGAAAATTAATCAAATCCCGGTCAAAAAAAAAATCGCGATTAATGGTCAAAAACAAAGATTTGTCAACTTTGAAAAAAACCGGGATTATATAAGTGGGAAATTCACTCAGAAATTTGGAGACTTCAGTACCAGTCCCGGCCTACTCTACAAAAAACTAGGTCCCAAGCTGCGGCTTTTTAGAGAAATAACTAGGGGAGGGGACCGGGGCCAGTACTGAAATGGTCAATTTTTCCCATTTTGGTAAAAAAAAATGGTTGGTAAAAAACCGGGACCATTATAAGGGGATTAATTTGCTATTGTGCCGGATTAAACTTTTCTAGTTACCTATATTACCCCCAGCCAAAAGGAATAGAGTTTGCAGGGTTCGGATTTTTGAGAAACCCCGGGATTGACCGGGACTGTGAAAACCTGGGATGACCAGCATCTCGAACCGGGGCGGGATTTTAACTTTTCGAAACCCGGGATCGGGATTCTAAAAATCGGGATAATCCCGACCGATCCCGGCCAACTCTAAAAGGAAGTACCAAAGTTAATGGCTGAGATGGAGTTGGCCCCAAGACGGAGTTGGCCCGCTTCGTTTGGAGTGCGGGGGGGGGGGGCGTTCAGTACAGTTTTTTTTCCCTGATACCAATCAATTCGTGTTGAAAACAGCAAAAACATAGAGCCTAACAGTTGAAATGTTTTAAACTGAATAATATTTTGTTGGGTCAAAATTTGCATATGAATAGGCACACGGATCTCCAAAAGAATGCTAACAATAATCCGTTTTAAATTCAAATTGCTTAAGCAAAAAGTGTAACGACAACGGCCAAGGGGTGTTTGCTGCCGGCGGCCGAATGTGAGATGCCTGAAGAAGGAGACCTCAATGGAGTCTCTTTCAAGACACTTAAAAAGTATTGCAAAATGTCGTGCTGTGAAGGCAACGCATGCAACGGTGAAAGCGACGCACGCAACGGTGAAGGCAACGCATGCAACGGTGAAGGCAACGCATGCAACGGTGAAGGCAACGCATGCAACGGTGAAAGCGACGCACACAACGGTGAAAGCGACGCACGCAGCGGTGAAGGCAACGCATGCAACGGCACGCTCGGACTGCGTTCCCTCGGCACGGTCACTGCAATTATGGCATTATTTGCGGGTAAACAACAATTCGTTTAAACTAGGGTTGGACGGGACCGGGACTTTTGGAAAAGCCGGGACCGGCACTAAATTTGGTCCCGGTCAAAAAAATCGGGACTACACGACAAAAACAAAACAAAAAAATGCTTGGTAAAAAACCGGGACCATTATAAGGGGATTTTAAAGGAATTTTGAAAAAAAACCGGGACTAAAATTTCAGTACCAAAAATGGAAAAAATGACCATTTTGGTACTGGTCCCGGTCCCGTCCAACCCTAGTTTAAAGTTTAAACTCAATTGTTGGCATTGGCATTTAAATCGAAAATAAAATAAACACTTTCAACTTTAGTGTTTTTCGTCCGTTGGAACTGATTTGTGAGAAGAGAAGAGAATGAACGAAGCTGCTGAATACAAAATCCTTTCAAGAATAAATTATGCATTTAGAACAGATACATATTTATTTATTAATTTGTAAAAAAGTAACAGAGTTTTACCAACATACCGTAAACACTCTTGTAATCCCACAAGCCGTATTATTTTTCAACCCTCTCCGAGGGGGCGGGATTATTAGAGGGGGTGGGATTATTAGAGGGGGCGGGATTATTAGAGGGGGCGGGATTATTAGAGGAGGCGGGATTATTAGAGGGGCGGGATTATTAGAGGGGGCGGGATTATTAGAGGGGGCGGGATTATTAGAGGGGGCGGGATTATTAGAGGGGGCGGGATTATTAGAGGGGGTGGGATTATTAGAGGGGGCGGGATTATTAGAGGGGGCGGGATTATTAGAGGAGGCGGGATTATTAGAGGGACGGGATTATTAGAGGGGGCGGGATTATTAGAGGGGGCGGGATTATTAGAGGGGCGGGATTATTAGAGGGGGCGGGATTATTAGAGAGGGCGGGATTATTTTTCAATTGTTTGGCGATATGTTCATCTATCACGAAAATTCTTCACTTTTTCCCACACAATTTCCATACTTCTTCAGCTGGCGAAAATTTTTTTTGAAAAAAACCAAAGGAGGAACCTGTTTGTTTTGCAAAATTTGTAGTTTTTGGACCGGTTTTTCTTTACAAATTCCATCTAAAAACACAAAAATTTGACCACTAAATTGATTTTAGAAAATTTTCTTCTGGAAAAATTCTTTAAGAAAAATGTAATAAAACCCAAAAATGCACTCCTAAAGATTGACTTTTTCAAAAAACGCACTCCTTAACGATTGGCTTTTTTCGAATTAGCCCCCCTGAAAAAAATTCTGTATAGAGAGCGGGATTATTAGAGGGTGCAGGATTATTTTTCAACCCCCTCCGAGAGGGCGGGATTATTAGAGGGTGCGGGATTATTTTTCAACCCCCTCCGAGAGGGCGGGATTATTTAGAGATGGTGGGTTATTAAAGGGGGAGGGATTACAAGTGTTTACGGTATTCGATGTCTTCTCTCCTTTGATAGAGTTGGGTTATCAGTCCCAAACCGCAAAAATATTGGTTGTCAATTCAAATATTTCTATACTGTATTTGCCAAAGCCAACTTGCACAATTTGGATCAAATTTTATTGCCGACAAACGCAATTCTATTCGGGCCTAAAATACATATTTTGGATGATCCTAATATAGGATCAAACGCTATTTTAGGCATCTGAATATTTTTTGGGTATAATACTACCATCAACTCGTTCCACAACATCGACTCGTTCCCTTTAAAATAAAAAACAAATTTTCAAAAATCGTACAAAATTTGTGCGTAGAACGTGAATCCCGATAAAAAAGTGTCACAAATCAATGCCAGAGTGGAGGGTGCCCGGCGGTGCTATTAAAATTATGGCATTTGCCAAAAAAAAGGGCATTTTGAGAGTATTCTTCATTCTCTGGCGAAAATGTAACCAGAAGCGGAAATGTCACTATTTCCTGCGGGCGAATGTTAAATTATAATTTTATCGTTTTTTTTATAAATGCGATTTGATTTGTTGTGCTGTCATTTAATTATAGCTAAATAATTTTATTAATATTTGTAAAAATTTGTGAACATTTATTATTTTAAATTTACTAAATTTTTGAGAGAAATTCTTTAATAAGCTTGACAGATTTCATATTTAAATTTTACGTTTTTGATTTTAACTAATGCGAGGAACCGGAACGGCTCCGGTAAGATTTTCCTGGCTTGCAGAGCTTTCTCATCAATTTCTAAGTCTCGTCGAGACAGATTTATTCATTTATACTGTTTTTTTATGCCTTTAGTAATCGTGGTTTCACTTGCTCAGAATAATTGAAGGTTAGTTGGGCTCGATCGAGACTCGATACCGAGACCCCAAGAAACCCGAGACCAGAGCTGGACGAACTCAAAATTTTTTTCCGACGAAACGAAACGAAAAAAAAATTAATTTTCATTTTACGAAACGAAACACGAAACGCCCAAAAAGTCACGAAAGAAGCGAAATTTCGTCCAGCCCTGCCCGAGACTTTTTTGAATTAATTTGTTCAAAAATTAAATAATTTTTTTGAGAATTCTGCTCAAGCATTCAAAATTCCGCTTGTATTGATACCAGCGGCGCCTATTGGCATAATTCATTTGTAGGTAATCCTTCTTTTAACATAATTTAATGGTCCAAAAATTTCTAATTCTGATTCCGTAAAACTCACTCAACTTTGGCACCACTTTATGACCGAGTTTGAACCCTAACTTGAAAATCTTAGACTCTAACAACAAAAAAAGGTATAAAAACGCTTAAAATTTTATAATATTTAGAGAATTTCATGAAATTATCCCTTTTTTCTATTTTTGTTTTATATAAATGTAAATTATTCGCTTTTTGCTTTCGCTGTTTTTGTTCCACCAGTGTGTGTTAATCATCCAATTTCTGATCAGTTTTTGTGGTGTCAGATGGAATGAATGAATATAGCTGCTGGTGGTGGGAAGAGCAGCACAATTCATCATTCCTTCATTCATCATTATTTTGCTTTTATTTGCTGTTGGAAAAGCAATGAAAAATTTCGAACAAATTCACTCATAAAAATAAAAAGTTTTAAACAAAAATTAATTAATTAAAAGTTTTGTTTTTCGTTAAGAATTGATCAATTCATAAACAGTATTATGACAATTTTCATTTTTAAATAATTAAAAATGCCAAATTTAATTTTAAGAAAAACAATCGAACACCTTCAATCCGACAAATGTATGCGATTCTTCTCCTTGTCATTCTCGTGCGTGCCACGAACGGTGAGAATACAATTGAAAAAAAGAAATTCCTGTAAATGTTCGAATATGATCATGGCAGACAATGCCAGACATCCGCCGGGGATGAACCCGAAAAGCCTAGCCTTGGGCAGCATTCAAATTTTAAATTGTATTGGAAACTCCTCAGCACATTTGGGCTTTCAAATGAGCCCAACCAAGCTAATTTCATTGAATTTTCAGTTGTGTTATTTTGATTAAAGTTACAGTATAGTGTCTCCAAAAGTTTTGAAACTGTTGAAACTGAATTGTCCTGTGTACATTTTTTTATGTCCAAAAATTTTTTTAGAAAAAAACGTGGTCCTCCTGGTGCCGGGCTAGGTTGTTAGGTTGTTAGAAAAATCAGGACTCCAGGATTTTCAGGACTAACCGGATTTTTTGGCCCGGGCCTGCTCTGTTTGAGACTAGAAAATCCGGGCACGCGGGCCCTTGAAACTGTTGAAATTTTAATCGTTTTCTTAGGGCATAATTTTTATTTGCTTACAAAACATCATCAACAATTGTGCCTTATGATGATGATTTTTAGCGCTTGAGTGTTGGCAAGGCGAGCACGAAATATTGACACCCGGTGGCACTAGAGATTTAATGGTCCTGGCAAAATGTCCGGTGAATTTCACGCGTTGCGGCACACTAACTTGCTCAATGGATGAGAAGGCTTTGAAAGGATTACTTGGCGTTCCTCCGGGAAGTGCGTTTTTTATAAAAATATAGGAGCCAAGAATTTAATTCAAAAACATAAAAAACCAACAAAATAAAAAAAAAGATAAACCTGAATTAAAATTACCAAAAAATCCAAAATTAAAACAACCAAAAAAAACCCACTACCCCTTGAAATGCTTAAGATCAGGACTGAGATCTTAAAAAAATGTCCGGCAGACACTTTTAAAATACACCCATAACATCTCGGACCGCCCCCATCGGGGGAACTGTAGTGAACGCCCCACGACAAAATGGCGCCGAAATGATATACCAATCGCTTCGTCTCGAGTAGTTATGGACGAAAAATAGAGTAGGCCGGGCCGGGATTTTTGGGAAAAGCCGTGATCGGGATTGAAAAAATTAAAAAATCCCGAATTTTAAAGGGGGAAAATTAATCAAATCCCGGTCAAAAAACCCGCGACTAATGAAGATTTGTCAACTTTGACAAAAAAACCGGGATTATATAAAGGGAAATTCAGTCAGAAATTTGGAGACTTCAGTACCAGTCCCGGCCTACTCTACGAAAAACTAGGTCTCAAGGTGCGGAAATGGCTTTTTACAAAAATAGCTAGAGCCCGGATTTATATGGACTAAAAGGTCAAATGTGGATTTAAAATAATGACCAAAAAACTTCCAAAATATGGACCAAAAACCACAAAAAGTGCCAAAATATGGGCTAAAAATGTGCAAAAACTGATCAATCCAGTCAATTTTTGCATGAAAACCTTCAAAATTCGTCATTAATTTTTATCTCAGAACTGAAAATGTACTATTTTCGCATGCTTTTGAAAATTTTATAAAAAATAATAATTTTTTGGGGAATCTCGATCTATCGATTTATTATGAAAAAATGGCAGAAATATGGATTTATATGGACTAAAAAGTCGCTTTAATTCTAAAATTTTAAAATGAATGCTAGGTGGCAGTTTTTACAAACAACCTAGCTAACTGAGGTCCCGCCCCAGTTTTTCGTGACGAAGCGATTGGTATATCATTTGCGCAATTTTGGAGTGGGGCGTTCAGACATTCCCTGATGCCAATTAATTTGTGTTGAAAACAGCAAACATTGAACTAATAGTTAAAATCTTTTAAACTGAATACCGTATTTCCTCTATTAGTAGCCTCCCCTTTATTTGAAGCCCCCCCCCCCCTCTCCTCGAGGGGTGGTTGCTACAATTAGAGGGGGCGAGGCTTCAAATGTAGGGGGTTACTAATAGAGGAAATACGGTAATTCGTGTTAAAAAAACACCAAAAAATAAAACTAATACCGTTTATTCCTATTAGTAGCCCACTCTCCATTTGAAGCCCCCTCTGTAATTGTAGCCCCTCATCGAGGGGGTGTTGAAAAATAGAAGCCCCGGGGCTACTAATAGGAAAAATACGGTAGTTGAAATCTTTAAAACTGAATATATTGTTTAGTCGGAATTGCATATGAATAGGCGTACCGGATCTCCAAAAGAATGCTAACAATATTTTGTTTTGTTTTTTAAATTCAAATTGCTCAGCAAAAAGCGCGACGACAATGACCAAGGCGTGTTTGCCAGCGATAGGCGAATGTGAGCTGCAGCCTAAAGAAGGAATCTCCTCCACTGGAGCCGCTTTCATGGCACTTAAAAAGCACTGCAAAGCATCGTGCTGCGAAGGTAATGCATGCAACGGTGAAAGCATCGTACGCAAGAGTGAAAGCAACACACGCAGTGGCACGCTCGGACTGCGTTCCCTCGGCACGGTCACTGCAATTATGGCATTCTTTGCGGGTAAACAACATTCTTTAAACTCAATTGTTAGCATTGGCATTTAAATCGAAAGTAAAATAAACGCTTGCAACTTTTAGTGTTTTTCGTCCGTTGGAACTGAGTTGTGAGAAGAGAATAGAATAAATGAAGCTGAATACAAAATCCAAACATCGAAAATTACCCAAAGATAATTCGAATGTTATGGACGATTTTTGCATGAATAAATTATGCATTTGGAACAGATACATATTTATTTATTAATGTGTAAAAAGTAACAGAGTTTGACCAACATACCGCAAACACTCTTGTAATCCCACCAGCGGCATTATTTTTCAACCCCCTCCGAGGGGGCGGGATTATTAGAAGGGGCGGGATTATAAGAGTGTTTACGGTATTCGATGTATTCTCTCCTTTGATAGAGTTGGGTTATCAGTCCCAAACCGCAAAATATTCGTTGTCAATTCAATATTATATACTTTATATGCCAAAGTCAACTTGCGCAATTTGGATCAAATTTTATTGCCGACAAACGCAATTCTATTCGGGCCTAAAATACCTATTTTGGAGTTTTTGATCCTAATATAGGATCAAACCTATTTTAGGCATCTGAATATTTTTTGGGTAAAATATAAGTATTACCATCAACTCGTTCCACAACATCGACTCGTTCCCTTTAATAAAAAACAAACTTTCAAAAATCGTACAAAATTTGTGAATCTATCTTAAGAAAATTGAAGCAAAAATTCAGAAATACTATGTGATGAATTTTTCAAAATTTTTTTTTGCGCGCATTTTAATTAAATAATATTAGTGAAAATTTAAAAAAAAATATTATTAATGGGGAAAGGGTATAGCGCTTCCGACCCGAATCCCCCCCCCCCGTCCGAATCCCCATATTTGCATAATTTTAGACCAAAATTAATTTTTGGGAGAATTTTAATTTTTGAAAAAAGTTTATTCCGAGTTTAGGGTTCAAAACCGGTTGAAATCGAGGCAAATTTGGTCTAATGCTACTAATAATGATACAGCCCTGACAAAAATTGTGCGACTTATATTAAAATTATGGCATTTGCCAAAAAAAAAGGCATTTTGAGAGTATTCTTCATTCACTGGCGAAAATGTAACCAGAAGCGGAAATGTTACTATTTCCTGCTTGGCGAATGTTAAATTATAATTTTATCGTCATTTTTATAAATGCGGCTGTCATTTAATTAAAGCTAAATAATTTTATTAATATTTGTAAAAATTTGTGGACATTTATTATTCTTTAAATTTACTAAAATTTTTGCAGAGAAATTCTTTAACACAAGCTTGACAGATTTATAGATCAAATTTTACGTAAATTATAATTATTTGATTTTAACTAATGCGAGGAACCGGAACGGCTCCGGTAAGATTTTTCCTGGCCTGCAGAGCTTTCTCAGCAATTTCTAAGTCTCATCGAGACAGATACCCCAAGAACCCCGAGACTTTTTGGAATTAATTTAGGTTCAAAAATTAAATAATTTTTTGAGAATTCTGCTCAAGCATTTAAAATTCCGCATATCACTGTGACAATGTGGCTGTGTTGCCAACTCACCTAGGCTAAGGCAAACCGGCTTTCAAAAATTTTAAATTGTATTGATACCAGCGGCGACAACAAAAAAAGGTATAAAAACGCTTTTATGTCTTAAAAATATGCCCAAAATTTTATAATATTTAAAGAATTTTATTAAATTATCTCTTTTTTCTAATTATTTTATGTAAATGTAAAATATTCGCTTTTTGCTTTCGCTGTTTTTGTCCCACCAGTGTGTTAATCATCAAATTTCTGATCAGTTTTTGTGGTGTCAGATGGAATGAATGAATGGCTGCTGGTGGTGGGAAGAGCAGCACAATTCATCATTCATTCATTCTTCATTATTTTGCTTTTATTTGGTGTTGGAAAAGCAATGAAAAATTTTGAACAAATACGCTCATAAAATAAAAAGTTTTAAACAAAAATTAATTAATTAAAAGGAAAAGTTTTGTTTTTGTTAAGAGGATCAATTCATAAACAGTATTATAATCATTTTTAATTTTTTAAAATGCCAAATTTAATTTTAAGAAAAACAATCGAACACCTTCAATCCGACAAAACAATGGGTGTGCTCCTTCTTCTCCTTGTCATTCTCGTGCGTGCCACGAACGGTGAGAATACAATTTTTGAAAAAAATTTTTTGTAAATGATCGAATATGATCATGGCAGACAATGCCAGACATTCGCCGGGGATGAACCCGAATTCGCTTTTGAATGTCGTAAGCCGACACATTTTTTGAAGCGAAGTGAAGGTTTTCTGGCCATAACTTTTTTCATTGCTTATTATTGCTTCTCCTCATCGAGAGCTTTCATTTGGTATAGTGTTCACCCCTAATGGGCTTAGAGGTTGTAGAAGAGTTATAAAGCATTCGACACTCAAAACCCTTTCGACCTTCGGACCTCCCCGGATGATCATTTTTAGCGCTTGAGTGTTGGCAAGGCGAGACCGAAATAACGTCACCGGGTGGCACTAAAGGTGAGATGAAGCTGGAGAAATGTTCGGCGGGGGGTCTACTCGTCACGCATTGCACCAAACTCTCTTGCTCGTTGGATGAGGAGGCTTTGAAAAAATTTCCTGCCATTTCGCCGGGAGGTGCGTTATAGTTGAAAACAGCAAAAACATAGAGCCTAATAGTTGAAATTACGGTTCAGCCCCGACCCCTCGAGGGCGGAAAAAGGGGGTCTGAGTTTTCGTCCCCGACCAAAAAAGTCGAGGTTCAGGGATAGGGCTGAACCCTAGTTGAAATTTGGATACTTCAGTACCAGTCCCGGCCTACTCTACAAAAACTAGGTCCCAAGCTGCGGCTTTTTAGAGAAATAACAGGGTAGGACGGGACCGAGGCCAGTAACCAATTTTTCCCATTTTGGTACTGAAATTTTGATCCCGGTTTTTCAAAATTCCTTTAAAATCCCCTTATAACGGTCCCGGTTTTTTTGAGCGGAACCAAATTTAGTCCCGGTCCCGGTTTTTCCAAAAGAGTCCCGGTCCCGTCCTACCCTAGTCAGAACTTAACTACTGAACAAAAAGTCGGGGTCGGGGTTTCTGTCCCCGACCAAAAAAGTCGAGGTTCAGGGACGGGGCTGAACCCTAGTTGAAATGTTTTAAACTGAATATTTTTGTTTGGTCGAAATTGCATATGAATAGACACCGGAATCTCCAAAAGAATGCTAACAATAATCCGTTTTAAACTCAAATTGCTCAGCAAAAAGCCTAACGACAACGGCCAAGTCGTGTTTGTCGGTGATAGGCGAATGTAAGATGCCTGAAGAAGGAGACCTCAATGGAGTCTCTCTCAAGAAACTTAAAAAGTACTGCAAAATATCGTGCTGTAAAGGCAACGCATGCAACGGCACGCTCGGACTGCGTTCCCTCGGCACGGTCACTGCAATTATGGCATTATTTGCGGGTAACAACAATTCGTCTAAACTCAATTGTTGGCATTGGCATTTAAAGTTGCAACTTTCAGTGTTTTTCGTCCGTTGGAACTGATTTGTGAGAAGAGAATGAACGAAGCTGCTGAATACAAAATCCAAACATCGAAAATTACCCAAAGATAATTCGAATGTAATTGACTATGCAAGAATAAATTATGCTTTTGGAACAGATAAATATTTATTTATTAATGTGTAAAAAAGTAACAGAGTTTTACCAACATACCGTAAACACTCTTGTAATCCCACCGGTGGGATTATTTTTCAACCCCCTCCAAGGAGGCGGGATTATTAGAGGGGCGGGCTTATTAGAGGGGGCGGGATTATTAGAGGGGGCGGGATTATTAGAGGGGGCGGGATTATTTTTCAACCCCCGAGGGAGCGGGATTATTAGAGGTGGTGTACAGAAAAAGTACAGTCTGTATATATGCAAGGTGGTCCTAACCCTAATTTTAATCCTAAAATAAAAATAGCATGTTCATTAGGGTCTTGGTTCTGGTGCCACCTACCCCCTAAGGTCTAAATCTGGATTGACTATGACCAGAATTTAGCAGAATAAAAATGCTTGGTCTTCAACAGGATTAAATTCTTTAATTAAATAAGGCACTTCGCTGGGCGGACAAAAAATGCAGTCACAGTGGGAAAAAGCAGGCGTGGGCACGGGCATCCGGATATCCGCGGATATATCCGGATACGGACGGATAACGGATATGACCCTAATATCCGCGGATATCCGTCGTAGCCGTTGTTTTTTGACTGCTGAAGGAAAATTTGTTGATGATTTTCTTAAAGTGATTTTAAAGAGAAATTCAATGGTGTGCATATGGTCGAGTGGTTAAACTTTTAGGGGTATCCATTTTGGGTTTAATGTTCTAGCCCCTCTCGCGACGTCGTTTTCTTTAATTAACCAAAACCCCAAAATTTTGAAAAAGAATTTTTTCTTAGCGTAAGGAAAAAAGAGAAAAATAACATCGCAGAAAAAATTTAAGAAGAAAAATTCGTAATTTTTGACCAATTCTCTTAACAGATTTAGTCAAAAATCCCAAAAATTTTCTCGGCGGCGCCTATCGGCACCGCCGAACCCCCACCAAGTTTAATCATTGATTTGAGAGATAAAATTTATTCATTGAAAAATCTGATAATATTTTCTTGTTAACTCAATACATTTCACAATTCCGGTTTAATTTTATAGTCGCAAAAAAATTGCAATTATTTTTTCAAATTTTGGAGCAATTTTAGTGGGTTAAAATAATGCGGATATCCGCGGACGGATATCCCGATAAACGCGTCAAATGCGTCTAATTAAAGCAAACTAATTTTATTAATATTTGTAAACTTTGTGAACATTTATTATTCTTTAAATTTAATAAAATTTTTGAGAGAAAATCTTTAACAAGCTTGACAGATTTCATATTTAAATTTTTCGTTTAAATTATAATTAGTATTTCTAAAAATGCCCATAAATTCAGAGATTATTTTGCAAAAATAAAATGAATTAGTTTTAATTTTTGTCATTTTTCGCAACAATTAATTCACTGGACAAAGCAGAATCCGTGAAAGTAAAATTGGAAGAAACGTCACTCAAAACGTTTTACAACAATTTATGTTTGGAAACCTGAACTTGGCACATCCATGAGTCAATTTTTATTATTTAAATTAATTTAAAATTCTTTTACAAGCATCAAAAAGGAATTGATGCAACGTTTTTATGAAATTAAGTGCAAAAATCGTAAAATTAGTGATGAGGACATTGGCTAAAAGGTTGAAAATTTGAAGTGCCACTTTGATTAAATAATTTAAACGACAGCAATTACATCCAAATTTTGTTTTTAATGTTTCTGCTTCATCTTGCTTTTCTTTCAAACGTCGATATTTGTCGACATATTCCAAAAAATGTTCCGACAAAACAAATGCATTTATTTCAAAGATATCGACCCAAAAGCTTTCCAATAGCAGAAAAAATTGTGCATTTTTTATAAATCTGGGGTTGGAACAGTGAGCTCAAAATGCATTATTTTTATGGCAAATGCCATAATTTTGGATATTTGCCATATTTCCACACTTGCCATAATTTGGCTGCAAATCTCTTAACAAATTGAGTCAAAAATTCAAAATTTTCTCGGCGGCGCCTATCGGCACCCCCCTCCCAACAGTGAAGAAGAATTCTCAAAAAAAATTTTGCATTTTTGAAAATTCCTTAAGAACAACATGCCATAAAAATGCCATATTTTTGACCCCTCGATGCCATAAAAATGCCTTTTTTTGGAGTCGGTTGCCATATTTTCTCGCAGATGAGTTGAGCTCTGGTTTGTGTCGTCAACTTAACCGTTCACCGCAATTACACAGGTAGTTTTGGCGATTTCATTTAAAATGATCAAAAACAAAAATATGACAAAACACGGCATGGTTTTAGCCGCTTGCAATGTTTGGAAAGTGTAATTCGGGCAAAATTCTTGCCGAGCGCGCGCCCACTCGTGAGCGCCCAGTTGAACGATTCCCCAATTAGTTGTTGAAAAGCTCATTTTTGGCCTCATTTATTGATTTGGTTCATTATGAGATACCTATCAGGAATATTGATTTGGTCCCGGTTCAAAAAATATATACAAAGAAATATCAGAATGGGTATTATTTATTAATATAGAAAAAAATTGAATATTTTACTATTTTTTTAATTTAAGAAATTTTTGAGAGAAAATCTTAACTCAAAAATATTGTCAAATTTTTTCCATATCGAATTTTTACGTCATGGAAAAATTTTGGGTTTTAATTTTGGTGGCATTCTTTGCAACAAATTCACTCGACAAAGCCGATTCCGTACAATTGGAGGAAACGCCACTCAATCCATTAGATGAAATATTCGGCGAAGGCTGGTGGGACAATGAAAAAGACGAAGAATGGCATAAATTAACGCTTGAACAAAACTTCCATTACCAAATCGACCGGCAGAACACCCAGCTTAGACAAATTGAACCCAATTCAACTGATCAGAATCCTCTTCTCACAGAGTCTGATCACTTTGCAAAAATTGAACCCAATTCAACTGATCAGAATCCTCCTCTCACAGAGTCTGATCACTCTGCACAAATTGAACCCAATTCAACTGATCAGAATCCTCCTCTCACAGAGTCTGATCACTCTGATAATACCAAAAATGGCGAAAAACAGAACAAAATAATGAAAGCAATTACTTCAAACAAAAATAATGCTAAAGATGAGCGAAAACATAAAATACTCGGCTTATTCAACGCAATGAAAGAAGAATTTAAGCAAAAAGGAAAATATTCGTCAAACGAATGGACTAAAATTGAGACTGAAATTAGTACAAATTTTGGAGTCAAGCGCCGAAAAATATATAAATGGAAGAAAGAATTTGGCCTAACTCGAAAAGTGTCCTATACAAAAGAAGAACGTAAACATTTAATAGAGCAATTTGATCAGATGAAAGCCGAGTTAAAGCGGTCCGATTTCAAAAACTCTTATCCCAGTCAAATTGATAAAACTGTCGCAAATGAGTTGGGGCTCAATTTTGGAACAATTTACAGGTGGAAACGTAAACTTGGCCAAACCAGTGAGTATTTCGAGCCCAAATTTTATTGTTTATTTTATATTAATTAAAAATACTTTTACAGAACCAAATAGACACTCCCACAGCGAACAAAAGGAATTGATGAAACGTTATTATGAAATTAAGGAGCAAAATCGTAAAATTAGTGACGAGAACATTGCCAAAATGTTGAAAATTGGAAGAACCACTTTGGTTAAATGGAAAAGGCAATTTAAATGACAACAATTGCATCCAACTTTTGTTGATTCTGTGGAAGAGAATGCCGCGGCAAATGTTCTGGAAATTGAGAATATAAATTCGTAGAGTATTTGAACGAATGGTGGTCAATGAAGAATTATTTGACAAATGAAATTTTAAAATCTTTCTTTGTTTTTATTTACCGTTTTGCTCCTAGCAACCCACAGTAAAAGAACATTTTAAGTAACATTTCAATTAATTTATGGAGCAAAGAATTATTTTATTAACAATAAATTATTTTTCAAACAACCAAAAATTTTATCTTATTGGGTGTATTTTTAATTTTGGGACAAAAATTTCAAAATATGACAACAAAAAAAAAAAATGCAAGAACCCAAAATATTAAAAAATATGCAAAATTTAAAGGCGCCGTCGACGAGCGAATTCTGTCAGATGGCGTCTCAAAACGTTTAAAACTAGCGGCAAAATCGCATTTGCGGATCCCACCGCGGGATTAGTTTTTCAAAATCTTGTGCGGGATCAGATTTCCAGGATTAATCCCATTTTAAATTTGTGGGATCCCGCGCGGGATTGCTTGGTTTTTAATTTTACCAAAAAAAATTAAAAGCTCTCTCAAAAAAGGTGACCGATCGTTTGGGCAGTGGATCCTTTGGGCAGTGGATCGATTGGGCAGTGATCCTTTGGGCAGTGACTTTTTTTGCGAAAATTAATTAATCAGTCAATTAACTTTTAAATATTTTTTTATATAAAAAAACTTTTAGTTGGTTTATTATTTTTTAAATAGAAATATGTTAATAAAATGTTGCTTCGATGATGTTGACTGATTCTTAATAATATGATGGAACAATCCGGGCAGATAAAGAATGGGGGGGGGGGTGGCGGGGAGACAGAGGGTGGGGGGGATGGCCCAAACAACTTTAGGTCCAAACAACTTTATTTTCGCACAATATTCATAATTTATTAATGATAGACTGATATTTTTATTTTATTTTTTTAATTCTAAGATATGAATAGTAGTGAAGTCATTTCAAAAAAAGGCAAAAGCCTTCTAACTCGAAAAGGCTTCGATTATCAGTTTGAAGCGGACAGCAAAGTTGAAGACAACATGCAAATTTACAGCAACTGTTTGCAATTTGATAATAGAGCAATGGAGTATTTGCATGCCGTTTCATATCATCTGGCACGCCCCAAAATAACTTACAAACAACTTGTACTCAAAAAATTATTTTTTAAAATTATATTTCACTGTTCAAAGGATCACTGCCCAATCGAACCACTGCCCAAAGGATCCACTGCCCAAAGGATAGGGAACCCTCAAAAAACGGGTACGGCGACATTTTGTCCATGCAATAGATTTTTTCACTAAAGAAAAATAAGGCATTTTTACACTAAGACAAAATACGAGATTTAATCTAAGAAAAAGGCCACCCGGTTTTCCTAACCCCATTCGGCCGGCTCGAGATCAGTTATAAACCAGAGCTCAGATTTTTATCAATCTGAAAAATAATTGTATTCTTGTCAATTTCGCCACGAATTTAAATGTCATATTTTGTCATAGTAATTGACGAAATTCTTATTTAAAAGTCACCAAATTCTAAGAATAAGAAATCTAGAGAACTAAAAACACTCGTATTAGTTTATAAAACTTATGTAAGACCCCCACAATTATGTAGAATATGTAATGAAGAAGTATGGAAGCCGCTTTAAGGAAAGACGTTGAAAAGTTGAGCAAGTCCACCACAATTAATCCGTAAATCTTATAAATCCAAATTTGTGAACTTCAAAAAATTCAAAAAAATTAATATCAAGGCTTTCAGCAGAACCTAAACGCTGGTAAGAGTTTCACATTTCCAGACAGACCTTCAGGCAGAGTCTCCTCAATAAAAATTTAATGTACATGAACAGCAGTGAGTGTTATTGCTCATCGCCGGCGGAGTTTTGAAGGAATAAATTATTTTTGCGTGGTTCCAACCCGCCGCCGCCGCCGGCGCCTCCGGCGAAGAACCCAAAGTCACACGACGAACCCCCTCATTAAGAGACGATCCCCTCATTAATTGTTCCTTTTCACTTTTACCCCCCCCCCCCCCCTCTCCCCAACGCATTTTTTTGTCCATTTGCGGGACACAATTTTTGGGATGGTTTGCGCACATATGTAGAAACAAAAAACAAAAAAATGAATTGGCGCAACATTGAACATGAAAGCAAAACAGCGAAATGAAATGGAGACAAAGTGGGCCCGGCGGGTACGGACAACGGAACGACCTTCCCCCAGGGGACAAACGGCGTGAAATTGGTTGGTGTAGGAATATGCCCGCAGGGCGAATGGCCCAGTCAAAAAGGCTACAGGCGAGCGGTGTGATTGAGAAAAAAAGGTGGCAACATTTATGAATATAAAAGGGGCCCGACTTTCCAATATGAACAGCACTCATTAGCTCATAATTCGGAATCATTGCTCTCCTCCAAAACAAACTTTATGATATAAATTTCTGAACAAATTAAAACAATTAAAACATTTTACAGAATCATTGCTCCCTCCAAAATTTACAATTTTATGATTTAAATTTCTGAACAATTTAAAACACTCGAAACACTTTACTCCAACAACTTTTAGAATTAATTGACTTTGAACTTCAAATTTCAAGCAAAAATGCCCCAAGCAATAATTTTATATTTTTAATTTCAAACACCATTTTAGCGCGAAAATGCAAGAGACGCATATTGTTCTCGGAATCGCTTCGGTGTGCTCCCTGCTGGCGATCATCGCCACCGTGTTCACGCTGCCATCTCTGTACACGGAGATGACCGAGCTCAACACCAAAGTGCGCGACGGAGTTGAGGTAATCCAGTCATGTCAAAAATTGGATAATCCCCCGGCTTCCCCCCAGGCCTTCCGCGTCAACACCGACTCGGCATGGACCGACTTGATGGACGTGCAAGTGACGGTGACGCCCCCGTCGAAGGCCCGCGTGAACCCCTTCAACTCCATCTTCCGTGCCAAGCGTCAATTGCCCGGCCACTGCCAGTGCGGCCCACTGCAACAGCCAAACTGCCCGCCTGGCCCGCCCGGTCCGGCCGGTGCGCCTGGCCAGCCCGGACAGCCGGGAGGCCAAGGACAGCCCGGACAGCCTGGAGCCCCTGGCCAGCCTTGTGAGAATTTCTTGGACAGCTTTTGATGACCATCCAATTCCGTTCAGCTGCACCTTGCCCGGCCCAGACCGTTCCTTGCCCACGATGCCCAGCTGGCCCGCCCGGAAGTCCTGGAGGACAAGGACCCGCCGGACAA
Source organism: Globodera rostochiensis (assembly GCA_018350325.1). Lineage (NCBI taxonomy): Eukaryota > Metazoa > Nematoda > Chromadorea > Rhabditida > Heteroderidae > Globodera > Globodera rostochiensis. The sequence continues at coordinate 362,351 of JAEVLN010000031.1, forward strand.
CCTGGAAGCCCCGGACAGCCCGGCGCGCCCGCCCAAAGCGCAGGACAGGGACCGCCTGGCCCGCCCGGACCTCAAGGAGCAGCTGGACAGCCCGGACGTGCCGGAGGCCCTGGCCAACCTGGACAGCCTGGAGCGCCCGGAATTGTTTCGTAAGCATCTTAGAAATCTTTCGCAGGCCAAGCTTTGTGCAAATAAACAAATATCTTTTCAGCCGCCCTATCCCCGGCCCGAAGGGAGCACCTGGAGCACCCGGACAGCCCGGAAACCCCGGAGCGCCTGGCCAACCCGGCCAGCCCGGAGGCGAAGGACCACCAGGACCCCTCGGTGCGCCAGGACAGCCCGGACGACCTGGAGCCTCTGGCCAACCGGGGCAGCCCGGCGGACCCGGACAGCCTGGCAAGGACAGCGGCTACTGTCCGTGCCCGGCCCGCTCTGCCGTGCTCGCCGTCAAAAAGAAGATGGCTGCCAAGAAGGCCTAAACGTGGAGGAGGACGCCACCAAAATCAATGGGAGAGAGACAGTGATGCTGAAAATAATCTTTCTATGGCTGTTCAAAAACAAATTTCCCGCTTGAATAAATGGATATTCAAATTGTGTTTATTTTCTCATCGAGCATTCTAATAATTCATTTTGGGTGTTTAAGCATAATTTGATTATTGTTTAAACGTATTAAAACTCAAAAATCGCTAAATATAATTGCTTTCGAAATTTGATTTCCGGGCATTTTTGGTATTTGCTTATTCATTCTCAAATCTGCCAACCTTATTATTTTCAAATAATACTAGAATATTAGGATTATTCGAGATGAGCTTGCTAAAGGGTTCATGATAATGTTGTCGAAAATCAACAAAGAACAATAAATTGCATTAAAGCATAACAAAATCGTAAAATTCGGCAAATAATTTTTTTTTAGAAACTTCACAATTCATTTTTGCCTTCTTTAGCCTCGGTGGCATTTTCAATTGGAGGCGACGGCGCATTCTTAAATAAATTTGTCATTTATTTAATTTGCTTTTTAATCAATTTTCATCGGATAAACTTGGTATTTTTTATTTTGCACTGGGAGAGAATACGGGAAACAACGAAGTAAAAATTGCTTGCATAAATAATTTATGAAATAAATTGCAAAAACTTACGCATTCCTCCTTGTTGTCGGGGTCTGGCCTGGCAAGCATTTGTTGACTGATTGCTAAACTTGTTTTTAAATTATCTAATTTTTTTTTGTCACATTTCTTTAGGTTTTTGTTAGAAAAGGAATTAAATTTTAGATTAGAATTTCAAATCTCATAAATAATATAAACTCTTACCCAGTTCGAATGCTTTCGCTGCAAACATTTGAGATACATTGGCTAAATTTAGTTTAATATTTTGCATAACAAATTTTTTTTTAGTAATTTTATATTTAAGACCAAAAACCACTTACACATTTTTCAATTCTGTCAAAAACAATTAAAGCGGATTCGGCAGGCAAGATCCAAGGCTTTCCTAAATAAGGCAATAGTTCTGATTTTTGCTTCTTCCAAATTAATCATTCAAGATTTTCAACATTTTGAGACATTAAAAATTACTTATTAGGTACATATTTATAGAACGAGATAACCTTTTTGGGTTAGGAACTCCCCGTCGGTGCCCTGTCATTTCGTAAAAAACCCAAAATGGGCGATTCGGTAAAAGACCATTTCAAAAACGAATTTTCAAACTAAAAATATATATTAATGCTAAATTTAAAATAGAGTAGAGCGGGATTGGATCCCAATCCTGGTCAGATCGGGATTACACGAGAAATGAGAATTGTATTATATGATCAGGAAAAACAAAGCTGCAATTTCGGATTTTCTTGACAAATTAAGTTAAAAATTCAAATTTTTCTCGGCGGCGCTATATCGGCACTGGCCAATTGTCCCAAAAGCCAAACCTGGTAAGGGCGGTTGTAGCAGCAAAAAATGCCGAAACTTAATTTAATTTTTTTGAAAAACAGTTCGAAATCTTTGCAATTATATTTTGGAATTAGTCCGAAATGATCTTTCACAAATCGGCCTAAATGGACTTTTCGCGAACTGACATTGCGCCCTCTCCCCCCCCCCCCCTTTTTTAACCCAATTCGGATGACCAACAAGGAAGCAATTTATCAGCTTTCCCTAAATTGTTTTAAGTATTTTATTATGTTTTGTTAAAACTTTTACAGATGTTAATAGGGTAATACAGTACCGGTTAAACGGTTACAAAACCCGGTTCTTCAAAATTACGATTACCCAATAATTCAAACCGGCGGTTTAAACTCCCCCTAGATATTTGGCTTTTTAATGAAATTTGAGAAGAACCCCATAGGGGGGGGGGGGGGGGGGGGGAAGACCCTTTTGTTTAGTATACAAGCTTTTTAAATTTTGCTGCAATAAATTAAAATGCACCTTAAACCCCAGACAAACATTTTTTTTTGGAAAAATTGCTAAAGAAAATGCAGCAAAAAAGGAAAAAAAATACACCCTTAAAAATCGCCTTTCCCGCATTCCAAACCGTTTACAAAAACCCGGTTCTCTGAGAAAATCCGGTTAACCAATAACCCTCCCCGGGGGGTACCGGTTTTTAACCGCCGGTACTGTGCCAAACCCCTAGTTGTTAGCATAAAATTGCACTTACATAGCCGTCCGGGTCGCTTAGCAAACGGCCAGACGTAACTGGCCAGACGCAAACGGCCCGCTTCGGCAGAGATCGAGTTGGTCACACAACAAACACAAGAATTTTTGATTAAACACACCGATTTGCCTAATTTTTTGCAGCACAGAGCTTGACAACTAAATTGTCTATCCAAAAGCAAAACGTTTTAGGCTTAAAGCACAAAATTTTTTAAGATTTTAGCAAACAAGTTGAAAAAATAAATTGTTTTTTTCTCTAAATGAGCGAAAATCACACAATTAGGGCTTTGAAAAAGGAGGCCAAACGACGAAAGAGGAAGGAGGAGCGCCGGATCACCTGGACGGCAAGCACATCAAGCGGGGTTGAACTTGCACCACCTGGCTACTGTAATTTATGCATTTTTTTGAAATCCATTTCGCCAAACATGCAAATCTGCTATGTCCAAATCTATTGGAGCGTAAGTTATAGTGTTGCAATTCTCAACAAATTTGAGTCAAAATTTTCTCGGCGGCGCCTATCAGCACCGCCGACCCCGTCTTCCTTAACAAAAATAGAATAAAAACTGAAAATCGCCTAAAATAAAAACTAGGTATTTTGTTTCAATTACAAAAACGAAATGAAAACAAAATGAAAATGAATAAATACAAAACTGAAATTAGAATTTCGACACCAATACAAATTCCGCCGTATCACTCGACTCCGATCGGTTCTTTGGCAGTCACTTCAGCGCTCAAAATCACTGTGTCGTCCTTGGCGTCATACCAGCCGTTCTGCGGGTCCATCAATTCCTAAATTTTTTGCTTTTAGGTTTTATTTTTTTTGCAAATTCTAGATTACGATTTCGTCAATAGAAAATTTTAAAGCGTTTTTGAATTTTACAGATTCGTGCGTTAGGCTTAGAGTGGAGTCGATTGGTATATGAATTTTGAATTTCAATTACAAAAAGGGAAATGAAAAACAAAATGAAAATGAATACAAAAATGAATTTAGAATTTTGACGACCAATACAAATTCCGAATCACTCGATTCCGATCGGTTCTTCGGCAGTCACTTCAGCGCTCAAAATCACCGTGTCATTCTTCGCGTCATACCAGCCGTTCTTCGGCTCCATCAATACCTAAATTTTTGTAAGGCCCGGGCAGACATTTTGATCATATAACCTTAAATGACATTTTGAAAAATTCAATTCCCCATCGCTTCTCCTTCGAATTAAAAATGCTTCGGAAGATCACCCGAGTGTGGTCCTTTTTTCCCTCCTTTTGCGAAACAATTTTAAATGTTGCCGAACCGGCACAGCTCCAATTGGAATCTTAATAATTAAATGGCATGAACATTGATATTATTTATTGTTAGTGACAGATAATGCCCACCAGTGTTCTCATCGTTGCACCGGAGGTAAAAGCCAAGGTTGTTGTAGTAGGCATACGAACTCGCCAATATTTTCCAAGGCAGGCCCCTAATGTACACGGCCTCGCTGAGTCGGTGATCAATCACGTCATCTCGCGCAAATTCAGACACTTTTTCGATTTTCAGCACAATTGTCCCTTTCGCTTTATACGGGTCTGACGACGTCCGTCGCTTAGTTGGGAATTGCAGCGGATACCGCTCATGCAGAGCGCGGTCCGGATGAGCGTGGTACTGAAAAATGCTGACCAGCTCGTCACTCGTCAACTCTCCGGATGGAACTGTCAAAAGTGGAGAGTTTCACCTTTTAAAAGCAAAAAAAAATGAAAGGTCTCCAAAAACTGTTCCAACCAATAGTTGCCGAAAAATCCTTTTGTGGAATGAGCGGAAAACAAATTTTGAAGAGTGCCGGGCCGAGTATTGCGCGTCTGTTCTCCGCTGAACGCTCTTTCCCATTTTGAAGGCATTTTTCGTCCGCCCAACGAAGTGCCTTATCATTTTTTATTTTTAATTAAATGTGAATATATAAAAAATGTTTTTACGGCATTCCAAATTGTAAGTTCTTCGACGATCAGCTGGTCACGGCCAAAAATCTCACACAATAATTTCTGATCAATTTGCAAAAATTCTTTCGATTTGATCAAATTTGCTGCATTCTTATCGATGTAATCCAAACAATTGCGAGCAAAGTCCTTAACGTAATGTTCTTCAACTTTTTCATTAAAATAATTGGGAATTTTCTTAAAAAACCTCATTTTAAATTTTTTTAAGGCAAAAAAGCATAACATTTCTGCAAATTTAGTTGCAAATCTGTTAACAAATTGAGTCAAAAATTCGAAATTTTTTTCGGCGGCGCCTATCGGCACCGCCGACTCCCCCCCCCCACTAAAAAAAGTATTTAGGAAAAATCGCGCGCAAAAAACCCATGATTTAAGCAAAATGAGGGTTTTGGTCATAAATGAGGTTTTTTTGCTTGCCAAATGAGGCTTTTGAAAATTTTCATCTGCGAGCCCTGCTTAAAAGTGATAAAGTCTTGTACCGTATGGTGGAGATGATGGAGGAAAGCAGCTGTGCGTATATAACTATCTGGATCTATATCAGAGGGCAAGACCACTACTTTGACTTCAAATCCTCTTGAGAGCAAAGGGTCTACGCCACGTAAAGCAGCAGGGGATTTGAAAGTTTTTTTACAACATTTTTTGGGCCCACAATTTTATATTAAACCAACACAAAATTGTGAGAATTTGTAATTATAGAATAGGCTTATAACTTTTGCCGTCGCATTTCAATTAGAGTAAATCAGGCGTGGGCACGGATATCCGGATGTCCGGATATCCGCGGATATATCCGGATACGGATGGATAACTGATATGATTTTTCGGAATATGGTTAAACTTTCATGGTGATGCTATTTGTGTTGAGGGGGTTCTATACCCTCTCGCGATATCATCTTTATTTTTTATTTTTATACTTTAACTCTTCTTTTTCTTACAACTTTTTAAAAATCAGACATAAAAAATACATTTTAAGCATTTACATAAATAATTAGTTCATTTTAGAACTCAATTACCTAAAAATTGGACAATTTTTCTTACCATAAGTCTTTAAATATTCAATTTTTCTCTCGGCGGCGCCTATCGGCACCAGGGCTGCACGAAAACAGGATTTTTCATTTACGAAAACGAAACCGAAACCAAAAAAAATTCTAGGACGAAAACGAAAAAATATACGGAAAAACACGAAAATTTTAAATCAACTTTAATCATAGGCAAAACCATTGATCAACAAATTATGATGCAAAAATAATTGTTTTTCAAGATTTTCTGATGAAAGGGAAAAGTAAAATAATCGTTAACAAATTTTTGGATGAGCAGGGGTGCCAATTTGCCCTATTTTTATGGCAAATGCCACAATTTTGCCATATTTAGAATTTTATGAAAATTTCTTATTTTTGGAAAATGAGAATTTCCCGAAAATAGTGCTACTTGATCTTCAGAAATTTAGCTGCGCCTATCGGCAGTGCCGAACCACCCACCACCCTTCAAAAAGGCATTTTTTTGAGATTCCTTAAGAAAAATAACCATAAAATGCCATATTTTTGACCCGATGCCCTAGAGTTGGCACCTCTGCAAATACAGTGGGAGTCGGCGGTGCCAATAGGCGCCGCCGAGAAATTTTTTAAATTTGATCGGTTTTTGATATGATCCAAAAATTAATAATTTTTCTTTGGTTTTGAATGAAAATTAAGAAAAAAGCATACGATTTGTGTAAGTTATAAAGGAAAGTTCGAAATATTTATTTTTAAAAGTGTAAAATAATTTTAAAACTTTTTAAATTGTTTTTAAGAACAAATTTCTGCACTAAAGATTCATAAAAGCGAGTCGCAGGTCCGAGGAATCGAACCTGACAAATGATAACCCGAATGAGCTCAACACTAACCACTACACCACGATGTATTGTAGTGTCTTTAGGGGTGTACTTTTTTTCGATTTTTTCGTAAAATTTTTCATTTTCGAAAACAAAACGAAAAATCTATTTTTTTATTTTCGAAAACGAAACGAAAAAAAATTCTAGGACGAAAATGAAACACGAAAACGAAACCCAAAAAACCACGAAAACGACGAAAAACACAAAAACGAAACGAAATTTTAAACTCTAGTGATTTTTAAATAATGCGGATATCCAAGGACGGATATCCGGATATGGGATTTTTGAAGGTCACGGATACGGACGGATAACGGATATGAAATTTTGGGGCGGACCGATACGGATACAAAAATTCGTATCCGTGCCCACGCCTGGAGTAAATTACGAATAGAATATTCGTTGATTCAGGATTTGAGATGCACCAAAAAAATTAAAAATTCAACGATTTTTTATTCAGAAAAAAATCAAAAAATTGCAAAAGGAACATCAAAAAAGCATTAATGCTCAGCAGAAACAGCAACTTTAAATCATAAATCCATTCTGATCAGTTCCCTTTGATCGCTTCTAACGACCTGGCCCACCAAAATTATTTTGTGCGTTCTGTTCCGCGTCTTGAAACGATTTCTTTTGAGCTTGGATTTGACTGATTTTTTCCGAAAGCATTTGCAATGTGCGCGAGTCCGACTCTTTTATGCGTGGGTCGGTGTCTTGCGCGATTTGTCGTCGGAGTTGGTCGGCTCGTTGCTGCAACTCCTGAAGCTGTCGGTCCAATTGCTAAAAAATTATAGAATTTAATTGTATAATTTATTCATATGTTTTTTAAAACTGTCTTTTGGCGATTGAATTAAACTTGAATTTATAATGTTTTGAAATATTTTTTTGTATACATATTTATTTAAAAATTGATGTTTTATTAAGAATTGACCCAAATCACACAAAACGTTTGGTTTTTAGCAACAATATGCCAAATATTCAAGTAAGCAGTTTTTTAGGTTTTCATTCATTTCTAAAAAAATCATAAAAAATCGGTAAAAAGTGCCACAAGCAAAACAGCGTTTAAAAAAACAACATCGGCTTTTCAAAAAATCACAAAAAGCTGTAAAATCACATCGATGCCCTGATTTATCTTGACTAACCGATAAATCCACATTTATTGCATTTTGAACGGTGTTACAAATTTGAATGACAAACAATACGCCAATAGTAAGCAGAAGAAAGGACTTTCTCATTATTTGAATTTTGCACAAAAAAATGAATTTGCGTGTAGGAAATGAATGATTCCCTCAAAGAATTGACAGAATTTAAATAGCCAAAAGTTGGCGCTGGCCAAAAGAATTGTGCAAATACCAAAAATATGTTTTTGCTTACTAATTGCGAAATTGTTGTTCGTTTTTATTCTGAGCAAATCCCAAAAATGCTCTTTTTACGATTTATTTCCCGTCAAAGCAATAAAAATATTTGTGTGAAGTAAAAGGTTTTGCATTAATAAAAGGTATGCAAAATATTTTTCAAAAAGGCAATTGTTATTCCAATGTGATGGGAAAGAAATCCAATTTTAAATATTAAAAAAAAGTAGTTTCCTTTAAAAAAGGCAGTCTAAGAATATTTGCCACACAAGCGATGGTTTTCATCTGTATAAATTTAAAAAAAAATTGAAACTTTTGATAAACTCGAGGCAACGTCGGGCAAATTCAAAAAACTAGTCAAGACTAGGGTTGGCTGCCAAAAATTTAAATTTTTAACACGTCTTAACTTTTTTTACCGCAAACCAATCTTGACAATCTTTCTATCATTTAAAGGCTCTAGGTGATTCGAAGATATAATTCAACATAAAGAGTCAATTCGATGCAGTACTAAAAAGTTATAAAAGAAAAAGTGTGTAAAAATCAGGATTTTTATGTTTTTTGGCAATAACTTTGTTGACTTTCATTCAACATTTCCTTATTAGCTTCTTTTTATCACGAGCTTTCGAATGATTACAAAAAGTATGAGTTTAGTTCACTGTGCAAAGAGTTACATATGAAGTGTTGAAGTGGCCCAGACTCAGATGGCCAGACTCAGACGGGCCGCTCCCCATTCTTTCATTCGTTTTCCCTCTCGTCCCTAAACTCTCTAACCGTCACTCACTCTATGCTCTTTCGCTTCAATTTGATTGTCGTCTGACCTCTGTTTATTCATTGCCTTCGCATGTGCGCGCTCTCTGCCCGCTGCTCCGAAGAGAAGAGAAGGAAAGAAAGGGAATATTAAGCGAGAAATTGAGAAATAGTGCATAGACTTTGAGAAAAGAAGTGAGAGAGCAAAGAGAGAGAGTGTAAATTTGACTCATTTTCTCTGCCCATCCTTCCCCCCTTTACACCCCATCGGACATTTGTCTGCCGCTTTGCTTGTCTGTTGGCTTGCGGCCCTTCATAAACTTACCTGGCTGGGGAGTTCCTGCGATCACTGAGGCAGGACTCCTGTGGCGAGGCTCCACCATTGCACTTTCGGTTGGGGCTGACCCGCAGGGCGGTCCCGAACTGGGATAGGCCCACAGCTAAATTTTTGAGTGCGGGGGACGGCGTTCGCGCCTCCCCTTAAATTAATGTTTTGACTTTGAGTTGTTCAATTAAGTAAAGCGGCTGGGCCCATGGGATCAAAATGGCCGCGAGTGGGATGGGGGAGAGAGAGCAACGCTATGCTTACCCCCTTTAAGTAGTTGGAATGTCCCCGGGGTAAATGGGCGGAAATCATATGAGTGATTGGGATCAGCGGTTGCAATAAGAGAACGGAGCGATTGGACATTGTGAGAGCATTTGTGATAAAGTCGTAAATGACTTTCACCGGAAGTTAATATGAGAAAAGAGAAAGAAATGATCACTGACCTTTTCAGGGATATCCTTACAATTATTTGCCTAGACTTATGTTTGATTTTTAATTTTTTCTTGAATATTTGTAAGTCTTTGGTGGGTTAATTAATGGAAAAATGACAAAGCTAAGGAAATTGTGTAACTAAAGCGATATCAAACTTAACCGGGACCATTTATAACGGAGCTCGAAAAAAACCGGGACTAAATTTCAGTCCCAGAGAAGACATTTCAGTACTGGTCCCGGTCCTGTGCAACCCTATGAAAAAGTATAAGACATGGCTGCGCCTAAGCACGCCTGCCTGACCGAAAAGCTTAAAACCGGGCTTAAGAAGGCCGCGCAAGCAAAAAATGCATCATTCAAATGTGTTAAAAATGAATATTTTAAATATTTCAAAACTATTTATTAAAATAAAATTATTTTTTCTAATCACATCAAATTTGATTTCGACTTTCAACGTTTTTTTTCGAACTTTTTAGTTTCAATTTCGAGTTGGAACCAAATCGAAATTCCGTGCCCAAATGTCGCAAACTAAACATTTTCTAAAATTTAAATTAAAAACCGTATCCGCGCATATTTTATATTGATCTTCATTTACAAATACATCATAGGCATCAGGGCTGGGAAAAATCAGAAAATAAAATCTGAAACCCGAAATTTCCGAAACCCAAAAATCCGAAACGATTTTAAATCCGAAATTTTGCCCGGCCTTGATAGGCATATGTACTGATACGAAAAAGAGGTACAATTGTGTTTATGCTGGTTAGTATTGGGTTATAGATCTTCTTTGGTCGATGTACTGACTTCGCATTTTGTGTCTTTTGTGTTGTTCAACTGCTGCTGCTGGGTCGAGGTACTGACTCCGGTTGTGGTGTTCAACTGCTGCTGCAGCCAGTGCTGATACTGCTCATCCACGATGACACATTCAACAATGTCGTCGGAACTCTTGAAGCGGCTAGCCGTCTTTTTGTAGTCGCCCCTCAACTCCTGGTACATCTTGACTCTTTCGATGAACGCGTAGCGACAAGCGAATTTGTCCGCATTGAACGTGCCGTTGGACTGCCTTTTCGCCACGTTGTAACGAACCTTCAAAAAACAAAAATGGCATGTGATTTAAACTCAGTGAACGACTTGGGGAAGTTCGGTGTAGAATTTCTTGTTGAGTCGCTTCAACGTTGGGAACAAGTATGTTCTGTTGAACATGGCCTCGTGCCAGCACTGAACTGCTTCGGCATCTTGGTGCAGTTGCATTTTGTTGGCGAACAAAAAAGGGTGGCTTCCTGTTGGAAAAGTTAAAAAAAAAATTAAATTTATTTTAAATCAAACAAAAAAAGTTTTTACCGTTTAAATTTGGCACCAAATCCTTCAAACCGAAAATGCAAATGCCATGCCGCTTAATTCCACTGTGGCACAGTTCCTTTGCCACCATACCAGTCCAAATAGTCATTCTTAACATTGAAGCAAGCAATCAATCACAACGTATTCAAGACGTACTCGAACAGTGCAGGCAAATTTAAAGTAGGGTTAGAACCACGACCTCAAAAACCCCCGACGATTTTGGCAATCCCATCAGACCCCGAGATTCCCGACAGTACCGTCCCCGAAACCTCGACTCCCCATTGTAACTTCCTTATCCCCCAGACCTTTCAACAGCGACGAACCCCATTTTCTATCCCCGAACGTTGCGGGGGGGGGGGGGGGTGCCAAGCGTATTTTAATGAACCAACAAAATAAAATAAAATAAACTAATTTAATTCAATTATTGGAAACCGTCAAGACAAAGACAAAGATCATTGGCTGGCTATTAGAGACCAGTGTTTTGCTGTTTCAACAATTTTGAACCTGTTCCTGTGCTGTTCTGAAATCTTAGAACAGAACAGAACAGGCCAAGCTGGAACAATTAGCGGATAAACATTTCCCGTTTAATAAGCACCTCGTGAATCCCGGGCCCAATTGCTCGTCAAAACATTTTTGAGTAAAGCCTCCGGGCGCGTTCAAAAATTCATTGGAAGCCAACGTTTGCATGAAGAACTCGTCATTGGCGTAATTGTAACTGAAAAACATATCCAAAAAATTTAGGACCATAATTTATAAATTAAAAATTTACGAATTTAATTGGTCCAGCATAACGGAGGTGTCCAAATCGTTCAGAAGCCAATCCACAAATTTTCTGCTCAAACTCATCTCGGAGGTGCCTTTGCTCTTTTTCAGCTTCAAATTGTCACTATTTTTGCTCGCTTAAGCAAAAAATAAAAATAATAAGTAAAAAATTAAATGAATTCTTTTCAATTTCCTTTTTAAAATTGTCAAAAATTAAACGATCCACCCTAATTTTCACGTTTCAAACATAATAAAATAAACAATTTGATTTATTTTGTAAACAAAAAAAATTCTGCCCATTGAACAGTACCAGAGACTAAACTAGAATTGTGGTTGGAATGTGATTAAAAAAATTCAGTCCTTAGGTAAAAGGGATACTTCAGTACCAGAGTCTAAAACTAGAATTGTGGTTGGAAATTTCAGTCCTTAGGTAAAAGGAATACTTCAGTACCAGAGTCTAAAATTAGAATTGTGGTTGGAATGTGATTAAAAAAATTCAGTCCTTAGGTAAAAGGGATACTTCAGTACCAGAGTCTAAAACTAGAATTGTGGTTGGAAATTTCAGTCCTTAGGTAAAAGGAATACTTCAGTACCAGAGTCTAAAACTATTTGTGATTAAAAATTTCAGTCCTTAGGTAAAAGGGATACTTCAGTACCAGAGTCTAAAACTAGAATTGCAGTTGGAAATTTCAGTCCTTATTTGTTAGGTAAAAGGAATACTTCAGTACCAGAGTCTAAAATTTCAGTCCTTAGGTAAAAGAGATTATTCAGTACCAGAGTCTATTCAGTCTTTAGGTAAAAGGGATACTTCAGTACCAGAGTCTAAAACTATTTGTGATTAAAAAACTTCAGTCCTTAGGTAAAAGGGATACTTCAGTACCAGAGTTTAAAACTAGCATTGTGGTTGGAGATTTCAGTCCTTAGGTAAAAGGGATACTTCAGTACCAGAGTCTAAAACTAGAATTGTGGTTGGAAATTTCAGTCCTTAGGTAAAAGGGATACTTCAGTACCAGAGTCTAAAACTAGAATTGTGGTTGGAAATTTCAGTCCTTAGGTAAAAGAGATACTTCAGTACCTGAGTCTAAAAGCCTGATTTAAAAGGCAGCTTTCGGTATTACGCGTCATGAAAAAGTTTGCTTTAGCAATGGCATTCCGTAATTACATATTTTATTTTTATATTAAAAAGATAATAATTATGCGTGACGCGACTCGCCATTTCTGAACAGCTTCAGATGGCTCAACGTCCAACTGTGCTTGGCAAAATCGACATGATGAGAGCCGATTTTAGTGTACTGGATGTCGTTGGTTCCGTTCATCCATTTGAATATTTGGACAAGCTCCTCGTTCGTCTTCATCTGCACATCGTGATTCTGTGAATTTGGGATTTTCCAAATTATTAAAAATGTTTAAAAATTATATGTTTTTGTGCCTGCAGCATGATGGCATAATGCCAATGCTTTCCCTCCAACATTTGCATGCATTCAATCGACGATTTCATCTAAAGGTGGTGCGCTTTTGTCGTTGTAAAAATTGTTCCAATGCCAAGCGCCAAAAAGTGCCTACATAATTGTGCCCTTTGCTGTCCATATCGTACTGCTTCTCGATCGGAGTGATCAGCACATTGGGGAAACAGCTTGCCAACGCGTATATTTGCATATGGAATGTCTGCGAGGCTTTCTTGTCAATGGCATAGCAATACCAATTTTGGGGCGCGTAGCTGGAGGCAAACTCCATTTCGATGAACAAATAATCCTGAACGGGTGGACAAACATTTCAATAACGCATACGGACCAGGAATGTAACGGGATGCCGGACATTTTTGGGTCCGGAATGCCGGTTCTGGATTCCGGACTTTTTTGGCATCCGGTTACATTCCTGATACGGACAAATTTCAACCCCGCCCAAATCGAATTTGTTAAGTAAAGTGGCCGCCGGGCCCATTGGTAACTGCTCTTCTCCCCCTCATTAACTGCTTTTCAGGGGCCACATCCCCTCCGGCGAAGTCTCTCACCCAGCAATTGTTTTATCCATTTCTCCACTTCTCCCTCCCCCGGAATTCTCTTTTGTTTCCGGCATTTTATTCTCTATTTCATTCCATCTTCGTTTCACATAGTTTTATAACTTTGGGTACGGGATTTGGGAGGTTTTTGGTTCGGGCACTATTTGTCTAAGCCTCGGCACTTGTGCCACACCTCCCGTGCTGATCAACTGCACAAGTGCCCTTCCTCCCACAACTCTTTCATCCGATCCCAATTAGAGGCTGCGCAGTGATTGGAATACTAATTTTAGAGAGAGAGGAAAAGGCCCAATTAGCGGACCTACCGTATACACCAAGCGGATGAATGCCAGCGGATAGTCCGTGCCGCGGTCCTTCGTCTGCTGTGAGAAGTGAAAGTAACGGCCGCGGATGGACGCACAGTTCAACGGCAACGTATCGCCCGGGTCGCTAAAGCTCAGCGGGAACTTGGCCCGTTGCTCGACGTACGCTGTGTCATTGGCCAACAGCACGCGGCCGCAGTCGATGTCCGAGAATTTGATACGCTTTGAATGCGCTTGTTCAGATGGCTGTGAAAACATTTTTGAATATTTTTTATTCTTATAAATTGCAAAAATTCTTTTTCGATTAATAAATTGCCCCAATTACCACGCCCCAAATTTGCGTTTGGCGCAGATTTCTGTCCGTTCGGCTCAAGTCCAACGGCGCCGAGAAAACAAATTCCAACGCACGGTTTTCGTAGTCCTCCGTGTGAATGTTTTGCAGCGGAATCTCTCTTTGAATATATTCAAAATATAATTTTGCTCCCCGACGACCCCCGATGGGCCTCACTCCCCCCCTCCCCCCTCCACACACACACACACACACCTCCGAAATGCCGCCCCCGAAGAGCTTCGACCCCCGAAATGCCGTCCCTAAAGAACCCCGACCCCCCCCCCCCCCCCCCGCCCAATGAACCCAGACCCCCGAAACGCCGTCCCCGAAGAACCCCGACCCCCGAAATGCCGTCCCTAAAGAACCCCGACCCCCCCCCCCCCCCCAATGAACCCAGACCCCCGAAACGCCGTCCCCGAAGAACCCCGACCCCCGAAATGCCAAGAACCCCGACTCCCCGCCCCCTTCCCCAAAGAACTCCGATCCCCAGAAATGACCCCCCCCCCCCCCCCCCCCGAAGACCCTGGCCACCGACTTTCCCACCCTCGAAGGGTAGGAGAGGATCAATCCAAGACCTACCGCATGTGTTTGTGGTTCGCACCACACCGAACATTCTCGACACTAATGAAGTGCGAATTGTATTGCAGCTGAATTTTGTCCGTGCTGAACAAGCCTTTGCAGCGGCGCTTCGCAAAAACGGCGCCCATTATGAAAGAAATTGGTTTGGTGGTGCCAACTTTTGGACGAATTTTGATGGACCTAAAGGGAAAGAGTGGCCAGTCAATCAATTGGACGTTAAACGCCCCCAACAAATTGATCAAAAAATTGATAAAATAGTGAAAAGATTGGCCCAGATCATGTCCAAACATGAAAAATGCTCCCCGAACAAATTGATCAAAATAGTGAAAAGATTGGCCCAGATCATGTCCAAACATGAAAAATGCTCCCCAACAAATTGATCAAAATAGTGAAAAGAACGCCTCAGATCATGTCCAACATAAAATGCTTCCCAACAAATTAATCAAAATAGTGAAAAGATTGCCCAGATCATGTCCAATTCCAACAAATTGATCAAAATATTGAAAAGATTGGCCCAGATCATGTCCAAACTAGGGTAGGAGCCGGCCAGGGACGGGGAAAACCGGGGATCCCCGGCCATTCTCTCCCCGTCCCCGACCCCGGTTTGCCATCCCCGAAAACGGGGATCCCCGGTGCTCATCCCCGGCCGGGGACGGGGATGAAAATGCACTCCTAAAGATGGCCATCACATGAGAAATTTTAATGACTATATTGATTTATTGCTTGAAAAAAATCTTGATATCTTTTGCATACTGCCATAAGAAAAGCCTTTTCTTAGGGGTGCACTTTAATTTGAAGAAATTTGGATTTTTAAAGAAAAATTCCCCCAAAAAATTGCATTTTTTTTTCAAAAATGCAGCCCTAAAAATGGATTTTGTTCATCCCCAGCCGGGGATCCCCGTTCCCCGGTTTGCCCATCCCCGAAACCGGGATCCCCGGGTTGTCCGTCCCCGGTATCCCCGATCCCCTGGTTTGACCGGGGATCCCCCCCCCCGGCTCCTACCCTAGTCCAAAGATGAAAATGCTCCTTTGGCACATCAGTCACCTGACATTTTCCCATGCCTGCTCACACGAGGTGAACATTGAGCCTTCTGGATGGAATTGCATCAGTTTCATGGTCATTTCACTGTCACCAAAACCAACGGGGCACACGACGCAACCGCTGACCAACACGAGGACCATGTCTGAACCAGCAGGAATGCCATTTTGCTCTGGAGACCTGGCATTTTGGCCGGGTTTTAGGGGTCCATGCCGGTTAAAGTTACCTGGATTTTGGCACTTTCAATATTTTATGATTTTTGTTAACTATTTTGTCAAGCTAAAAAAACAGACGAAAAGCACAGACTCTTCTTTTTTTTTGCTTATCGAAAATGACAATTTTATTGATCTAAATTGCTGCTTGAGTGGCTCAGACGGATGGGACAGACCATTTCTGTGTTCTGCGTACAGCTGCTTACTCCGCTTCATGGCCTCAACCCCCGCGGGTCCGTAGAACTGTGCCCGGGTACAAACTCTGACCTGAACACATTCTACTAGCGTAGTACGGGACCGGGACTTGGGACCAGAACAACGGGGAATTTTAGTGCCCAGAAAAACCGGGACTTACCGGGACCAGAAAAAAACCAGGGACCAGAAAAACCGGGACTTTCCAGGACCAGAAAAACCGGGACCGGGACTTTCCGGGACCAGAAAAACCGGGACCGGCACTTTGCGGGATTAGAAAAACCGGGACCGGGACTTTGCGGGACCAGAAAACCGGGACCGGGACTTCCCGGGACCAGAAAACCCGGGGCCTGGACTTTCCGGGACCAGAAAAACCGGGGCCGGAACTTTCAGTTTTTAAAAAGTCCCATCCCGACCGGGATCTGGAATCCCGGGAAATCCCGATCACGTCCTACCCTACATTTTGCCCAAGGAACTTTCTCCGATATTTGTGTGCCTTCCCAAATTCATACAGAGTTAAACTCGTCCGTATTCAACGACGAACACCGATCGATGCCCTTCGAGAATTGTCCAATCCAACTCAGCCAATAGGGGTCATTCACGTCAAAGAACAAACTCGGGTCCAAAATGCCGTCGTCCAACTGTTTCGCAAGCTTCGTCTCCTCCCACTTCAATTGTTTGTTTAATTGGTCAATTATGGCATTAAATGTTTTTACCTCTTCAGCATTGTAAGTTTGGCACAAAAAAATGACGTCAATGGCGACAACGATGAGAAGAAGTTTAACGCAAAATTGGGAAAAGGGTGGTGGCAGCAGCATCAATTTGGACTGAAACAAGAGTAGAGTTGGATTGGGATTGAGACTGATACTGAAACGTTTGTTTTTGGGAATAAAGTTCCCCGTCATATGGTGCCGGATTTTTCAAATTTGGTTTTTGCCGTTATAGTCCCGGTTTTTTACCGGGATTAGAATACCATTTTTGTATAAAATCCATGTGCGTGTTTTCCGACTTCGCTCTACTCTACTGAAACCCAATGTTACCGTATACACTCTTGTAATCCCACCGGCGTGATTATTTTTCAACCAACCCAGAGAGGGCGGGATTATTAGAGGGGGCGGGATTATTAGAAAGGGTGAGATTACAAGAGTGTATACGGTATGCCAAGACCGGCGGTTTAAAAAAACGGCTTCCTCATGTTTTAATTTGGGTTGAATGTGTGTGTTATTTGATTGAGTTCATAACCAAAACGGGCGGGCAATGAAATAACCGATGGAATGGAATGGACACGGACGAACGGACGGACGGATGTGCGCTGATTCATTGAAATTGACGACTTTTGAGTACATAATTTGTGAATTATCGTTTTGTTAAACAATTCCAATCATCGGCAATTCCCGAGTGATGAGTGTCGTCTGGCTGCTTTCGCTGTGCCACGTCAACGGTCTTCCGGCCGTATGGAGTCATTTCGCCGATTGGACATTTCATCAAGCGGACATTTCGTCGATTTGACATTTCGCCGATCGTAAAATTGTTCTCAGGGAGAAGGAGTCGGGAGCGGGAATCCCGTTAAAATCCCGCGGGAGTCCCGCTCCCGTCGATCTATAGCGCCAATTGAGGAGACATTCAGAAATCGAGCCGTTGGCAGAATCCAAAAACAAATTTTTGATTGACCAAAACGGAGAGATTCGACGAATTGATGGAAAGCATAATGGAAATTTCAAAACAAGCATTTACAAACTTTGAAAAAATGTGAAATTCGCTGGCAACGGCACCACATTTGTGGCCCGGCTTTTACAGTCAAAATTGTAAAGAAAGAACCTTCGAATCCTTTAGGCAAATTTAACATTTTTGCATTTAAATATCTTTTGGGGACAAATCTTTCCTTGAAATGGACTAAAATTTCACTGAAAACTAATAAATTCAATTCAGCAATTACTCCCCACCCCCCTATTACCAAAAAATCCGGCGGTGGTTGTCACATTAGTCCGAAAACCGCGCCATCTCCTCGGCTACATTTCCGTTGTCCATTTGCCCGTATTCAAATTGGTGATCTTTGGACCCAATCTCGGCCCCAAATCGTTCTAAAATAATCCACTCTTGATAACGCCATTCCCGCAAATAAAGTCCCCTCCTCCTTTTTCGGCATGCCACATCGCTGTTCTGATAAATGCCTTAGTCGAGTAATGACCCTTCCGGCTCGCCCTACCCCCACTCTTGACCCCTATTTAATAGCCCCCCCCCCGGTGAACGGAAAATCGGTCACCGGAAAATTGGTCACTGAGGGTTTTCGGAAAATTGGTCACAGAAAATTGGTCACCAGGATATTTCGAGTTTTTTCGTTCTAACTTTTTTCAAACAACTCTAAAAGCTTAGCTTTCTTTTGAAAAAGCTTCTTCAGACTAAATGCAGTCAAATGATAATAAATTCGTGTATTCTGTAGTCTTTTAAAAATGTTGTAAGCTGAAAAGTGGTTCGCTTCCAAGAAAACTGGCGCCCCTTTGCGCTAACTTTGTTTATACTAAGTCTAATTAGTTGCAATTAGTATCAATTAAAAGATCTCTTCAAGCTGAGAACAAAGCAAAAGAAAGCTAATCTTTTAGAGTTGTTTGAAAAAAGTTAGAACGAAAAAACTCGAAATATCCTGGTGACCAATCTTGGTGACCAATTTTCCGAAAACCCTCAGTGACCAATTTTCCGGTGACCCGGGACTCGCCCCCCCCCTTGCACCCCCAAACAACACACACTTCTTTCTCCCGTTCTCCCGACTCTAAGCCTAAGCCTAAATTTTTAGACGCGAAAATACCAAAATAGTTTTTAAAAAGGCCCAAATAAACTCGTCAAAACGACGAATTTCCGGCTAAGACATTTTTTCGTGCATGAATTTTAGTTTGTAGTAATTTTTGTTTTTTTGCTAAATTTATAAATCTTTTTGTTATTTACATATAAAAGATTCCAATTGACTTTGTTTGCACCTTTTTTTGTTGATCCACCTCATATTGGATGATAGTATCGGCACCGTCGACTCCCCCCCCCCCCTCCCCAAACTGATCCAAAAATAGCGAAAAGTCTGCCAATTTATGCGAAAACTTCTGGGTTTTTTGCCTAAAACTCCGAAAACCGAAATTCCGGACCCAAAAATGCACAGGAAATCCGGTTACATCCCTAATACATAACATACCTATAGATTTAAACAAATTAATTAAATTGTTTATGACTGTAAAAAAGGATAAAACATAATTAATTGTTTCAAAATTCTTCCTTTCTAACTTTGCACCCTTTTTGTTGATCCTTTTGGTCCACATCATATTGAATAGTAATAGCAGATGTTTGGGCCGGTTGTCGTCTTGTGTTCAACAACTTTATTCGCCAAAATTATAATCGCCGGGGGGGGGGCGTGTGGAACAAAGAAATGAATAAAATATTCCAAACAAAAAATAAGTTGGAATATTAAAAGGGGATTCAACGCCGGCGGGGGGGGGGGGGGGGGGGCATTGGCTTCCCCTTTATTTGCCCCATTCATTCCACCATTTTACCTATCTGCTTTCTCTTTAAATATCGGGGGACCCCCCAAATCGAAAAAGTGTCCTTGGCTTAGGCTAGGCTTAAAAGCTGTTCTATTAACAAAATTCAATTCATTTTTTAAAAAATTTATTTGCACCTATTGCGCGGCGATTTTGTTGTTATATGTAAATTTTATTTTTAGATAAAATTGAAAATTCATTGATTAAAAAAAAATCGTTTGATTTGATGGAGTTTCTGGATGATGAAAGCAATAGGGTCACAGGCTTGATCCGCGGCGGCCGCATAATGTTCAGTGGTCGAGGAGGAGGTAGGTGGCACTTTGTCTCAAAAATCGAAAAACTAAGAATTTCAAGACAATCTGTAAAAGCAACAAAAGTGGCGGTTGCCCATTTGAATTTTGTTTCTAATGCTTCTTAACAAAAATAGTTCAATTTTTTAAAGACATTTTTGGGCTGAATTGAGTATCTATTAGCAAAAATAAATTAAATGTTTCGGACAATAAGTGACAAGCCCCAAAATCAGATTCTTTGGTTGGTCGGATGAAGCATTTGCTGAGCACGGGCGATGGGGCGGATGTGCACTTTTTGGTGGGGGATGAAGACAAAAAAGAGGCGAGTTGGGGGCAAATGAATAATAATCATTATTTCAATTTAATTTTTGAGTTTTTTTCATACTTAAATTTCAAATTACCTTTTGAAAGAAATGTTTAAGCTTCTGGCCAGCACACAAAACAATCTTGGGGACGGCCTCCGATGTGTTCGAGACAATGGGGGACGACAATATGTTCGCTGTGCTTTATGCGGGTGAAATTTTATTGATTTGTTGTGCCACGGCACAGTTTCAGTTACAAGAAAAGACTTGAATAATAATGGCTGAATTAGTCCCCAAGAGAATTTGCATTGTTTTTGAAAATAGAAAATAAATATTCTCCAAAGTAGGATGGCACGGGACCAGGACTTTTGGGAAACACCGGGACCGGAACTAAATTAGTCTCGATCAAAAAAAAACGTTTTGAAAAAAACTGGGATTAAATTTCAGTCCCAGAAAAGACTCTTTCAGTACTGGTCCCGGTGCCGGTGCCACCCTACCCCAAAGTATGGAAATTAGAGAATTTTGATAAAATATTTTAAATTTCAGCCAAAAAATATAATGTGTCCGGACTGATCAAAGCGTGTGTCAACTTTCCCAAAAGGGGACTTCGCAATGTTTTCCTCTCGATGGAGCAGGCGCGCGTTCTTGGAGAAGCGGTGGGGGCGGGGGGGGGGGCACAATTTCAACATTTAAAAAAATATTTTCAAATTTTTATTTTCCATAAACTAATTCTGGCTTTAAAAAAGCGGCATTTTTTTATAATACTTAAGGAATTTGCTCGCAATTGTTTGGATTAGGTACATCGATAAGAATGCAGCAAATTTGGTCCAATCAGCCAATTTTTTACAAATTGATCAGAAATTATTGTGTGAGATTTTGGACCATGACAAGCTGATGATCAAAGAAGAGCTTTTGGACGTGAAATGCTCGGCCCGGCACTCTTCAAAATTCGTTTTCCGCTCATTCCACAAAAGGATTTTTCTGATGTTATTGGTGCTTAGATTTTGAAAAACTTTTAAATGACAAAACTTTTTTATTTATTCTTTTTTTAAATAGCCAATTGGCACTATCAAAGTTTTTGAACTCCGTCTTTTTGACAGTTTCGTCCGGAGTGTTGACGAGTGACGAGCTGGTTGGCGTGTATCTGCACCATTGTCGTGCAAATTGTTTGCTCCGCGAGCTGTACCCGCTGAAATTCTCCACACAGCGACGGTGACAATTTTGTCGTTACTGTCTCGTCCGTTCAACAAAATGAAACATTTTTGAAATTGGAATA
Organism: Globodera rostochiensis; assembly: GCA_018350325.1. NCBI lineage: Eukaryota > Metazoa > Nematoda > Chromadorea > Rhabditida > Heteroderidae > Globodera > Globodera rostochiensis. The sequence goes on from JAEVLN010000031.1 coordinate 383,821, forward strand.
CCGTATATCCTCTTTTAATCCCCCATGTTCTAATAATCCCCCACCCTCTGAGTAGGTGAACTCAAAACCCCATTCATTTTCTCCTCAAATAATCCCCACCCTCTAATAATGTCGCCCTTTCTGAGTAGGTTGAAATTAATCCCACATGGGGGATTAAAGAGGATATACGATATGTATAAAAATTCAAAGCCCGGATTAACGTTCTGAAATAAATATTTTTACTAAAAATCTGTTGCCTAGCCAAGAACTAAGCAGAAATTTTTTCTGTTTAATTTCAGCAATTTATAATTAAACCAAAGAATGAATGAAAAATTTTTTTAATCTTTCTCCTTTTGCTCAGCAATTACTACGCTATTTAAATTTAAAAAATTCTCTTAAAAGCGATCGACTAGCTTGAAGGCCTAATGAATCCGGGCTCAAATTGATGTAAATTGGCAAAATTGGCTTATTTATTAGAGGTATTTTAAGCGCCAATTTAAAAGTGAAATGATTTATTCAAAAGTTTATTTAAAAAATAAACGATTGATCCAATCAAAACTGGAAAATCTCTAACATTTCCCTTTTCTTCACAAATTAAACCCGCTCAGAGAGCGTCGCCCCCGCGGCCGATCCCCAAAGGGACCAGCCGACGGTCCTCAACGCCGGGCGATCACCAAAACTGGCGACGCCCCCGGCGAGCTTCACGCTCAGGGGACAACGCTTTTGCTCTTCATCGCGGGTGCTTTGGCGAGCAAGGTGGAACCCCCACCGGGAAACCGTACTACAGAAATGATCCTGAGAAGTACAGTCTCAACATTTGCTGTGTTTGGCTGCCTATGAATGGGCAGGGCAATGCAAATGTTCGATGGGTTGCAAACAGAGGAAGGGAAGGATTGGAAAATGCGTAGTCTCTCGTCCTTTTCTCTAACATCATTTCTTTCATTGTGTCTAACCATCGTTTTCTCTGCACTCTCTTTTCTCCGTTCACTCTCTTTCTCTCTCTTTTGCTGCTGTCGTTGCATTTGTGATGGCCTAATTAAGAGAATTTGTGTCTGCCCAACCATTAAAGTCGAGAGAAAGATGACTAAAAGAGCGAAAAGCATCGGTTACACAAATTCAGAACATTAAACGTTTTTTGAAGAATTGTAAATTTGCGCTTGTGCCTGAGGCGGTTTTTCAATTTTGAGGAAAGCCCGACTTTGAAATGTTTTGTTATGATTAATTCAAATTGAGTTAAGTTTAAGCGTTGCATTGCCTGTTACAAATAGTTTGATATCGCTTTGGTTACACACTTTCTTTGACATTGTCATTTTTCCATTAATTAACCCACCAAAGACTTACAAATAATCAAGAAATAACAATTATCAAAAATAAAACATAAGTCCCGCCCAGTGTTTTGCTGTTCCAACAATTTTGAACCTGTTCCTGTTCTGTTCTCAAATTTTAGAACAGCCTATCTGTTCTGTTCCGACCTCGAGAACAGAACAGGAACAGGAACAGAACAGAGTAAACTGTTCTTAGACTGTTCCAAATTAAAAATTTTCCGAGTGAAATTCAGTCTGAAATTTTAATTGATGATGCATTGGACAAAGTGTTCAATCACTTCCTAGTGATGCTCGAGACCTAACTTTACCAAGAGTTGCCCCTGAGACTCGAGAATTGACTCCCAAAAATCCGAGACTTTTACCAAAATATTTTAAGTTAGGTTTATAAGGTTGCTCCTCGACCCCCTGGGAGCCGGGGATGTCGGGGTTGGTCATATCGAGGGTCGGGGAAGACCGAATTTTGAGAACGGGGAGCAATCTTAGTGAAAAAATTAAATAATTTTTGGCACTTCTGCTTTCTTCTGGAGGGATAGGGGTCAACCATTTTTTGAAGCTTTTTAGAAATGGGAGGGGTGCGGGGAATTTTGAAGATTTTGATGGAATTGTTAAAAAATTGGTCTTGATTTTTAAAAATTAGGAAAACAAAAGGGTCCCCCCTTATGATTAAATTTAATGAAACAAATAAAAAAATTTTATATTTTTATCCCTTCAAAAAATATTAAAACTGAAATATTTTTAAAAATTGTTTCCTTTACCATCAAAAAAGTTAAAAAGAGGGGACAAATCATTTACACAGTCGGGGGTTCGAACCCGCTGCCCCAGGAATCACACATCACCCACCATTTACACCACACAAGGGAATAAAATAAAAAGAATAAAAAAGATTTTCACTGTGGAAAGTTGAAGTTTAGACAAAATCGAATCGCGTCAGTCAGTTTCACCACTGCGCCACGTGAGATCATAATGAATATTTGGAAAATTTCAAATATATTACTCAATCATGTTCAATTCTTCAATTTTTACCCTGTTCTAGCTTGGCCTGTTCTGTTCCTGTTCCAAAGATTTTGAATCTGTTCCTGTTCCTGTGCTGTTCTAAAATCTTAGAACAGAACAGAACAGGCCAAGCTGGAACAACAAAACACTGGTCCCGCCTAAATAATTGAACAACTCAAAGTCAAAACATCAATTTAAAGGGGAGGCGCGAACGCCGTCCCCCGCACTCAAAAATTTAGCTGTGGGCCTATCCCAGTTCGGGACCGCCCTGCGGGTCAGCCCCAACCGAAAGTGCAATGGTGGAGCCTCGCCACAGGAGTCCTGCCTCAGTGATCGCAGGAACTCCCCAGCCAGGTAAGTTTATGAGCGGTTGCACAGCCAACGGACAAGCAAAGCGTCAGGCAAATGTTCGATGGGGTGCAAAGGGGGGAAGGATGTGCAGAGAAAATGTGTTAAATTTACACTCTCTCTCATTGCTCTCTCGTTTCTTTTCTCCCAGTCTATGCATTATTTCTCAGTTGCTCACCCTTTCTCTTCTCTTTCGATTGAGAAAAATGCCCGTTCTGCACCGCGAAAGATGACGATGATGGGCAGAATTTAAATGATGTGATCGACGAGCATTCCATCGAATCGTTGGGGGGGGGGGGGGGGGGGGGGAGGAATCGGGCAACCAAATTGCTATGGGTCATCTTGTCATTTTAAGCTAAAAATGGAGTTGTCTGGAATTAAGTTTAATGTTAACGCGTTTTCTAAGCATTTTGAGAGCAGCAGCATTTTTTGAAAATTTTGTTTGGGAATTTTTGAAATTTGAAGTTATTGGGAAGGAAGGAAATCCATTTTTTGTTCGTTTATTTTGGTTCTTTTTAAGGGTACGCATCACTTCAGTGCCCACACTTCAGTGCCGGACACTTCAGTGCCCACACTTCAGTGCCGGACACTTCAGTGCCAGCACTTAAAAAGGCTAAAACTTTTTTTAAACTCAACCAAATCATACAATCAAGATATCATTGGAAAGCTCTAAATGAGAAGAATCGTACAAAAAAAAAGCCAAGGCGGTTCAATCGTTTTTAAGAAGTTCAACGTGAAAAACACCCAATCAGGGCTTTTCATCAGTTTTATTGCAATAACTTTTTTACGAATTTTCTAATTGACTAGCGTTGGCTTAACAATAGCTTTTAAAAGCTTAGAGCTTTCCAATGACATTTTGATTGTTTGATTTGGTTGAGTTTAAAGAAAGTTATAGCCTTTTAATTGCTGGCACTGAAGTGTCCGGCACTGAAGTGTGGGCACTGAAGTGTGCGGCACTGAAGTGTGGGCACTGAAATGATCGCCGCCGTCTTTTTAAGGCTCTCGTCCATTTTTTAATATTTGGAAATTAAATTTTTTGTTATAAATCATAAAAGGCGTTTCTAGACAGTTTTAAAGGTCGTAAAATTCAAATCTAATCTCCATTTCGGACTATTTTTAATATAATAAACAAAATCAAATTATTATTATTATTATTATTAGCTATAATATAACAAACAAAAATTCTGCGGAATTTTCGTTTTCCTCTCTTCCCTAAACTCTCTAACCGTCAGACACTCTATGCTCTTTCCCCTTGAATTTGTTTGTCCTCTGTTTATTTATTGCCTTCGCATGCGCGCGCTCTCTGCCCGCTGCTCCGAAAGAGAAGAGAAAGGGTGAGCAACTGAGAAATAATGCATAGACTGGGAGAAAAGAAACGAGAGAGCAATGAGAGAGAGTGTAAATTTAACACATTTTCTCTGCACATCCTTCCCCCCTTTGCACCCCATCGAACATTTGCCTGACGCTTTGCTTGTCCGTTGGCTGTGCAACCGCTCATAAACTTACCTGGCTGGGGAGTTCCTGCGATCACTGAGGCAGGACTCCTGTGGCGAGGCTCCACCATTGCACTTTCGGTTGGGGCTGACCCGCAGGGCGGTCCCGAACTGGGATAGGCCCACAGCTAAATTTTTGAGTGCGGGGGACGGCGTTCGCGCCTCCCCTTTAAATTGATGTTTTGACTTTGAGTTGTTCAATTATTTAGGCGGGACCAGTGTTTTGTTGTTCCAGCTTGGCCTGTTCTGTTCTGTTCTAAGATTTTAGAACAGCACAGGAACAGGAACAGATTCAAAATCTTTGGAACAGGAACAGAACAGGCCAAGCTAGAACAGGGTAAAAATTGAAGAATTGAACATGATTGAGTAATATATTTGAAATTTTCCAAATATTCATTATGATCTCACGTGGCGCAGTGGTGAAACTGACTGACGCGATTCGATTTTGTCTAAACTTCAACTTTCCACAGTGAAAATCTTTTTTATTCTTTTTATTTTATTCCCTTGTGTGGTGTAAATGGTGGGTGATGTGTGATTCCTGGGGCAGCGGGTTCGAACCCCCGACTGTGTAAATGATTTGTCCCCTCTTTTTAACTTTTTTGATGGTAAAGGAAACAATTTTTAAAAATATTTCAGTTTTAATATTTTTTGAAGGGATAAAAATATAAAATTTTTTTATTTGTTTCATTAAATTTAATCATAAGGGGGGACCCTTTTGTTTTCCTAATTTTTAAAAATCAAGACCAATTTTTTAACAATTCCATCAAAATCTTCAAAATTCCCCGCACCCCTCCCATTTCTAAAAAGCTTCAAAAAATGGTTGACCCCTATCCCTCCAGAAGAAAGCAGAAGTGCCAAAAATTATTTAATTTTTTCACTAAGATTGCTCCCCGTTCTCAAAATTCGGTCTTCCCCGACCCTCGATATGACCAACCCCGACATCCCCGGCTCCCAGGGGGTCGAGGAGCAACCTTATAAACCTAACTTAAAATATTTTGGTAAAAGTCTCGGATTTTTGGGAGTCAATTCTCGAGTCTCAGGGGCAACTCTTGGTAAAGTTAGGTCTCGAGCATCACTAGGAAGTGATTGAACACTTTGTCCAATGCATCATCAATTAAAATTTCAGACTGAATTTCACTCGGAAAATTTTTAATTTGGAACAGTCTAAGAACAGTTTACTCTGTTCTGTTCCTGTTCCTGTTCTGTTCTCGAGGTCGGAACAGAACAGATAGGCTGTTCTAAAATTTGAGAACAGAACAGGAACAGGTTCAAAATTGTTGGAACAGCAAAACACTGGGCGGGACTTATGTTTTATTTTTGATAATTGTTATTTCTTGATTATTTGTAAGTCTTTGGTGGGTTAATTAATGGAAAAATGACAATGTCAAAGAAAGTGTGTAACCAAAGCGATATCAAACTATTTGTAACAGGCAATGCAACGCTTAAACTTAACTCAATTTGAATTAATCATAACAAAACATTTCAAAGTCGGGCTTTCCTCAAAATTGAAAAACCGCCTCAGGCACAAGCGCAAATTTACAATTCTTCAAAAAACGTTTAATGTTCTGAATTTGTGTAACCGATGCTTTTCGCTCTTTTAGTCATCTTTCTCTCGACTTTAATGGTTGGGCAGACACAAATTCTCTTAATTAGGCCATCACAAATGCAACGACAGCAGCAAAAGAGAGAGAAAGAGAGTGAACGGAGAAAAGAGAGTGCAGAGAAAACGATGGTTAGACACAATGAAAGAAATGATGTTAGAGAAAAGGACGAGAGACTACGCATTTTCCAATCCTTCCCTTCCTCTGTTTGCAACCCATCGAACATTTGCATTGCCCTGCCCATTCATAGGCAGCCAAACACAGCAAATGTTGAGACTGTACTTCTCAGGATCATTTCTGTAGTACGGTTTCCCGGTGGGGGTTCCACCTTGCTCGCCAAAGCACCCGCGATGAAGAGCAAAAGCGTTGTCCCCTGAGCGTGAAGCTCGCCGGGGGCGTCGCCAGTTTTGGTGATCGCCCGGCGTTGAGGACCGTCGGCTGGTCCCTTTGGGGATCGGCCGCGGGGGCGACGCTCTCTGAGCGGGTTTAATTTGTGAAGAAAAGGGAAATGTTAGAGATTTTCCAGTTTTGATTGGATCAATCGTTTATTTTTTAAATAAACTTTTGAATAAATCATTTCACTTTTAAATTGGCGCTTAAAATACCTCTAATAAATAAGCCAATTTTGCCAATTTACATCAATTTGAGCCCGGATTCATTAGGCCTTCAAGCTAGTCGATCGCTTTTAAGAGAATTTTTTAAATTTAAATAGCGTAGTAATTGCTGAGCAAAAGGAGAAAGATTAAAAAAATTTTTCATTCATTCTTTGGTTTAATTATAAATTGCTGAAATTAAACAGAAAAAATTTCTGCTTAGTTCTTGGCTAGGCAACAGATTTTTAGTAAAAATATTTATTTCAGAACGTTAATCCGGGCTTTGAATTTTTATACATATCGTATATCCTCTTTAATCCCCCATGTGGGATTAATTTCAACCTACTCAGAAAGGGCGACATTATTAGAGGGTGGGGATTATTTGAGGAGAAAATGAATGGGGTTTTGAGTTCACCTACTCAGAGGGTGGGGGATTATTAGAACATGGGGGATTAAAAGAGGATATACGGTATTCCAATTTCAAAAATGTTTCATTTTGTTGAACGGACGAGACAGTAACGACAAAATTGTCACCGTCGCTGTGTGGAGAATTTCAGCGGGTACAGCTCGCGGAGCAAACAATTTGCACGACAATGGTGCAGATACACGCCAACCAGCTCGTCACTCGTCAACACTCCGGACGAAACTGTCAAAAAGACGGAGTTCAAAACTTTGATAGTGCCAACTTGTGGACTTGGGTATTTAAAAAGAATAAATAATTTTTGTATTTAAAAGTTTTTCAAAATCTAAGCACCAATAACATCAGAAAAATCCTTTTGTGGAATGAGCGGAAAACGAATTTTGAAGAGTGCCGGGCCGAGCATTTCACGTCCAAAAGCTCTTCTTTGATCATCAGCTTGTCATGGTCCAAAATCTCACACAATAATTTCTGATCAATTTGTAAAAAAATGGTTGATTGGACCAAAATTGCTGCATTCTTATCTTAATCCAAACAATTGCGAGCAAATTCCTTAAATATTATAAAAAAATGCCGCTTTTTTAAAGCCAGAATTAGTTTATGGAAAATAAAAATTTGAAAAATTTTTTTAAATGTTGAAATTGTGCCCCCCCCCGCCCCCACCGCTTCTCCAAGAACGCGCGCCTGCTCCATCGAGAGGAAAACATTGCGCAGTCCCCTTTTGGGAAAGTTGACACACGCTTTGATCAGTCCGGACACGTTATATTTTTTGGCTGAAATTTAAAATATTTTATCAAAATTCTCTAATTTCCATACTTTGGGGTAGGGTGGCACCGGCACCGGGACCAGTACTGAAAGAGTCTTTTCTGGGACTGAAATTTAATCCCAGTTTTTTTCAAAACGTTTTTTTTTTGATCGAGACTAATTTAGTTCCGGTCCCGGTGTTTCCCAAAAGTCCTGGTCCCGTGCCATCCTACTTTGGAGAATATTTATTTTCTATTTTCAAAAACAATGCAAATTCTCTTGGGGACTAATTCAGCCATTAGTAGTGAACTGTTTTATTGTAACTGAAACTGTGCCGTGGCACAACAAATCAATAAAATTTCACCCGCATAAAGCACAGCGAACACATTGTCGTCCCCACTGATTCCACTCAAATCGTCCGCATAAATGAAGCTGAGCATCGCCTTGAACGCCTCCACCTCCACGTCGGGCACCTCGACGGGCTTAATCTCTTCCAAAGGGATTAAAATTTAATTTAATTTAATTTTTAAACAAATTTTCCTCCGTACCGGTCCCAGCGCCGGCCTTTGCATCAAAACGGAACATTGTCTCGAACACATCGGACGCCGTCCCCAAGATTGTTTTGTGTGCTGGCAGAAGCTTAAACATTTCAAAATGTAATTTAAATTTAAATATGAAAAAAACTCAAAAATTAAATTGAAATAAGTATTATTCATTTGCCGTTGCCCCCAACTCGCCTCCTTTTTGTCTCCATTCCCGACCAAAAAGTGCACATCCGCGTCGTTGCCCGTGCTCAGCAAATGCTTCATCCGACCAACCAAAGAATCTGATTTTGGGAACGCTTTTTGGTTAAGCAAAGACACAAAATTCAAATTGGCATTACGTCTTGAAATTCTTCGTTTTTTCACTTTTTGAGGCCTAGCAACTGTTAAAGACAAAGTGTCACCTCCTCCTCGACCACTGAACATTATGCGGCCGCCGCGGATGAAGCCTGTGGCCCTATTGCTTTCATCATCCAGAAACTCCATCAAATCAAACGATGTTTTTTAATCAATGAAATTTGAAATTTAATCTAAAAAATACAACTACACAATCGCCGCCCAATTGGTGCGAGAATAATTAAAGAAGAAAATGAATTGAATTTTGTTAAAAGAATAGCTTTTAAGCCTAGCCTAAGCCAAGGACACTTTTTCGATTTGGGGGAGTCCAGCGACATTTTAAAGAGAAGGCAGATAGGTAAAATGGTGGAATGAATGGGGCAAATAAAGGGGAAGCCAATGCCCCCCCCCCCCCCCGCCGGCGTTGAATCCCCCGCTTTTAATATTCCAACTTATTTTTTGTTTGGAATATTTTATTCATTTCTTTGTTCCACACGCCCCCCCGGCGATTATAATTTTGGCGAATAAAGTTGTTGAACACAAGACGACAACCGTCCGGCGGCGATTGTGAGCATAACCATCCAAACATTTGCTATTACTATTCAATATGATGTGGACCAAAAGGATCAACAAAAAGGGTGCAAAGTTAGAAAGGAAGATGGAATATTGAAAGAATTAATTATGTTATATCTTTATTTTACAGGCATTAAAATTTTAATTAATTTGTTTTAGTCTATAGGTATGTTGTATTAGTGATGTAACCGGATTTCTGATGCATTTTTGGGTCGGGAATTCTGGTTTTTGGAGTTTTAGGCAAGGAAGTTTTCACATAAATTGGCAGACTTTTCGCTATTTTTGGATCAGTTTGGGGAGGGGGGGGGGGGTCGATGGTGCCGATACTATTATCCAATAGTACAAACAAAGCCGAGTGTACTCTTTTATATGTAAATAACAAAAATTTATGACTTCAGCAAAAAGAACAAATTTTGATACACACTAAAATTCATGCACGAAAACATGTTTTAGCCAGGAAATTCGTCGTTTTGACGAGGTCATTTGGACCTATTCTAAAAACTATTTTGGAATTTTCACATCTAAAATTTTAGGCTTAGGCTTAGAGTCGGGAGAAAGAAGTGTGTGTTGTTTGGGGTGCAGGGGGGGGGAGGCTTTTAAATAGGAGTCAAGAGTGGGGGGGGGGAGCCGGAAGGGTCATTACTCGACTAAGGCATTTTATCAGAAAAGCGTGGCATGCCGAAAAAAGGAGGAAGCCACTTTATTTGCGGGAATGGCCTTATCAAGAGTGGATTATTTATGATGGGAAGAGAACGATTTGGGGTCAAGATTGGGGAGGGGGGGGGGCAAACATTCGTTGGGGAGTCCAAAGATCACCAATTTGAATACGGGGATTTTCAGTGAAATTTTAGCCCATTTTAAGGAAAGATTTATTTAAATGCAAAAAATTTAAATTTGCCTGAAGGATTAAATTTGTTCGGAAGTTGTTCACAGTTTTGACTGTAAAAACCGGGCCACAAATTGCCAGCGAATTTGCCCGTTCACAAATTGGCAAAACTCGTCTGCTCAGATCGATTGTTCGGCCATAATTTAATACACTCATCACTTGGGAATTGCCGATGATTGGAATTTTTCAACAAAACTATTCACAAAAATGTACTCAAAAGCCGTCAATTTCAATGAATCAGCGCACATCCGTCCGTCCGTGTCCAATCCATTCATTAGCATTCACTGGACCCGTTTTGGTTATGCACTCTATCAAATAACACTATTCAACCAAAATTAAAACACCTAAATATAACAAAATCATAAACCGGTCCCAAAATGCCGTTTTAAACCGGTCTTGGCATACCGTACACCCTCTTGTAATCTCACCAAAATTAGTTATTCAAATCCCGGTCAAAAAAAGCGGGAGTTTAAGGGCAAAAATAAAATTTGAAAAAACCTGCACCATATGACGGGAAACTTAATTTCCAAAAACAGACGTTTCGTTTTAGTCTGAAATTGAGCAAGGACTTGAGGACCGATCGATCAAAAATCTCGATAATTCGAAAAAAAAATCTCGACGCGAATCTCGATCGTGCTCGCTCTAGTCTCAATCCCAATCCAACTCTACTCTTGTTTCAGTCCAAATTGATGCTGCTGCCACCACCCTTTTCCCAATTTTGCGTTAAACTTCTTCTCATCGTTGTCGCCATTGACGTCATTTTGTGCCAATCTTTCAATGCCGAAGAGGTAAAAACATTTAACGCCATAATTGACCAATTGAACAAACAATTGAAGTGGGAGGAGACGAAGCTTGCAAAACAGTTGGACGACTGCATTTTGGACCCGAGTTTGTTTTTTGATGTGAATGACCCCCATTGCGTCCAATTGATTGGCCACTCTTTCCCTTAGATCCATCAAAATTCGTCCAAAAGTTGGCACCACCAAACCAATTTCTTTCATAATGGGCGCCGTTTTTGCGAAGCGCCGCTGCAAGGGCTTGTTCAGCACGGACAAAATTCAGCTGCAATACAATTCGCACTTCATTAGTGTCGAGAATGTTCGGTGTGGTGCGAACCACAAACACATGCGGTAGGTCTTGGATTGCTCCCCTTCTACCCTTCGAGGGTGGGAATGTCGGTGGCCAGCGTCTTTGGGGGCGTCATCATTTCTGGGGATTGGAGTTCTTTGTGGGGGGGGGGGGGGTCTTTAGTGGGTCGGGATTCAGGGGGTCGGGATTCTTCGAGCAGCATTCCGTGAGTCTGGGTTCTTTAGAGGGCCGGGGTTCTTTGGGGATGGCATTTCGCGGGTCTGGGTTCTTCAGGGGCGGCATTTCGGAGGTGTAGGGGGTGAGGCCCAAAAATGTCGGGGGAGGGGGCGTCAGGGAGCAAAATTATATTTTGAATATATTCAAAGAGAGATTCCGCTGCAAAACATTCACACGGAGGACTACGAAAACCGTGCGTTGGAATTTGTTTTCTCGGCGCCGTTGGACTTGAGCCGAACGGACAGAAATCTGCGCCAAACGCAAATTTGGGGCGTGGTAATTAGGGCAATTTAATTACATTTTTGAAATTTATTATAATAAAATGTTCAAAAATGTTTTCACAGCCATCTGAACAAGCGCATTCAAAGCGTATCAAATTCTCGGACATCGACTGCGGCCGCGTGCTGTTGGCCAATGACACAGCGTACGTCGAGCAACGGGCCAAGTCCCCGCTGAGCTTTAGCGACCCGGGCGATACGTTGCCGGTGAACTGCGCGTCCATCCGCGGCCGGCACTTTCACTTCTCACAGCAGCCGAAGGACCGCAGCTCGGACTATCCGCTGGCATTCATCCGCTTGGTGTATACGGTGAACAATGAATAGAGAGTGACGTCAAAGTGCCGAGGCTTAGACGAATATTGTCCGATCCGAAAATTTCCCAAATCCCGGGCCCAAAGTTTTAAAAACTATGTGAAACGGGGATGGAGAAATAGAGAATAAAATGCCGGACACAAAAGAATTCCGGGGGAGGGAGAAGTGTAGAAATGGATAAAATAAATTGCTAGGAGAGACTTCGCCGGAGGGGATGTGGCTCTTTAAAAGCAGTTAATGAGGGGGAGAAGAGCAGTTACCAATGGGCCCGGCGGACGCTTTACTTAACAAATTCGATTTGGGCGGGGTTGACTCTTCTGATCAGTGAATTTGTCCGTATCAGGGGGTGTGTAACCGGATGCCAAAAAAAGTCCGGAATCCAGAACCGGCATTCCGGCTCCCAAAAAGGTCCGCAATCCCGTTACATTCCTGGTCCATGTGCGTTATTGAAATGTTTGTCCACCCGTTCAGGATTATTTGTTCATCGAAATGGAGTTTGCCTCCAGCTACGCGCCCCAAAATTGGTATTGCTATGCCATTGACAAGAAAGCCTCGCAGACATTCCATATGCAAATATACGCCTTGGCAAGCTGTTTCCCCAATGTGCTGATCACTCCGATCGAGAAGCAGTACGATATGGACAGCAAAGGGCACAATTATGTAGGCACTTTTTGGCGCTTGGCATTGGAACAATTTTTACAACGACAAAAGCGCACCACCTTTAGATGAAATCGTCGATTGAATGCATGCAAATGTTGGAGGGAAAGCATTGGCATTATGCCATCATGCTGCAGGCACAAAAACATATAATTTTTAAACATTTTTAATAATTTGGAAAATCCCAAATTCACAGAATCACGATGTGCAGATGAAGACGAACGAGGAGCTTGTCCAAATATTCAAATGGATGAACGGAACCAACGACATCCAGTACACTAAAATCGGCTCTCATCATGTCGATTTTGCCAAGCACAGTTGGACGTTGAGCCATCTGAAGCTGTTCAGAAATGGCGAGTCGCGTCACGCATAATTATTAGCTTTTTAATATAAAAATAAAATATGTAATTACGGAATGCCATTGCTAAAGCAAACTTTTTCATGACGCGTAATACCGAAAGCTGCCTTTTAAATCAGGCTTTTAGACTCAGGTACTGAAGTATCTCTTTTACCTAAGGACTGAAATTTCCAACCACAATTCTAGTTTTAGACTCTGGTACTGAAGTATCCCTTTTACCTAAGGACTGAAATTTCCAACCACAATTCTAGTTTTAGACTCTGGTACTGAAGTATCCCTTTTACCTAAGGACTGAAATCTCCAACCACAATGCTAGTTTTAAACTCTGGTACTGAAGTATCCCTTTTACCTAAGGACTGAAGTTTTTTAATCACAAATAGTTTTAGACTCTGGTACTGAAGTATCCCTTTTACCTAAAGACTGAATAGACTCTGGTACTGAATAATCTCTTTTACCTAAGGACTGAAATTTTAGACTCTGGTACTGAAGTATTCCTTTTACCTAACAAATAAGGACTGAAATTTCCAACTGCAATTCTAGTTTTAGACTCTGGTACTGAAGTATCCCTTTTACCTAAGGACTGAAATTTTTAATCACAAATAGTTTTAGACTCTGGTACTGAAGTATTCCTTTTACCTAAGGACTGAAATTTCCAACCACAATTCTAGTTTTAGACTCTGGTACTGAAGTATCCCTTTTACCTAAGGACTGAATTTTTTTAATCACATTCCAACCACAATTCTAGTTTTAGACTCTGGTACTGAAGTATTCCTTTTACCTAAGGACTGAAATTTCCAACCACAATTCTAGTTTTAGACTCTGGTACTGAAGTATCCCTTTTACCTAAGGACTGAATTTTTTTAATCACATTCCAACCACAATTCTAGTTTAGTCTCTGGTACTGTTCAATGGGCAGAATTTTTTTTGTTTACAAAATAAATCAAATTGTTTATTTTATTATGTTTGAAACGTGAAAATTAGGGTGGATCGTTTAATTTTTGACAATTTTAAAAAGGAAATTGAAAAGAATTCATTTAATTTTTTACTTATTATTTTTATTTTTTGCTTAAGCGAGCAAAAATAGTGACAATTTGAAGCTGAAAAAGAGCAAAGGCACCTCCGAGATGAGTTTGAGCAGAAAATTTGTGGATTGGCTTCTGAACGATTTGGACACCTCCGTTATGCTGGACCAATTAAATTCGTAAATTTTTAATTTATAAATTATGGTCCTAAATTTTTTGGATATGTTTTTCAGTTACAATTACGCCAATGACGAGTATTTCATACAAACGTTGGCTTCTAATGGAATTTTTGAACGCGCCCGGAGGCTTTACTCAAAAATGTTTTGACGAGCAATTGGGCCCGGGATTCACGAGGTGCTAATTAAACGGGAATTCCCTAATTGGTCTGCTAATAGCCAACCTTTGATCTTTGTCTTGACGGTTTCCAATAATTGATTAGTCTTAGGGGTCAGGGATCTCAGAGGTGCTAGGTCGTTTCGTAAATTCCGCCACTATGGGCGTTTCGTAAATCCGCCAGGGCGTTTTGTAAATCCGCCACATATATTTTATGAAATAGTTTTAGACATCATAACTTTATACACCCCGCACTAAATCACTTAAACCTTATACCATTAGAAATCTCAAGATCAGTAGAAACTATTTGTAAAACTAAACTAAGCTGTAAATCAAAGTTTAAGAAAGTTATGATCAGAAAAAAACCACGAAAAAGCCTGATTTTTGGCAGTTTTAGCTTATAACTTTTTTGAAACACATCAAACCACTTCGACTTTGCTGTAATGCTTTCTCTATTCATCTAGAGCTTTCCATTGGTATAAGGTTTAACTGATTTAGTGCGAGGTGTATAAAGTTAAAATGTCTAAAACTACTTCATAAAATATATGTGGCGGATTTACAAAACGCCCTGGCGGAATTTACGAAACGACCCAGCACGGATCTCAGATTACCTTCAAGGAAAAATGGCAAACTGCTTCTAAAATGGCATTATAATGGCATCGAGGGGTCCAAAAATGGCATTGTAATGGCAATTTTTTTAAACAAATTTCAAAAAGACATTTTTTTTTTGAAAATTCTGGAGAGGGTCGGCGGTGCCGATAGGCGCCGCCGAGAAAATTTTGAATTTTTTACTCTTATTTGATAGATATTTGCAACTAAAAACTTCAAATTGTCTATTTTCAGGAAATGTTCATCAAAAATGAAAATTTTCCCCATAGTTCCAAAAAATGGCAAATAATGGCAAGTGTGGAGAAATGGCAAATTTTCAAAATAATGGCATTTTCCATTAAAAGAGGGGCAATCCGAGATCCCTGTTCGGGGTTCGTCGCGGTTGAAAGGACGGGGGCGTGCTGAGTCGTTTAGCAAAATTCGCCATTTATTTTAATTTAAACAATTTTTTTTCAACATTTATTTACATCAAAAATTAATGTTTACACGAATGTTTAAGCCTAACCTTAACCAACCCGGGTGGCTTCGGCTTAGGCTTAACGACCCACTAAGTCTCTAATTTTCAGTTATTCTCTACGGCTTTGGAGTTACTTAAAAAAAGTCGGTTTCCTTAATTTAAAAAATTTCAACAGATTCAAAACCGCTTTAAATTCTTAAATGCAGATTATATTCATTTTTATATACTTTTTAATATTAAGAAATTAATAATATTTTTAGTGATTTTGCGTAACACCCACCCATTCATAGTGGCGGATTTTGCGAAACGCCCAAAGTGGCGGATTTTGCGAAACGACCTAGCACCGGTCGGGGATAAGGAAGTAACAAATGGGTGGAGTCGGGGTTGTCGGGGGCGGTACTGTCGGGAATCTCGGGGTCTGCTGGGATTGCCAAAATCGTCGAGGGTTTTCGAGGTCGCGGTGCTAACCCTACTTTAAATTTGCCTTTCAATGAATTGCACTGCTCGAGTACGTCTTGAATATGTTGTGATTGCTTGCTTTACTGTTAAGAATGACTATTTGGATGGGTATGGTGGCAAAGGAACTGTGCCACAATGGAATTAAGCGGCATGGCATTTGCATTTTCGGTTTGAAGGATTTGGTGCCAAATTTAAACGGTAAAAACTTTTTTTGTTTGATTTAAATTAATTTAATTTTTTTTTAACTTTTCCAACAGGAAGCCACCCTTTTATGTTCGCCAACAAAATGATGCTGCACCAAGATGCCGAAGCAGTTCAGTGCTGGCACGAGGCCATGTTCAACAGAACATACTTGTTCCCAACGTTGAAGCGACTCAACAAGAAATTCTACACCGAACTTCCCCAAGTCGTTCACTGAGTTTAAATCACATGCCATTTTTGTTTTTTGAAGGTTCGTTACAACGTGGCGAAAAGGCAGTCCAACGGCACGTTCAATGCGGACAAATTCGCTTGTCGCTACGCGTTCATCGAAAGAGTCAAGATGTACCAGGAGTTGAGGGGCGACTACAAAAAGACGGCTAGCCGCTTCAAGAGTTCCGACGACATTGTTGAATGTGTCATCGTGGATGAGCAGTATCAGCACTGGCTGCAGCAGCAGTTGAACACCACAACCGGAGTCAGTACCTCGACCCAGCAGCAGCAGTTGAACAACACAAAAGACACAAAATGCGAAGTCAGTACATCGACCAAAGAAGATCTATAACCCAATACTAACCAGCATAAACACAATAATGTACCTCATTTTCGTATCAGTATATAAAATATGCGCGGATACGGTTTTTACATTTAGGTAACTGAATTTTAGGAAAATGTTTAGGTTGCGACATTTGGGCACGGAATTCCGATTTGGTTCCAAGTCGAAATCGAAACAAAAAAAGTTCGAAAGGAAAAAAAACGTTGAAAGTCGAAATCAAATTTGATGTGATTAGAAAAAATTATTTTATTTTAATAAATAGTTTGAAATAGAGCCCGGTCGAGACGAGATCTCGTCTCGAGGATCTCGAAAAATCTCGACCTCGAGATCTCGCTCGACGAAAAATGAGCTTCACGAGATTTTTCGAGACCGAGATTTTTTCGAGAATCTCGACTCGAGAGTCGGAATTCTGATTTCTGAGTTTTTGGGGTCGGAATTCTAATTTCCGATTTTGAGGTCTTGGAATTCCAATTTCCAAAATTTTGAGCAAAAAGCGGAATTTTTTTTAAAAAGTTAAAATTTTTTGTTCAATTTTCTTAACAAATTGTCATTAAAAATCAAAAAGATTTTCTCGACGGCGCCTATCAGCACCGCCTGACCTCCCCCATGCCTAAATAGCTTCAAAAAATCACCGTTATTTTAAATGTTTGGTTGCAAATCTTTTAACAACAAATTGAGTCAAAAAGTTGGGTGGGAGATTGGCGGGGATAATTGATTGACCTTTCATATAAAAAATGGCGGGGGGGGGCATTGGGAATTTTGCCCGTTCTACTTTTTGTGCCGAAATGGAAACATTTTTATCAAATATTTGTCCCAACGGCAAAATAAGATGGGTGAAAAAATATGAGAGACAGTATGTATCGCGCATTGATTTGTCGCATTGATTTATCGGAACGCTAAAAATATTTCTAAAAATGTCGGACAACGCAAGCGAAGAGGAACAGCGACACCAAATGGAGGAGATGTGAGAGTTTGTTTCCTAATGATTAGGGCCCGGATTTAGGTATATGCATTTGCATATTTAGTCAATTAACTTTCGATCTAATTAGCTCAAAAAATGGGTTGTTACCAGCAGGGATGGGTATCGCGCCGAAAAAAAAGCGATCGGCGATATGCGATATCGAATTTTCTAATGCGATAGCGATATGCGATTGGCGATAAAACCATTTCCCAATGCGATAGGCGATATGCCCAAAAAAGGCGATAAACGCGATATATATGGCGCGAGCGATACCCATCCCTGGTTGTTACGTTGATTTTTTTGTTGACCATTTTTTTGCAAATTGCATTTTTTGCATATTTTGGCACTTTTTTAGCTCAAAATTCCTTAACAAAAATGCATATTTTGGGCAAAAATTTGTTAACAAATGCATATTTTGGGCAAAAATTTGTTAACAAATGCATATTTTGGCCATTTTTGGTGCATATATAAATCCGGGCCCTACTAATGATTAAATCAAAGTCAATATAAATCTCCCAAAAATTTCAGTTTTATTTGTGACGACGTTTTGCTCGAAGTTTTTGCGTTTGTTCGCCCTTTTTCCGTCGGACTGAAAATGGCGCTGATCAGTGATCGATTCGACGCTTTGGTGGACGCGCATTTCAAG
The DNA here is from genome assembly GCA_018350325.1 of Globodera rostochiensis. NCBI lineage: Eukaryota > Metazoa > Nematoda > Chromadorea > Rhabditida > Heteroderidae > Globodera > Globodera rostochiensis. The sequence goes on from JAEVLN010000031.1 coordinate 401,803, forward strand.
ACGAGAAAATGGTCATTGGGTCGGTTGAGAATTCGTCGCGGAAAAAATGGCACAGAAATTGTCAAAAGCTCCGGTAGACGGCCGCCAATTCCGCAAAGACCGATTCCAAACAAAGTGATCGGATTCAAAAGGATTGAAATCAGGTCATTCATTTCCTTTCAAAAAAAATGCATACAAATTTTTAAAAAATGTTTTTTGAGCTTTTAGTAGCATCGACAAAACCGTCGTATACAAATTTGTTGGTAATACTGTAGCTCCCATTTTTCAAAAATAAAATAAAATTAGTTTTCAAAGTCGATTAAAAGGTATTCGAGGGTGTAGAGTCCGAATCTGTTCTCTATTTCGACCAATTCCGAACCCCTGGACCCGAACTTAGAAATATTTTTTATTTTTGTTTTAAATGGAGGGGGAGGGGACCAGCTACAGTATTATCCATTTTTTTTGATGTTTTTGAGCTTTCAGTTACATCTACCAAACCGTCTTATACAAACAAAAAATTTTTTTTAATGTTTTTTGAGCTTTCAGTTACATCGACCAAACCGCCATCGAATTCCTTGAACGCATTCGTGGCCTTTTCGACACTTCCGGGACCAATGTTTATATGAATACGCATGATGACCGCAGCTGGGAAATTGTTTGGCAAAACATTTGGCCATTTATCAATGACAACATTTGTTGCATTTCGTTGGTCCCCTTTCATTTAAATTGTTTGCGACAATTCTCTCCGGGCATTCTTCGCAACTGCGCAAGGCTCCGATCGATCCATGCCAATGGACTTTGGCCCGAGTTGCCGGCCGAAGACAACGCCGGCGCTTCTTCTAAACAAGCGGTGGCCAAATGGTTGCACACGCCCCGCGGGGACGGAATGCCGAAGGTGTTTCGGAGTAGTTTTCTTTCGGCAAAACTGGAAGGACTCAAAAGTGTAATTCATTCTTATAATCATCAGGTTTGAGAGCAAATTATTCCCTTTGGTGTTTAGTCATTTGTCAATGCTTCTTCTTCTGAGTCGGTCAATTACATCTTCTGCTTTTGGCTAGTGTTAGGCACGGTACGGTATTACCGCGGTAATTTTCGGTATTACCGCGGTAATTTTTTCGGTATTACCGATTCGGTATACCGACCGAGAAAAATGTTGAGATTTCGGTATTTTTCGGTAACGGTAATTTACCGAATTACCGTTACCGATTACCGACCGAGAAAAATGTTGAGATTTCGGTATTTTTCGGTAACGGTAATTTACCGAATTACCGTTACCGATTACCGACCGAGCCATTTCTGTTTACCGCGGTAATTTTCGGTAATCGGTAATTTTTTTAAATGCTAATTTTTTGGTGAATAATGTCTTGAATTGGATGAATTCCCCCTAATTTATTGACTAAATTGCTATCCGACGATTCTCCCTCTGTGTTTTTAGATTGAATATGAGTTTAATTTGGAATATTGGTCTTTATACAAAATGTCAAAAGGTCAGCCAAAAAAAACTCGAAATTTAATTCATTTTTAATAGGATTTATGCCGTCGCCCACTATCTTGACCCTAGATTCAAGGACCAATTTGTGCCAAACCGTTTGGAATTTGTCTCTAAAATTCATTCATGGATCAAATCGGACATTCTGCAAACCAATAGCGGAGAAATTCTAATTGATGTAGCTAATATTTACGAGGGTACTTACTATCTTAAATTAAAAAATGCTTTTTCGAGATGTTTTTAATTACCGCCGCAATTTATTAAACCCAGCAACAGCTGAGATGCTTATTTTTCTAAACAAAACATTGCCCATTATCAATTATAAGTATTGAATAAATTGTTGGTTCATTTTAAATAGAATTTAAAAATTCCAAAAATTACCGATTACCGGTCGGTATACCGAATTTTTTGGCCGGTAATTTTCGGTATCGGGATTTTTTCGGTAATTTACCGATTTACCGTTACCGAGAAAAATGTTGAGATTTCGGTATTTTTCGGTAACGGTAATTTACCGAATTACCGTTACCGATTACCGACCGAGAAAAATGTTGAGATTTCGGTATTTTTCGGTAACGGTAATTTACCGATTTACCGTTACCGATTACCGAAAAACCCCATTTGCCTAACACTACTTTTGGCATTTGTCTTCTGTTGAACCATTTGAGCTGAAGAACAAGCTGACTGGGGAGCGTTTGACGTTGCGACAGTTCAACAAAGACAAATGGCTGTTGGTGCGTTGTCCAATTGTGCGAGAAGAGGACAAATGGGCTAACTGGGAGAAGGAGGCAACAGAGTGGAAATGGGGCCGTCACTGGAATGCCATCACCATTAGCCTCAGCGACAGGGGCATCGTTTGTCCGAGTGAGCCAAAAAAGGCAAAGCAACTCTGAAGATGAATGGAATTTGATGCTTAGAAAATGGATTAAACATTGAATTGTTGAGTTTCGGTTTTTTTTGTTGATAAATGATTTGGTAATAGTCGGGTTGGTGCCTTAATTGGTTTGACATTGTGCCATTTGCAATTTGACGGGGGAGCGTTTGGTGACGCGTCGCTTTGACGTAGATGATTTGTCTGTTGGTGTGTTGTTCACTTGTGCGAGACAAATGGAAATAACCAGGGAGGCCAGAATGCCCTATTTTTATGACAAATGCCATAATTTTGGAAATTTGTCATATTTCCACACCTGCCATAATTTGGCGCCATTTTTAGAACTTTATAAGCATTTTTTTCCCTTTTTATAAGAAAAATGAGATTTTCCAAAACTCCTTGATTTGTACAATTTGTAGTTAAAATCTTCAAAATTTTGCTGGCGGCTGGCTTCTCCCATTCTTAAAAAAGTTCAAAAAATTATCATACCTTTAAATTTTTAGTTGCTAATCTCTTAACAAATTGAGTCGACGGGTAAGGGAATAAAATTGAGTATTTTTTATTTTCTGTGCAAACAAATTCAAATTTAAAAAATTTCAACAAATTTGAGCGCGGCGGAGACAAAAAAGCAATTCCCAACTGAGGATCCCGCGATGAAATTCTGGCCCAAATTGTATCATTCATGCCCCCAAACTTAAGCAGGCCCACCAACTGCATCGCGGAAAATAGAAAAAGTCAAAGTGTGGAGATTTTGAATTTTCGTTTTCGGAAATTAATGGCATTTTTTGGGATCCCCGATCCGCGGATTTGTTCTACAGATTGGAGTCGTTAAAATTCACTTTATCTATGGTTGCTCCGAATTTTAATGTTTTGAAAATGCCGCAGAATTTTTGAAGAATTATAATAATAATAATCTGATTTTGTTTATTACATTAAAAATTGTTCGAAATGGTGATTAAATTAGGATTTTACGACCTTGAACAGTCTAGAAATGCCTTTTATGATTTATAAAAAAATTTAATACCCAAATATTAAAATGGAATGCTCGTCGATCACATCATTTAAATTCTGCCCATCATCGCCAAACAATTTTTCGATAGGGTGCGTTGATGTCCTAATTACTCTCGAGTTTTCGATAGGGTGCGTTGATGTCCGAATTACTCTCGCCGTCTGACACCCTCTCTCTCTCTCTCTCTCTCCTTTTCGCGCACTATTTCTTCGAAGAATAAAATGTACCAGAACAAGTTATTGCAGCAAAAAAATCTCAGAAAAACTGTTATTTTCCTCAAATTTTATAAACCAACTGCATCGCGGAAAGTAGAAAAAGTCAAATTATGGAGATTTTGAATTTTCGTTTTCGGAAATTAATGGCATTTTTTGGGATCCCCGATCCGCGAATGGTGATTAAATTAGGATTTTACGACCTTGAACAGTCTAGAAATGCCTTTTATGATTTATAACAAAATTTAATACCCAAATATTAAAATGGAATGCCCGTCGATCACATCATTTAAATTCTGCCCATCATCGCCAAACAATTTTTCGATAGGGTGCGTTGCAGTGTTTTGCTGTTCCAGCTTGGTCTGTTCTGTTCCTGTTCTGTTCTAAGATTTTAGAACAGCACAGGAACAGGAACAGATTCAAAATCCTTGGAACAGGAACAGAACAGGCCAAGCTAGAACAGGGGTAAATTGAAGAATTGAACATGATTGAGTAATATATTTGAAATTTTCTAACAATTCTTTATGGTCTCACGTAGCGCAGTGGTGAAACTGACTGACGCGATTCGATTTTCGGGTTCGAACCCCTGAATGTGTAAATGATTTGTCCCCTCTTTTTATAACTCTTTTGATGGTAAAGGAAACAATTTTTAAAAATATTTCAGTTTTAATATTTTTCGAAGAGATAAAAATATAAAATTTTTTTATTTGTTTCATTAAATTTAATCATAAGGGGGAACCCATTTGTTTTCTAATTTTTAAAAACCAAGACCAATTTTTTAACAATTCCATCAAAATCTTCAAAAATTCCCCGCACCCCTCCCATTTCTAAAAAGCTTCAAAAAATGGTTGCAAATCCCTTAACAAATTAAGTCAAAAATTCAGGCGCCTATCGGCACCGCCGACCCCCCTCCCTCCAGAAGAAAGCAGAAGTGCCAAAAATTATTTTATTTTTTCACTAAAATTGCTCCCCGTTCTCAAAATTCGGTCTTCCCCGACCCTCGATATGACCAACCCCGACATCCCCGGCTCCCAAGGGGTCGAGGAGCAACCATATAAATCTAACTTAAAATATTTTGGTAAAAGTCTCGGATTTTTGGGAGTCAATTCTCGAGTCTCAGGGGCATCTCGAGGTCGGAACAGAACAGGAACAGAACAGATAGGCTGTTCTAAAATTTGAGAACAGAACAGGAACAGGTTCAAAATTGTTGGAACAGCAAAACACTGGTGCATTGATGTCCTAATTACTCTCGCCGTCTGACACACTCTCTCTCTTTTTACGCGCACTATTTGTTCAAAAAATAAAATATTTAAAAATTAAAATTAAAATTGTATGATTTTCTTCAGCAGTATTTTAAGTCCAAACTTTCGGTCTAGTTCAAAAATTCAGAGTCGTATCAGCTCCGGCATTGTGGTTCAACGCCGGCAGCAATTTCTGATTTTTTATGGAAAAACTAAAACAAATTTTCGATAGGGTGCGTTGATGTCCCAATTACTCTCGCCGTCTGACACGCTCTCTCTCCCTCCTTTTCGCGCACTATTTTTTCCAAAATAAAATTTTTCAAAATTTAATTAAATTGTATGATTTTTTTTGTAAAGTATTTAAGTCCAACCTTTCGGCCGAACAGTTCAAAAAATTGTCACAGAGTTGTTTCAAACACCACTAGTACCATTCGGCCTTGTGGTTCAACGCACCTGACAATTTCTGATTTTTTATAGAAAACTAAAATAAATTTTCGATAGGGTGCGTTGATGTCCCAATTACTCTCGCCGTCTGACACCCTCTCTCTCCCTCCTTTTCGCGCACTATTTCTTCAAAAATAAAATGTTTCAAAATTTAAATTAAATTGTATGATTTTATTCAGCAATGTATTTTAAGTCCAACCCTTCGGTCGAACAGTTCAAAAAATTGTCACAGAGTTGTTTCACACACCACTAGCAGGGGTGGGTCGAAAGAGAAATTTTTCGAAATCGAAATTTTTTTCGAAATCGAAATTTTTTTATTTCGATTTTCGTAAGAAAACCGAAAGAAAAACCTCGAAATTATCGAAATCGAAATCGAAACGAAAGAGACCCTTCGAAAGTGGAACAAAAATACATCTTTTTTAAAAAAAAATTTTTTTGCCCTTCATTAATTCGAATCATTGAATTTCAAAAATTTATTGGATCGAGGGCTTTTGGCGAATAAAAATTCTATTTTTCTTTAGAAAAATGGTTGAAATGCAAAAATAACCCCGTATTGACAGACTTGTTGACAATTTTTTAAAGATTTTCAGTCCTTTTCAAGTAACGGCACCGCCGGGCCCCCCCCCCCCCCCCCCCCACCTTTTTGCCTTTTTAGTAAAATTGCACAATAACAAAAATTTCGCGAAGAAAGTATTAAAACAATTTTTTATCAATTTTAGATGGTTTTTCGGTTAGGGGGAGAAGTCGGCGGTGCCGATAGGCGCCGCCGAGAAATTTTTTGAATCTTTGACACAATTTGTTAAAGATTTGCAACCAAAATTGGAAAGAATGTGTTGCTTTTTTGCATTAAAAAATTGAAAATTTTGACTCATTGTCCTTCCGAAAAACCACAAAATGAGGAAAAATCCTTAGATATCACAACCCTGGCTAAAACTAAACAAAATCAGGTCATTTTATGCGTAAAAGCCTTCAGGACAAATCTTTAAAAAAATGACATTTCAAATTTTAAAGATTGGGGTATCCCAATTGTCCGTTCTCTAGTTTTTTCCAATGATTTTTGGCGAAATTTATTGTAAAGGGTAAAAGAAAATGTTAATGACATGGAGGGGGTTTGAACCTCCAACGGATTTTTGGTGACGGGAACACAGACCGATAAGACAACAATAACGTTGCCTTACGCACGAAAAATGTGGTAAAGTGTATCAAAAAATAAAAAATTTCTTTGATACAATTTCTCTTTCGATAAAATTTCGAAGAATTCGTCTTTCGATTTTCGAAATCGAAACGAAAGAAAAACCTCGAAATTATCGAAATCGAAATCGAAAGGTTTCGACCCACCCCTGACCACTAGTACCATTCGGCCTTGTGGTTCAACGCACCTGACAATTTCTGATTTTTTATAGAAAAACTAAAATAAATTTTCGATAGGGTGCGTTGATGTCCCAATTACTCTCGCCGTCTGACACGCTCTCTCTCTCCTTTTCGCGCACTATTTTTTCCAAAATAAAATTTTTCAAAATTTAATTAAATTGTATGATTTTTTTTGTAAAGTATTTAAGTCCAACCTTTCGGCCGAACAGTTCAAAAAATTGTCACAGAGTTGTTTCAAACACCACTAGTACCATTCGGCCTTGTGGTTCAACGCACCTGACAATTTCTGATTTTTTATAGAAAAACTAAAATAAATTTTCGATAGGGTGCGTTGATGTCCCAATTACTCTCGCCGTCTGACACCCTCTCTCTTCCCTCGGGGCATGAAATAGTCATTTGGCTTGGCATCATCGCAATCGTTTTCTTCTACTTGCTGATTTTGATTGTAACTTTTGAATTAATTTCCTTTCCCACACAATTCTTTGGGTCAACATTTTGCTGGGAGCGAATAAAACAAATGTTGAGAGATTAATTCCCAACAACGAAAGTGCCTTCCTTACCCCCCTTTTTGGGTCATCATTTGCCCAAAGTAACGTCCTTCAAATATTTATATGAATATCCCCCCAACATTTATCCTATAAAAATAATGAAAATTTTGTAATTCAGCCCATAAAATATTTTTTAAAAATCGAAAATAATTAAAAAGTTTTCAAGAAAGCCGGGGATGAGCTTTTTAGGATTTACCCATTTTTCTGCAGCTTTGTTTTGTCGAGTTATGTACAAAAAACATGGTTTAGACGGAAATTTTGTCGTTTTTTGCCCTAAAAAACCTATTTTGGATTTATTAAAAAAATGCAATAAAATTCTAATTTTTGAATTTTTTTCTTGTCAAATGACACTTTTTAGAATTTTTTTGTCCAATACACCCTTAAAAATCATATTTTTATGCATATTTTGGAAAACCAAAAAATCTTTGTTTTGTATTTGGCTTTATGTATTCATCAAATTTTATCAGATTTTTGTAGTAAAAAAATGTCAATTTCGGCCGAATCAACCAATGAAGGAGACATAACAGCTGATCAGGGTAGGAACATCGCGATTTAATAAATATATTTATCAAATAATTGCCAATGTTTTCAGAACATTTATGGCCAACTTTTCTCAATTTGAATCCATCCGAAGGATTGCGTCATTTACAGGACAAAATTGCCCAGGAATTTCAACAAACGATCAATTCGTCAACTTTAAGCGATGATTTCGATATTGTGGCATTTGAAGAAGAGCTGAAAATGGAAATGGAAATGGAATTGAAGGAGGTGAAGGGGGAATTGAAGGGCATGAAGCAGTTGGAGGGGCAATTGAAGCAGTACAAGGAGGAATTGAAGAACATGAAGCAGTTGGAGGGGGAATTGAAAGAGGTCAAGGAGGAGTTGAAGCAGTACAAGGAGGAATTGAAGGGCATGAAGCAGTTGGAGGGGGAGTTGAAGGAGGTCAAGGAGGAGTTGAAGCAGTACAAGGAGGAATTGAAGGGCATGAAGCAGTTGGAGGGGGAGTTGAAGGAGGTCAAGGAGGAGTTGAAGCAGTACAAGGAAGAATTGAAACCGAACATGGAAGAATTGAAGCAGCAACAGAACCAAACGGAGAAAATTGGCAAGATTTTTACAAAGCCCCAAAAGCTTTTCAATTAAAACGACTTTATTCTTTGCGAAAATGGACTAAATGTCAAAATTGAAATTGTTGAATTTTTATTCTAAAATTATCTGAGATATGTTATTTGATGCACTGATTACACGAATTCGTATATAGAAAATTTTTTCACATTACTATAACTTTTATCCTACGGGCTTTGGTTTACTTAAATGTCCTTTTTTCCTTAATTTTCAAAAACAACCGATCAAAAAACAGCTTTAAATGCTCAATTTTGATTTTCTATTGACGAATTCGTAATCATCGCATCAAATATTTACTAAGTAACTTTTTTCAAAGTAATTTTTGCTGATTCGTACTCAGCTCGACGAAAAGCTTCGACTATTTTTAGCCATTACAAATAGTTCCAATTTACCTATTTTTTTTTGCACCATTTCAGTTTCCGATCAGTTTTTGTTGATGCAAAATGATCAGAAAGCATTGCTGGACAGAATTGCTGCACTTGAACAAAAGCAAGCGGCGAATGCTGAACAACAAAAAGCTGATCAAAAAGGACTGAGTGCAACGATTCATCTAGTGGGTTTAAAGAAGGCATTGGCTGATGTCAATGCCGTGTCCAAGTTTCTATGTACATTAGGGCTGTTCGAGAGTCTCGAGTCGAGCAATTTCTCGGTTTTTTGGGTCACAGTTCTCGGTCTTTTTTAGTGTCAGAAAATGAGACTTTTTTTGTACTGGTAAAGAAAGATTGGGTATGTATTTTTGGCTGAATTTGCATTAATTTATTGCAATTTTTTTTAAAGAAAGCATTTAAAAAAAATTAAATTTGCGCTTAAAAAATGTCGAAAGTGTAAATATTTGCTCATTTTTATCCAAATTTCTAAAATTTAAAGTCGCTGCTTCATCACCACCAACAGCAACAACAACAGCCGCCGTTTAGTGGAGCGACGCCGCAGGGGATGATTCTTCCGCTTCAGCCGCAGGGGATCAATCCGCTTCAGCCGCAGGGGATGAATCCGCTTCAGCCGCAGGGGATGAATCCGCTTCAGCCGCAGGGGATGAATCCGCTTCAGCCGCAGGGGATCAATCCGCATCAGCCGCAGGGGATGAATCCGCTTCAGCCGCAGGGGATGAATCCGCTTCAGCCGCAGGGGATGAATCCGCTTCAGCCGCAGGGGATCAATCCGCATCAGCCGCAGGGGATGAATCCGCTTCAGCCGCAGGGGATCAATCCGCATCAGCCGCAGGGGATGAATCCGCTTCAGCCGCAGGGGATCAATCCGCATCAGCCGCAGGGGATGAATCCGCTTCAGCCGCAGGGGATCAATCCGCATCAGCCGCAGGGGATGAATCCGCTTCAGCCGCAGGGGATGAATCCGCTTCAGCCGCAGGGGATGAATCCGCTTCAGCCGCAGGGGATGAATCCGCTTCAGCCGCAGGGGATCAATCCGCATCAGCCGCAGGGGATGAATCCGCTTCAGCCGCAGGGGATGAATCCGCTTCAGCCGCAGGGGATCAATCCGCATCAGCCGCAAGTGCGTGGTGCCTCACAACAACCGCAGCCGGTGGCACAGCTCAAGCAACAGCAACATATGGCAGGCAAATATTGATCCCCAATGGCCCATTATCCGAACGAAAAGTTTACAATCTGTTCGATTTTGATCACACTCTTGATTTTAGGCTATTATTGGAATCGTCTCAATCAAATTTTTAGAACAATTTCATATACCCAAAAAAAGAGTTTTGCCATTTGTGTGTCCGTGTCATCATTTGTGTCCAATTCAGCGATGGCCCGTCAAGTGATGCAGAACAACGATGTGCAGCTGCTCATGAGTCGGTTCAAAGAGGCCACCCAACGGGGACCAGACGATGTGGAGGCCTTTTTTGTGGAGTTGCGCAAATCGCCTCACTTGTTGAACGCGTTTTTGAAACATACCAAAAAAGTGCGTTGGGACTTTCTTTTTTTTTGGGAATTTTTCTAATTCTTTTGGCATGGCACCTTTCAGCAGGCAGATTTTTTGAACCGCCAAATGTTTCCCGGGTTGGGCGCGGGAAATGCTCCATTCGGCACAGCAGCTAAGCAGATTGGTGGATCAGATATCGATCAATGGTGAAAACAATTATGGAAATATGTTTTCACATTTACATATAAATGACGAAAACAAATTTTACCCATTATTTGTATTTGGAGATTTATTTATTCATTTGAGCCACCGGCAGCAATGCCATTTTACGATAAGAAAATCAATCCTTAAAAATGAGCTATTCCATAGATGGCCAAGGGGGGGGGTCGGCTCGAGAGGCGCCGCCGAGAAAAATTTTTGAAATTTTGACTCATTTTGTTAAAAAAGTTAATCAGTATTTTAGCAAAATTAAGCATTTTGCTTCGGAATTTCGAGGAAAAACTGGTTAGGTAAGAGTGGAGGATGTTCAGAAATTTTTTGAACTTTATAATGATATTTGTTAAGAAAATTGAAGCAAAAATTCAGGAAGATGTGATAAATTTATTTCAATATAAAAAACTATTAAAACATTTTTATTATTGGTGTAAGATTATCTGAGTATAGGAAAATGATTGGGTGGAAGTGTATGTGAGTAGAGGAAAAACAACAAAACTTCGCAGTCAAGCGGGTTCCGAGCCAACACTCACCATAAGAATTATCGGGATGACTAACCACTAGATCATCTGTTTACTTGGGGGTATTCTTGTAAGAAAGATTGAAATTGTCAGTCGATGATCCCATCATTAGGAGTGTAAATTTAGTCCCGGTTGGTCCCGGTTCCGACGCGGGACCAAAAAACCGGGACCGGGACTTTTAGACTTTAAAAGGTCCCGTCCCGACCGGGACCGGGACCTGAAAAAACCGGGAAATCCCGTCCCGGTCCCGTGCAACCCTAATTAATTCTTTAACGATGAAATGCACAAAATGCCATTCTCCCCATCAATTCCCCGAGAGGCCAAACTTTCGTAAAACTTTTTGTTGTTCTCATTTTTGGCATTGTGCTCCCCCAGGAACTTTGAAAGAAGAATTCCCTCCGAAACACTTTACCCTTCCTTCCGGTGTTAAAAAAATAAAAAGAACATATTTTTTTTAAAGTTCTTGAAATTTGTATAAATCATTTCAATTTTAAATTGGACTGAATTTAATTCAATCGCTAATGTTTCGAAAAAATTGATGCCCGGGGCATGAAATGGTCAATTGGCTTGGCATCATTGCAATCTTTTTCTTCTACGTGCTGATTTTGATTGTTGGCATATGGACTCTGGCCGTAAGATGGATGCCACCAAAACTGGCATCAGCGATCAAACAGAAGAGCTCAACTTCCTAGCATTCGGAATTGGCATAAAAAAGTGTCAATTAAAAAAACTGGCATTTGCCGTTCAAATTAGAGCCAACTTTTGTCTGGCATTTTTAAGATAATGCTAGCCGTTCAAAACATTGGCACGCTGGTCGGCATGCGTGCCAACCGAACAAGAGGCTAATAACCTCATCTTAAAAGTTAATCGGACTATCAAAAAGCCACAAACAATCTGACTTCTGGGAGCCCTGATTTTAAGAAGTCAATATTTCGCTTTTTTTAATTCATATAAATTTTGTCTCAATTTATTACAACGTAATTTTGAATTAATTCCTTTCCCACACAATTCTTTGGGTCAACATTTTGCTGGGAGCGAATAAAACAATCTGAGAGATTAATTCCCAACAACGAAAGTGCCTTCCTTACCCCCCCTTTTTGGGTCATCATTTGCCCAAAGTAACGTCCTTCAAATATTTTTAAGATTATCCCCAACTTTTAGTCAATAAAAAATTATTCATTTAAAAAACTTTTTATGAATTTTTTTTTCATGTTTTATGGTTACGGTTTTTCCTTATAATAATGTTTAAGTCCGAATCAACCAACGGGAAGTGGGGGAAGGTTAATTTCTTACAAAACAAAAGACTCAACATTTGACAAAGTTAGGGATTTTCAAAATAATCGGTGAGTTCGTCCAACCAAAAAAATGAAAATTCCAGAACAGAAAAGTTGTAATTCAACCATAAATATTTTTAAAAAAGTGGAAATAATTTAAAAGTTTTACGAAAGCCGGGGATGATCTCTTTTAGGGTTTAGCCATTTTTTCTGCAGCTTCAAAAACATGGTTTAAATGGAACTTAAACATTGAAGTTTTAAGCATATTTGGGATTGCGAAAAATGCTGTTTTTCTGTAATTTTTTATTCTATTTAAAAAAAATGTGAAATATTGACTGATATTCCATGTAAAATGAGCTGGAGATAGCGGTTAAATATTCTTTTTTTTTTTTTGCGAATTTCAAGCCAAAAATTCTTTGTTTTGTATTTGACTTTATTTACCAAATTTTTATCAAATTTTTGTAGTAAAAAAATGTCAATTTCGGCCGAGTCAACCAATGAAGGCGACATATTTCAAAAAACGATCAATTCATCAACTTTAAGCGATGACTTCGATTTTGTGGCACAAAATGGAAATGGTATAAGTGAAGCAAATAGTAATTATATTTGGAAAAATAACATTAGAATCATTTACCTATTTAAAAATGTTTTCAGAACTTGGGGAAGCCGACACTTTGGGGGGCCAACACGAAATTGAAGAAGAGATGAAAATGGAGTTGAAGGAGGTGAAAGAGGAATTGAAGCAGTACAAGGAGGAATTGAAGGGCATGAAGCAGTTGGAGGGGGAGTTGAAGCAGTACAAGGAGGAATTTAAACTGAACATGGAGGAATTGAAGCAGCAACAGAACCAAACGGAGAAAATTGGCATGCTTTTTTACCAAGCCCCAAAACCTTTTCAATTTAAAACGACTTTTATTCTTTGCGAAAATTGACTAAAAGTCAGAATTGAAATTGTTAAATTTTTATTCTAAAATTATCTGAGATATGTTATTTGATGCACTGATTACACGAATTCGTATATAGAAAAATTTTTCACATTACTATCTAACTTTTACCCTACGGGCTTTGGTTTACTTAAATGTCCTTTTTTCCTTAATTTACAAAAATTTCAACCGATCAAAAACAGCTTTAAATGCTCAATTTTGATTTTCTATTGACGAATTCGTAATCATCGCTTCAAATATTTTTAGTAACTTTTTGCAAAGTAATTTTTGCTGATTCGTACTCAGCTCGACGAAAAGCTTTTCTTCTCGACTACTTTTAGCCCTTACAAATTAGTTCCAATTTACCTATTTTGTTTTTGCACCATTTCAGTTTCCGATCAGTTTTTGTTGATGCAAAGTGATCAGAAGGCATTGCTGGACAGAATTGCTGCACTTGAACAAAAGCAAGCGGCGAATGCTGAACAACAAAAAGCTGATCAAAAAGGACTGAGTGCAACGATTCATCTTGTGGGTTTAAAGAAGGCATTGGCTGATGTCAATGCCATGTCCAAGTTTCTATGTACATTAGGGCTGTTCGAGAGTCTCGAGTCGAGCAATTTCTCGGTTTTTTGGGTCACAGTTCGCGGTCTTTTTTAGTGTCAGAAAATGAGACCTTTTTTGTACTGGTAAAGAAAGATTGGGTTTTTTGGTGGGAATTCATTACAGAATTCTGCGCTTGAATGATTCGAAAAATACATAATAAATCAAATTTAGAAACGGACCGATCGTGATTCTCAATCAAAATAATTTGGCGCTCGACGGAGATTTTTCGGGATTCTCGACCAAAAAGTTTCGAGATTCACAATCTCGATTCAATTTTACTTGAATTTAAAACTAATAAAACGGACAAAAGGTCCCGAAAATTGGACAAAATGTCCCCTTGCCCATGTATAATAAATACTGGATTAGTCTAAGGGTAGCACGGGACCTGGTTACCGTTTTTAGGTCCAGATCCCGGATTTTTGGTAACACATGAACCGGGACTAAATTTTACACCTTCTATTGTGACATCATTGAGCGACAGACCGATGACAGGGCGGTGATCTTGCGTCCTTTTTGACAAGAATCCCTCTCGAGTAAATCGATGGCCTAGTGGTTTTCTTTTCGACAAGGCTAATGTTGTGTGTCCGGCCCCGTTTTTTTTGTTCCAAGCCGGAACGGAAGCATTTATGTATTTTTGGCTGAATTTGCATTAATTTATTGGAATTGCTTTTAAAGAAAGCATTTTTAAAAAATTAAATTTGCGCTTAAAAAATGTCGAAAGTGTAAATATTTGCTCATTTTTATCCAAATTTCTAAAATTTAAAGTCGCTGCTTCATCACCATCACCACCAAAAGCAACAACAACAACCGCCGTTTAGTGGAGCAACGCCGCAGGGGATGAATCCGCTTCAGCCGCTGGGGATGAATCCGCTTCAGCCGCAGGGGATGAATCCGCTTCAGCCGCAGGGGATGAATCCGCTTCAGCCGCAGGGGATGAATCCGCTTCAGCCGCAGGGGATGAATCCGCTTCAGCCGCTGGGGATGAATCCGCTTCAGCCGCTGGGGATGAATCCGCTTCAGCCGCTGGGGATGAATCCGCTTCAGCCGCAGGGGATGAATCCGCTTCAGCCGCAGGGGATGAATCCGCTTCAGCCGCAGGGGATGAATCCGCAGGTGGCACAGCCCCAACAGCAACTATTTCAGCAGCAACAGCAGCATATGACAGGCAAACACTGATCCCCAATGGCCCATTATTCGAACGAATAGTTTACAATCTGTTCGATTTTGATCACACTCTTGATTTTAGGCTATTATTGGAATCGTCTCAATCAAATTTTTAGAACAATTTCATATACCCAAAAAAAGAGTTTTGCCATTTGTGTGTCCGTGTCATCATTTGTGTCCAATTCAGCGATGGCCCGTCAAGTGATGCAGAACAACGATGTGCAGCTGCTCATGAGTCGGTTCAAAGAGGCCACCCAACGGGGACCAGACGATGTGGAGGCCTTTTTTGTGGAGTTGCGCAAATCGCCTCACTTGTTGAACGCGTTTTTGAAACATACCAAAAAAGTGCGTTGGGACTTTCTTTTTTTTTTTGGGAATTTTTCTATTCTTTTGGCATGGCCCCTTTCAGCAGAATGTCAACTTACCCGGCGCGTTGCCAGTCCATCAGCACGCCTATGCGTTTAAAATGTGTCCGGGGGAGTCAATGATGCCGGCGCTATTTCCCAACGATGCTTCTCCTCACGGGGCGGACGTGCCGAAGTGAGTTTCTGGAAGAGTGTGTACGTACTACGGTACACATTAGGGCTGCTCGAGACTTGAAATTTACCGAGAGTCGGACCGAGAAATGATACCGAGCCTCGAGACCGAGACCAAAAAAAACCGAGAAAATTTCTTGGTTCGATAGACCGAGACTCTCGAGCAGCCCTAGTGCACATCACTTCAGTGTCCGATTTTAAGTGCCAGCAAATTTTGAAGGTTTAGAGTCAACTAAATCAAACAAACAAGATGCCATTCGAAAGCTCTAATTGAGAAGAATAATTTATAAGAAAAAGCCAAGCGGTTTAATTTGCATTTAAAAAGTTTACACCCATCGGGGTCTTCAATTTTATACAAATAACTTTTTCAGTTTTCACATTGTTAAACTTTGACTTAACAATTGCTTTATAAAGCCTAGAGCTTTTGAATGGCAAGGGTTCCCTAAACCCCGACTTTTTTAGTCGGGGTTTTCGTCCCCGACCCCGACTTTTTTGAATTTTTCGGGGTTTCTGCTGGGAAAAACCCCGACCCTCGGGGACGAAAACCCCGACCCTCGGGGACGAAAACCCCGACCCTCGGGGACGAAAACCCCGACCCTCGGGGACGAAAACCCCGACCCTTGGGGACGAAAACCCCGACCCTCGGGGACGAAAACCCCGACCCTCGGGGACGAAAACCCCGACCCTCGGGGACGAAAACCCCGACCCTTGGGGACGAAAACCCCGACCCAGACTTTTCACGCACCCGAGGGGTCGTGGATGAACTCTACTTTGGGTGTTCTCTTCGGGGGGGGGGGCGGGGGTGTGGCGGGCAAAACGAGCTGTTTTGATTTGGCATTTTGTAAAAATTGGTTCAATCAAATTTTAAGGAGTCTGAAGCAAATTGGCGATTTGCCACACGGGGACGTCATTTGTGCTGTTACAATGGCACAGAATGGCCGTCACGTGTTTACCGGAGGCAGAGGCACCGTTAAAATGTGGGACATCGGTGAACGCCTTGGCCTCGTTGCCTCATCGACAGCCGCTGGAGGAACCAACGGCGGACGAGTCGGCACTCAGCCGTGGAGCCCCGTGAACACGTTCAATTGCCTGAAGGATTTTTACATCCGTTCCTGCAAGCTTTTCCCCGACGCGTCAACGTTGATTGTTGGCGGGGAGACGCGCACAATTTGTGTGTGGGATTTGAACAGCGAAAAGGTTCGAGGAGAGTACATTCAAGCTAGCGATCGGACCGACCGAGATTCTCGATCGAAATCTTGTTTGACGAATTTTTTTTTATCGAGATTTTTCAGTGATCTCGAATGAATCTCGATCGTTTAATTTTTGTTTTTCGAGCCAGTTTTGAGATTTTTCGAGATTCTCAAATCGAAATCTTGGTCGACGAATTTTTACCGAGACTTTTCAGCGATCTCGAACGATCCTTTAGCGTTTTAATTTTTTCCCGAGATTTTATCATATTTGAGATTGTAATCTCGATCAGTACTGAAGTACGAATTCTATTGTAATTCAAGTGAGAAGACTCATTCACCGCTTTTTTCTTCTGTTGAAGGTGAAGACAACGCTCGACTGCGAAGCGGAGGCATGTTATGCCCTGGCGATCACTCCCGACTGTCGCCTGTGCTTTTCCTGCTGCTCGAACGGTTCCGTTGGCATTTGGGACTTGCATAATGAGCTTAAAATTGGCCAACTCGATGGGCACACCGACGGTGTGAGCTGTATGGATCTTAGCGCCGACGGCGTTCGCTTGTGGACCGGTGGGCTGGACAGCTCAGTCCGGTGTTGGGATATTGGAGAGCGGGCTGAACTGAACAAGTACACCTTGGAGAGTCAGGTGAATCCGTGCAACAGGCAGCCGTAACCAGGGAACATTTTGGAAAGTGCAATGATCGTCATCTAGGCGCTAGCACTCGGATGAAGTTCCCATTTGAACCAGGGAGCTCAGATTACCTTCGAGAAAAAATGGCAAACGGCTTCTAAGAAATGTCATTGTAATGAATGGCATCAAGATGTCCGAAAAATGGCATTGTAATGGTACCCTGTTTTATTTTAGGGGGTGCATTAGGGTTTGTTTTTTTGTTTCAAATTTTGTTTGGAGAGCTCTGGTTACGGCTCTGCAACAGGCATATCAATCACTTCATTAGCATAATGTTTTTGCTTCCATTTTTAGATTTTCTCTTTGGGTTGCAGTCCCACCAACGATTGGGTGGCGGTCGGACTCGAAAACAACACCGTGGAGGTGTGTGACAACGACCTTTTCCATTTTTGTTGAAGCGCGGAAATGTTAAGGTTTTGCATATGAATAATCGTCAGCAGCAGGAGAAGAAGTACGTGCTTTATGGCCACGAAAATTGTGTGGTCTCCTTAAAAGTCGCGCACAGCGGAAAGGTAAGCATTTTGCTTGGGGCATAAGGGAGACGCGAGTATGGGGATTAGTAGGGAGGCGCGAGACTTGGTATTCACCGAGACTCGAGACCGTGAAATGACCCCGAGACTCGAGGAACTTCTCGACTCGAGAATCGAAACTCTCGAGCATCCCTATGGATTAGTCACTTCCTCCTCGTCAAGCAGCGAGAATTGCCCGTCCTTCTGGTCATTCTTATGGAATAGAAGCCTATTTTGAACCTAATTTAAAATTTTTTTGTAAAGTCTCGGGGTTTTCTAGACTTGCCATAATTACCATATTTTAGAACTTTGTGAAAAATTCTCACTTTTTAAGGGTTTTTGATTGCAAATCTCTTAACAAATTGAGTTAAAAAAAAAATTCAAAATTTTCTCGGCGGCGCCTACCGGCACCGCATGTACATGTCAACTCGCCGACGCCGAATCGCCGATGGTCGACTCGCCGACGCCGACTCGCCGATGGTTGACTCGCCGCGGTTCGACTCGCCGACGGTTGACTCGCCGATAATAGTTAATTTTGTTTTATCTATCAACTCAAATTTTTTAAATATAAAGTCAGATTTGCAACAATCTCAGGCCGCAAATTTTTCCCAGAACTTAAATTGAGATTGTTACAAATCTGACTTTTTATATTTTAGATAAAACAAAATTAATTAGTATTGGCGAGTCAACCGTCGCGAGTCAACCATCGGCGAGTCGACCATCGGCGAGTCGGCGTCGGTGAGTTGAACTGCTCCCGGCACCGCCGCCGACCCCCGCGCGCCTTTCCGAGAATTCTACAAAATTATTAAAATAATTCAAATTCAGTGGTTTGTCTCCACTGGCAAAGACAGCGTGGTGAATTGTTGGCGGTCGCCGTACGGTTACCCGTTGCTGGAGAGCAAAGAGAGCGGTTCGGTGCTTTCCTGCGACATTTCGAGCGACGACCGTTTCCTTCTGACCGGCTCTGGCGAAAAAAAGGCAACTCTCTACGAATTGAGCTTTTGAGGGATGGCATTTTTGACGGATTTAAACGTGGACCATACAATTCAATTTGGCTTTTTTCTTTGTCGGTAAATGTTAATTAATGCATTCAAAAGTGACCGGCCATACAATTCACTTTGGCATTTTTCTTTGTCGGTAAATGTTAATTAATGCATTCAACGACCATACAATTCAATTTGGCTTTTTTCTTTGTCGGTAAATGTTAATGAATGCATTCAAAAGTGACCATACAATTCAATTCCAAATCAAACTTTTTCGATACCATTCGAAAGTAGAAGCATTCAGAAGCAAAATTAAACTATTGGGCAACTCTCAAAAAAAGTTGTAGCCCAACCAAGCGTTTTCTGGGCAACACTTTTTTGAGATTGTCCAATAGTTTAACATTTTTGGTTAGATTTGAAAGAATTTATCCAGGAGAACGATTAAGTCCTAAAATACTCGGCAATTCATTTTACGCTTAAATAACATTTGACGAGCGATTGGCCGATAAGAAATGAAATTGAATATTGAAACAGTTTGAAATTGCAGAAAATTGCTGAACTCTTTCTTCTCCCGCTGTTGCCGTTCAACACGTGTAATCTGTTTTTTATTTACATAATTTTCTGGAATTCAACATTTGTAAATTTTTTTTTCAAAATACATTGAAAAATTAATAAGCGCTAAGAACTTAAATCCTAATAAAAATAAATAATGATTTTTCAAAATTATTCGAAATATGGTTTTTTTAGCGCTAAAAAAATTTTAAAAACATTTGGTAAATTTTGGTGGAGAAAACGCATTGGACTGTTTATAATCCAAAACTTGCTAAATGATTAAATTGCTTTTTCGTGGCATTTTTCAAAGCTGAAAAGTAGGGTAGGACGGGACCGGTACGGAATTTCCCGGTTTTTCAGGTCCCGGTCCCGACTCGGGACGGGACTTTTGAAAAATGAAAGTCCCGGTCCCGGTTTTTCTGGTCCCGGTAAGTCCCGATCCCGGTTTTTCTGGTCCCGGGAAGTCCCGGTTCCCGGTTTTTCCTAAAAGTCCGGGTCCTGGTTTTTCCCAAAAGTCCCGGTCCCGGTTTTTCCCAAAAGTTCCGGTCCCGTCCTACCCTACTGAAAAGGTTAATTAGGTTTTTGTCTATTTTTGCTCTCTCGAGCCTATTTTGGCATTTTTTCAAAATTTCTTAAGAAAAATACAATAAAATTCGAATTTTTCCTTCATAGAATTTCGTGCTTTTTTAGACGCGTATTTTGCAGTTTTCTTGCCTAATAGTAGCAGCCCTATGGATTGATAACTTTATTATCATTTTTTTAGCCTTTTCTGGCCATAACTTTTTTGAGTTTTGAACAATTGATTAGCTTTTGTTTGAAGATAGCTACTACTCATAGAATAATTGTTTAAAAACTCCAATTTAGCATTAAAAAATTATCAGATATAACAAACAAGTTTTCTCTAATTCAAATTAGATCCGTTATTGTATCGTTTGGGTGTTCGTCTGTCTCTCCAAAAAACAAAAACTTCCAGACAAAGTGGCGACAAATTATTTTAGAAAGTGACGGTCGGTAAATTGCTGCGATATTGGTAGTATTTTGATGCGGATTCGAACCACCCATTTTGTGCAAAATTTATTATTATTATTGTATGCATGGTGGACGGCAGGGTTGCAACGGATCATCCGAAATCCGTTATCTGAAATTCGGATTGTTTTCTCAATCCGATATACGAAATCCGATCCGACAAATTTTGAGCACCAATCCAATATCCAAAATCCGATCCGACAAATTTTGGGCACCAATCCAATATCCAAAATCCGATCCGACAAATTTTGGCAAATCCGATCTGAAATCCGGATAATTGTCTGATATGTTTGAACAATTTTAACAAACAAAATTGAACCAAAATGTAAAATTTAATTGCATACCGAAGGACTTATCAACATTTTATTTGTTTTTGTGTGCACTATTTTTTTTAATTTTATCATTTCCCGAAAATCTTCTCAAATTCGGTGTTTTTCAAATCCGATATCCGAAATCCGATCCGACAAATTTTGGGTTATCCGATCCGAAATCCGTATCCGACTTTTTTCCCAATCCGTTGCAACTCTGGTGGACGGCATTTAAAATTTAATAAAATATGTTATTTGTTATTGTAGGTATGGTGGACGACTATTAAAATTAAAATCATATTATTATTATAATCGTATGTATGGCGGACGCCTATTAAAAACTAAAATTAAAACAAAAAAATAAAGCATTGATGAGCGATAAAACAATTTTTGCAGATTTAAGCTAACTTAAATTTACTCAAAAACTGATTTCGATTCTTTTCCGCACCAATTTTTGATCGAAAATTCGGGTTCAGCACCAAACAAAACAGAGAAGTGGTTTTTTTGGAAGTTGATGGATTTTTTTCAAAATTTCTTAAAGTATTTAACGCTCTTAGCGGTAAATTTCTGATATACAATTGCTAGGCTCAAACAGTGCCGGCGGGACTATTTTTTAATATTTTTTGTTTTAAATATATTGATAAAAATCAGGCGTGTGCACGGACATCCGGATGTCCGGATATCCGCGGATATATCCGGATACGGACAGATAACGGATATGGTTTTTTGGATCGTCACGGATACAGACGGATAACGGATATAAAAAATCCACTTATCCGGATATATCCGCTGTATATCCGCGGATATCCGGATATGGGATTTTGGAAGGTCACGGATACGGACGGATAACGGATATGAGATTTCGAGGACGGACGGATACGGATACAAAAATTCGTATCCGTGCACACCCCTGATAAAAATCTTTACATTTACATTATGGCATCAATGTTCTAAATATAAATGGTTAAGAAATTGTGTTAATGGGTAGTTAACACGTTTTTAAAATTCAAATAAACTTTCAGCAAGCTAGGGGTGCCTATCAATATTAATGAGGATTATAAGGATGGACCTATTAAAAACTAAATAAAAATAACTTTTGTTCATTTTTGTGTTTTGCCCATTTTCATTTCACAACGATTCAGTCTTAGTCTCGAAGCCAACTGTGAATTGCGTGGTCAAGACCATGTTTCTAAGGCTCAACAGTGTTAAAAAATATGTTTTTAAATTTTGATGGTGGTTTGCCAAATTGCAGAGCATTTATGGCGTTGTTAACTCCATAGAAATATTCCGTTAAAAATCATATAACCAATGTTAAAACAGTCGTCCTTTGTGATCGGTGCATCTTCAGCTACCGAAAAACATAGAAAGTTTATGCTCACTGCTCCTGTGACCATGCTGGTTTTGAGGCCCTGTAATTTTTGGGATACTTTTTTTATCTAATATATTTACCATCCCTTACTTTTTGAATGAATGTTGCCGTTGAGTTACACATACAAGTTTTAATGTTTTTATCAGTTGGTCGTCGGCGTTATCTTTGTCAGCGCAATGCAATATGATCATGTTCACGATTCAAGTGTTTGATCAGTTTGTCGTCAACGCCTTTCTTTATCATCGCGCAAGAAAAGCCAATCTTGACGACACTTTTGACTAAAGTTTATTGAAATAAATTTTTTAATAAAAGAATAACTATTTCGTAGTTTTTTATTTTTTAGCAAATTGTCAAAAAAATTAATAATAAGTAATCAATAGAGCCCGGATTTTCATGTTTTAACATGTCTTTTTGGCGTATAGGGAATCATGAGAGAAGCCCAAAAATAGCATTCATTTCGAAAAATTTTAAGCGATTTTTAGTCCAACTTTTTTGAGAATAAATCAATATTTCGACATTTATTCATAATATCCATATTTCGGCAATTTTTAAATATTAAGAAAAATGCATTTTTTAGACTTTTTTCCGAAAATTCTTGAAGAAATTCACTATTTAGGCATTTTTCGCAAAAATTTCTTAAGAAAAATGCAATAAAAACTTTAAAATGTACCCTCAAAATCAAAAATTTCAAACCAGAAATGCACCCCTAAAATGACTTTTTTTGGACCAAAAATGTAGCACCAAATATTGAAATTTTCTTTAAAATTTTTTATTGATATTTTTTTAAAATTTCCAAAAATATGTGAAAAATATTATATTTACAACTATAAAAGTAAAATTAATAAAGAATGACGAATTTTAAAGAGATTTTATTTTGGAAGAAATAATGCGCGAAAAGGAGAGAGAGAGAGTGTGTCAGACGGCGAGAGTAATTGGGATATCAACGCACCCTATCGAAAATTTGTTTAGTTTTTCCATAAGAAAACAGAAATTGTTAGATGCGTTGAACCACAAGGCCGGGGGGTGCTAGTGGTGTGGGGGATCACTGTGTAACAATTTTTTGAACTGTTCGACCGAAAGGTTGGACTTAAAATACTTCGCAAAAAAATTTATACAATTAAATTTAAACTTTGAAACATTTTATTCTTCTAGGAAATATATTGCGCAAAAAACTATTTTCATATTCAGCAGGTTGTTTTAAATTATTTTTAATTTTAGCTCCGAAATTTGGAATTGAGTTAACGGCATTGATGCTTTAAATTCTCAATTTTTTTTTTGTTGACAAATTTGGAAACAGCGCATCAAATAACAGATTTAAATATTTAAACAATTTTTAGAATAAAATTATTTTCCTAAATTTTGACCTAAGGTTCCCCCCCCCCCCCTCCCCTTCAAAATGAACCGGTTCAAAACTCGGTTTAAATGCTATAAAAGTTTTGATTGTTCTATTGGTTTCAGCCCCTAAAAAACTTATAAAGGGTTTGGGCGATTTTAACTCTGCGACCTCTGATATATATTTACTAGTGATGCACGAGAGTCTCGAGTCTCGGGGTCAAGTCTCGGTCTCGGTATCGAGTCTCGAGTATCGGGAAATTTTGGGTCTCGTGCATCACTAATATTTACTCAAAAACCAAAAGGTAAAAAGAGCGGTACCTAAATAAATGCCTTTTGAAAATGAATTTTCTGTTTCGTGCATAGCGCAGTGGTAACGGCGCGAGCTTCCCAGTGCACCTCCCTATTAAGGGTACAACTCCCTTTCATGTGCACGCTATTTTTTCTAATTTTTTAAATTAGTTGAATATTTTATTAAATTTTAGCAATTAAAAACTAGTGTTCGGCACGGTAAATTTTACCGCGGTAAAAACCGGTAAAAATCGGTAAAAATTCACGGTAAATTTACCGGTTTACCGTTACCGGTCGCATTTCGTCCCAACCGGTAAAAACCGGTAACGGTAAAAATCGGTAAATTTACCGATTTACCGTTACCGGTCCAAGTCATTTACCGCGGTAAATTACCGGTTTTCCGGTAAAAAATTTTAAACTAATATTGATACTTATTTTGAATTTGGCATTCAATTCAAAGAAATTTTGGGTCAAGACTGACTCAAACATAGTCCAAAATCGCAATTTTTTGCCCATTTTTTAAAAAAAATCTTAAAAATTCGAAAAATCCCCCCCCCCTGGTTCAGGAGAGATACATTTAGAAATTGCAGAAAAAAACTTGAAAAAAAATGGGCTAGGACACTGTCTCGGGGTAGACCACGAAAAATGTTTGTCATTATTTAGGCCTCCGTCCTTATTTTTCGGATTTTATGAAGATTTTCATAATATTTTGATGACAATATTCAAAATGAGAAAATTTCGAAGCGAATTGGGCCAATTTTTATTACAAATTGGGAGTCAAAATTCCAAAAATTTTCTCGCCGACCCTCCCGCCCCCATCTTTCCCAAAAAATAAAAAAAGATATAATAGAAAATAAAACGTTTTTATTTTGATAAATGTAAATTTAGAGTGTACTTGAAATTCGTTGCCTGTTATGTACTTGGAAATCAAGACGTTTGTAATTGGGAATTGTTTTTACCCGATGGAAGCCCTGAATAATACCCAAAAAAACACCCTCCAAAATCCAACTTCTTTTTTTGAAAAAAATTGATTAAGAAAACCGAAAAATGCAACCCCTAAAATTGTCATCGGAATGTGCAGAAGAAAAATCGAGAACTGGTTCATAACAAATTTGTGCAAGTTATCGGGAAAGATTTGTTGTGAGTTTGTAAAACTAGAAAGGACTTTCATTTCAATTTTTGAAAATTTACCGATTTACCGAGATTTACCGGCATTTTTTGGTCGGTAAAAACCGGTAACGGTAAAAACCGGTAAATTTACCGATTTACCGTTACCGGTCGTTTTGGGCCACGAACGGTAAAAAACCGGTAACGGTAATTACCGGTTTTACCGTTACCGTTACCGGAAAATGCCATTTGCCGAACACTATTAAAAACCCATGAGATAGTCTAATTTTGGTAAGTATTTATTTTCCCAAAATAATTAGGCAAGGATTGTTTTTAGGTGCAATAATCTAGTTTTAGGTACACCTATCTAGGTTCTAAAAACTCATCAAAATTGGTGCTAAAACTCCAAAACGCCAAAATTAGGTGCAAAAAGTTGTAGGCAAAGTCAAATTTCTTTAAAATTAAAAAATGAAAAATAATCCTTCAAATGTATTAAAATTCACAATTGAAAAAGAAACAAATTCATCTCATTGTTAGTTAAAAAATGTTAAAATTGTTGATTTTTACTGTTCTAATTCGGGTACGGAGTCCGAACAGTGATGCCAACTCCCCTTCGATCAAATATGGCATCTGGCTCCAAAATGTGGCATTTTTGTGGCAGTTTTCTTAAGAAATTTTTAAAAAACAATTTTTTTTGAGAATTCTGCTTTCTGCTGGGGAGGAGGTGCCGATAGGCGCCGCCAAGAAAATTTTAAATTTTTTACTCAATTTGTTAAGAAATTTGCAATCAAAAAAACTTCAAATTCTAATCAAAGAACACTATTTTCGGGAATCCTCATTTTTTCCTTAAAAAATAAGAAAATTTCACAAAGTTTAAAAAGGTGGCAAAAAGCAAAAATACTGGCAAGTATAGAAATGTGGCAAAAATAGTGGCAAATTTTCAAAATAGTGGCATTTGCTATTAAAAAAGGGCATGTTGGCATCCGTGGATCCGAAATTTGTCAAAATAGAAGTCTGATTCGGATTCTGTACATTTTATGGCAAGCTTTTTCCAATTGAACCTTTGTCAACAGTTTTGTGGTAATGCTTGTAAAATTTTGCTTGAAAAAAAAGATTGTTGTACGGCATTAATAATTGCTCTAAAATTGCTATCATAAAAACTTGTCGAAACCGCGGATTTTTTAAACATTTCGAGAGGTAGAAGGCCAATAAAATCGTAAATAAAATTTTCAATGCTTGTGACATTTCTTTAATGGAGGTGGGGTGATTAACCATTTTTACAACATTTATTCCGATCACCACACGCGACATTTAACAAATCATTTCAACAAGAGAAAAAACTAAATATAAATTTTTTGAACATTGTGCCTAAAAACTAAGCTTAAAATAATAAATTATTAAAGCACTATATATTGGATGCTTATAATTTTATAAAATTTGAAAATCTGTTTTTTCTTATGTTCTTATTTTTTCGGAAAAAAGGGATTCTAATGGTATTATTCAGTTTTGTGAACGCCTCGATTATTTGAATATTTTCAAATTTTACTAGGATTATTCATTTAATGCGCTGCTGACATATAACCTTTTTCGCACATAATTAAATAAATGTTTTCAAAAAAAACTGAACTTCTACTTATTATTGTGCAAATTAAAAATTGCAAATTGTCCAATTTTTGACAATAGCCGCGTGTCATCTTCAATTTGCATCATAATTAGGCTTATTTCCAACGCGCCGGGGATTAACCAGGAGAAAAGGACACGGTCAAAACCAATTTCATGGACCCAAAAAAGATTTATTTAACGATTCTGCACAAAGTTTTGAAATAATCGATGTTAGAAGCCAATATTCTAATTGGAAAAAATGGGAACTTTTTAGCCATCTTGTATATAATTTTAAAATTGGGGTTAAAAATAGGGCCATTTTTAATATGTTTACTCAAAAGTGTAAAATCATCATTAGTTTTTTTCTAATTTATTAAAAATTATTAAGTTAGAGAAATGTGAAAAAAAATTTTTCACTGCAAACAATTCCTTCAATTCTGGCATTGTCTCGAAGCACATTCTTTTGCACTTTGTGCAAATTGTCCAATTTTTGATAATAGCCGCGTGTCATCTTCAATTTGAATCATAATTAGGCGTATTTTCAACACGCCGGGGATCAACCGAGAGTCAAAAATCATATACCGTATTTCCTCAAATAGAAGACCCCATTTAGAAGACCCGGGTCTTCTATTTGAGGAAATACGGTAATCCAGATCAATAAAATTCAAATAAATTCGAGAAAAGGTTGTAAACGAAAGTGTAAATATTTTGAACACCATTCGAACTCCACATTTTCCGTCTGCAGAAATTTTATGGAGCCGAAGACATCAAAATTCGGCTGAAATCGCAACACTTGACAGTTGCAAAAAAATATTATGTTGACAAATGCCGAGCTGGTCGGCATGTAGCCTTGAATTTCGTTGTTGGTTGATCTGACCGCGCCGTCGGAAAATTTTTTTGTTGAACATTTTACCGATTCGAATTTTCAAAATTCAATTTTTTTTTATCAACCAAGAATTGCCAGTACTTTTTAGGTTGGTTTTTAGCGCTTAAATAGAAGCTGAGTTGGCCCAACGGCGCTGATCTACATATCTGTGAAATATATTGATTGGTGCACTGATTTACTTTTCAGTTGAAATTTCGTTAGATTTTGGCATATTCAGTACATAAAAAATTCCCGCCAAATAATCCATTTTGAAAAAGATTGATGGATTGGACGGAGGTCAATGAGTGAGCAAAAAACAAAATTCTCATAACTACGGCACAAAGCTCCGAGGCAATCATTTTGATTGCCTACCCAACTGTTGGCCTTCTTTAAGGAGGATAAGGTCAACGCACTTTCCACATTTTGCCTTTCCCATTTATTCGTATATTTTACTCTTTTGGCATTTGAATTTTATCCAATAAATATATATTTATTGTTTTTTTCATTTGCCTTTTTTTAGATTTTATGTTGCGAGTAATTTTTAATTACTGAAAATTACGGAAATCAAATTAAATTTAAATATTTAGGGAGAATTTTTAGTCAAAAAATGTGAAATTTATTTGATCCGGGGCATTTTGACCGTTTTAGGTGCCATTTCACCCGAAATTTGTCAACGTGCAATTTTCGAGCCCAGAATTCGGGCTTTTGTATTGCTTTTTGCTTGTATAGATGTATTAAAATGCCATCTTTCAGTTTCTAGCTCATTGGAGTCATAAATAATGATCATTTGGATCAATTAAATTAATGTGACAAACAAAGTTGTAAGTTTTAAAGATATTTTCCAATTCATAGAAAATAACTAATATTATATTTATATTAAATAAAAAATCCGTAAAAACATTAATGGGAGCGATAAACTAAAATTAAACCAAAGTTTTACTTTTTAAATTCCATCTGGAAACCCTTCCATCTGGAAACCCAGCATTAATTTAATTTCTTTTTTTTTGTTATTTTTTGTTTTTATGTATTAAGAAAGAATATGAGTACGGCACAAAATTTTATGCATCTTTTTATTTTAGCCATTGAAATCATAAAAACAAATCATTTGGCAACAAAAAAATAAATTCCTGACAATCCGAAGAAAGTGAAAATGGACAAACGGTTGAAAGAAATGTGAGTTTTTTTTAAATTTTCCAAAGATTGTCCTCATCTAAACGAGAAAATTGACAGTTTTTGGTTGTAATAAAACAAAAAAAACTTTTGCATTGTTTACGGGGGGATCTAATTACCTTTTTAACAATTTAATCATTTTTCAGTTTTATTTGCGACGACGTTTTGTTCAATGTCTTAGCATTTTGTGGGCCATTTGTGCTCGGACTGAAAATTGCGCTGATCAGAGATCGATTTGACTTTTTGGTGGACGCGCATTTCAGAACGAAGGAATGGGCGTTGGGCGATTTGAAAATTTGTCGCGCTTCTTATGGAAATGGCACTGAAATTGTCAAAATTGGTGACGATAATGTCGAGCATCGGCTTCCAATTCCGCAAGATCCGCTTCCCGACAATGTGATCGAGTTCAAAAGCATTCAAATAAGGTCAATGTCGGTTTAATGGTTCTGCAAGCGGTAATAGTTAGTTTATACCCCCTCCCCCACTTTTTTGAAAAAATAATTTTTTTGTTTCAAAGTCGAGAGAAAATGGTATTTTTAGGGGGATATTCAGAGGCGTAAAATGCGATTCTAACATTCATTTCGATCAATTTTGAACCCTGAACCCGGAATTAGAATATTTTTGAAAATTCAAAATTTTCCAAAATTAATTTTGGCCTCAAAATAATTCAAAGAGCATAAATTCAATTATTATTCGCTTTTTCGTAATAATTTAATGCTTTTTGAATGGTTTTGAGGCTAAAATTAATTTTTCTAAAATTTTGATTGTTTAAAAAATTATTTGAATTCGGATCCGGGGTTCGAAATAGGTCGAAATGGATGTTAGTATCGCATTTTACGTCTCTGAATACCCATAGAAATATAATTTTTCTCGACTTTGAAACAAAACATTATTTAAAAAAAGGGGGGGGGGGATATAAACTTAACTATTAGCCTGCAAGCTCTTAAAAGTCCTTTTTCTTGCAAATGTTTGTTGAATTTCGCAAAACTTTTAGTTACATTGACCAAAGTGCCATCGAATTTCTCCAACGCATTCGCCGACTTTTCGACTCCAACGGCACCAATGTTTGGATTGAAACGCCTGACGACCAAAACCGCAGCTGGGGCATCATTTGGCACCGGATTTGGCCTTTGATCAACGACAACATTTGCGGCATTTATTTGCCTTTTAACAAACTCAACCGTTTGCGCCAATTCTCTCGTGCCATTCTTCGCGATTGCGCACAGCTCCGCGTGATCCATTGCGGTTCTATTTTTCCCGCGTTCCCGGCCGATGACAGTGCCGGCACTTCTTCTGGCCAAGCGTTGGCCAAATGGTTGCACACGCCCCGCGGGGATGGGCTTCCGAAGGTGTTGGAAAGCTTTGCTCATTTGCCAAAAATGGAGGGACTCAAAATGGTAATGCTTTCAATGTGAATTTCTGCTCTTTCATTAATTTGTTATTCCATTTTTGGCATTTATCAATTCGGTAGCAGAGCCTGTCAATTTTATCATCTGTCTTTGGGATGCTTCGTCTTCTGCTGACATTGTGCCATTTGAACAGGGTACGGATATTTGATGCTTTAGCATCGTTTTGTGCTTTTTTTGATAAGCCAATGATGCTTTTTTGAAAATGATGCTTTTTGTGGTTTTTAGAAATTTGTAGACTTTTTGTTGATTTTTTTTGCTCAAATTACTAGTAATTGTAGTCAGCCAGAAATATAACGCATGAAGCTATGGGTACTTAAATTTTTGATTTTTATGTTATTTGATGCACTAATTACGATTCGTCAAATAGAAAATAAAAAGTGGTGGATTTTCACTTTTTCAGACATTATTTTAAAAAATATTTTCACAATTTTTGACCCAAAAGTGCCCCCCTATGGTTTGCAAACTTTGAGGAGCCATAACTTTCTTCATAGTGCTCTTTACGACAACAAATGGGGTACGGAGAATTGCGCACATTTTGAGATCCGAGCCCTGCATTTGAACTGAAAAACTATTGGACGGGGGAGCGATTGGTGTGGCGACGCTTTGACAAATTCAAATGGCTGTTGGTCCGTTGTCCAATTGAGCGCGACGAAGTGAAATGGGCCGAGTGGGAGCAGGAGGCGGCTTGGCATTTGCCATGGCACTGGTGTCGCATCGACATTAACCTCGCCGACAGTGACATCAGCGACGACGGGTAAAGTTGCCAAATATTCCGCTTGGTTGCGTTAAAAGTGAATGCCTAAAACAACATTTTTGAGGTGCCAAACATTTTCTGCAAATTTTTTGTTTGTTTGTGATACATTCAAAAAATTACTAGTCCAAAATTTGACCAATTGTTTCATATTTCCTAAAAAATCTGACTTAAAACAACCGGATTCCACGAACTTGTCAAAATGAAAACGAGGCCAAAATTTCTCAATTTTGTTTTATTGCCTTTTGTTAAAGAATTTTAGCCATAAAAAGGTTAAAATATGCATTTTCAAAATAATGCATTTAAGAAAAAAAAACGAATTTTACGTTTTTCTGCGCACAAAATTTTCCAAAAAATGCCAATATATTATTTCTTTAATTTTCAGACTGCTTGACGCAAGCGAAGGTCCGAGTGAGCCCAAAAAGAGAAAGAACTGAGGACGGCGGAATTTGGAGGGAAATTTAAACCGACAAAATGGATTAAACATTATAAAATTTTTGCTTTTTCGTTTCAAAAAAAAAGGCTTTGGCCTTGCTAGTTTATAATGTTTAAATCCAGAATAATCACCAAAATGTTATGGACGGAACATGCGTGCCAACCGAACAAGAGGCTAAACCTCACAAAAAGCCACAAACAAACTGACTTCTGGGAGCCCTGATTTTAAGAAGTCAATATTTCGCTTTTTTTAATTCATATAAATTTTGTCTCAATTTATTACAACGCAACTTTTGAATTAATTCCTTTCCCACACAATTCTTTGGGTCAACATTTTGCTGGGAGCGAATAAAACAAATGTTGAGAGATTAATTCCCAACAACGAAAGTGCCTTCCTTACCCCCCTTTTTTGGGTCATCATTTGCCCAAAGAAACGTCCTTCAAATATTTATAAGAATATCCCCAACTTTTAGTATATAAAAATAATAAATTTTGTAATTCAGCCCATCAAATTTTTAAAAAATCAAAAATAATTTAAAGCTCGGATTTTAGGCATCGCCTGTTTTTGGCGCATAAGCTATGATGAGAAAAGCATAAAAATAGCATTTTCCCTGATAACTTTAGAGTTTGATCGAATCTACTTTTAGTGCCTATTTTGCCATTTTTGAAATGCAATGAAACCGATAAAAGAATTACATACTTGCCTTTCTTTTTTTGTTGTTGCAAAAATGTGGCTTAAACATTGACTTTTATCCCTATTTTTGCGATTTTTGAAAATGTGGCCAAGATTGAAGATTCCAGAAATTGTTAAATCGCTGAACATAATTCTTCAAATTTTTTTCCGCCGGACCTCTCCCATTCCTAAAAAGTAGGGTTGTTGGCGGTCGGTTAACCGAACCGAAACCGAATTCTAAAAACAAAAAAGTGCACCCCAAATGATGGCATTGTATGGGAGTTTGTCGAGAGAAGTGGTGGTGTTTTTCCCGGCGGCTTCGGATTTTGGGTTTCGGGATTTTTGGGTTTTCGGATTTAAAAACGTTTCGGTTTTTTGGGATTTCGGGTTTCGTCCAATTTTGCCCATCCCTCTGGGAGAGGGGTGGGTACTGTGGTTGGGTGTTAGATCCTCAACTGTGTATTTTTCCCTACTTCTCTGAACATTTAGGGTGGCGTAAACCATTCTAAAATATTTTCTGATTTTTTAAAAATATTTTAATACAATTCACAAGTTTTTCATTTCATTAGCGATTTTATTTGGTTTATTGTTATAAAGTGCAGAACCCCAATTTTCTTAATAGGATTCGTTAAAATTTTCAATAAATTTCTCCCGGTGGGGCGCCTATCGGTACCGCCGGACTCACAAAATTGCCGTATTTTTTTAATTTTTTCTTGCAAATCTTTTAACCATTTTTATTAAAAATATAGTAATATTTAATAAAATGATGTTATTCAAATTTGACAATAAATTTGACAACATTCCGGCCAAATTGGTTATCGATGTTCGTAATGAGCTTTGCCCCATCTCCTCGAGATTGGGAATTGATTCCGGGAGTCAGTCGAGACCGATTTTTTTGTTGAGCGGCTACAATTCCTTAGAAAAGCAATAATAATGCAATTTAATATATTTTGTGATTATCATTATCTTAATATATATTTTTTAATTTTCCTTAACTTCAGCAGGAGAAGTGAAACAAACTTTGTATTTTGTTAAAAAAGTAACGCCATATAATGAAAAGAAATATCAACCCAAAAAATAAAAAAGGAAATGCCATCGACCAACAACAACAACAACGGCACCTTAATTCCCTTCCGGGGCCATCCTCGTCAACGACGGTCTCCTCGCTGGATGAAGATGCGTTCGACGGTCGGTCATTCTTGAGTTAAAATTAACTGAGACGGTTTGGATTCGTTTTGATTCAAACGAAAATTGAAATATGTTTACAAATGGATAATGATTTTAGTCGGCGAATTTTGTAAGGTTGTTGAAAAACGTGGATTTTGGAAAAATGTTTCTTTTTGTTCATTCGGATTCTCCAATTTTAAAGTCAAAAAATTTTGCTGTAATCGCTGATTTATTTCTTCATCTTTTATTTGCGTTATACGCATTTAAATTGGTTTTGCCTATTTTCGAAAGCCGTGTGAATTAATTACTGAAATGATCTTCTGACGCATCCGATTAAGGTTTGGCTGTAGTGGTCTGTTCCTAATTGGACACACATCAATTAGCCTAGTCATTAGTCAGTAAGTAGTCACCATTTTTTCTTCATTTTTTCTCATTCTGTTTTTGGTGTGGGGACTGTTCTGCTGTTGTGTGTGGATGTGCGGAAAATTGGTCACCAAATGAATTTGGACTTATAACAGTCTTCAACCTAAACCGAGCAGGTCAAACATAATATCAAATGAAAGCTCCGATTACCTTATCATTAAGCTAACATTTTGCGATTGGACAATGTTTAAAATAATTATGGCTAGTAAAAAACTCATTTTGGAAGTTTTCTGGCCATAACATTGTTCAATCAATTAGATTCTTTAAAGAGTTAGATTCTATTTATCGAAAGCTGCTGAATCCGCAATTCTATATATTCTTGTAAATTGTCCCAAATTGTTCCCTCTGATTTAACCATCCCCCATAAACATGTCTGCCCAATGCCAAGCCATCCTCCTATCTTATTCAATGTGCCAAACTCGCCCATCTGTTACATAAGCATTCTTCCCCATTCAAATCTCTGTGCATCGCCCCAATCCCTTCTGCTCTGAACCAGGGATGGGCGGAATTCCGACTTCCGAAGTTCCGAAAATTTTTTAAGGCCCGGAATTCCGAGTTCCGATTTCTGAGGTCGTCGGGGCCCATCCCTGCTCTGAACCTTATCCTCCGCCAATCTCGTGTCACTATATAAGTTCACCCCAAACTCCCATTCGGGGGGTACACCAATTCCCATTCGTGGGTATTGACTCAATTGGTTAAGAGATTTACAATCAAAAATTTAAAAAATGCGGTTCATTTTTTGAAGTTAAGGGTCATTTTTGAGATACCCTTCCCCATTGATGGTGGTTTAGTGGTGAGTGGTAGGGAGTTGAGTGATTGATTGGTTGGAGTTCAGATTCCCTACGTTCAAATTATTTTTCCCGATTTTCTGTATCATCTATGCTGGAGGAAACATTTTTAATTTGTCCCGATTAAAAATCTTATTGATTTTTGATGCCAAGTTCGAAATTTTTCTTTTTTTTACCCTCGATTTTCTAAATAGAGCGGGGGAAGGGGGGTATCGGCGGTGCCGATAGGCGCCGCGGAGAAAAATTTTTAAAAATAGGCCAATTTTGTTAAGAAAATTTTTCCGATTTCCGACTTTTTTGGGGTCCGGATTTTCGAAAATTTTGAGACCCCGGAATTCCGATTTCCGAAATATTTTAAAGCCTCGGAATTTCGATTTCAGAAATTTTTTGAGGTCGTCGGCTCCCATCCCTGGTCCCAGCTTACTTCATTTTCCGCGCTTTTTGAATTCAAATTTAATTATTTTCCCGCGCTTTTTTATTTCGTTCATTCAAATCAAATTTGGAAGCTCTCTAATTAGCAGAATTAAACGGTTGCTTAATTTCAAGAAATTATGACAAGAACTTAAAAATATAAATAGAAAAAATTGTAATACAATTTTAATCAATTAAGAAACAGCGATGGGCCCGTCAACGTCAACTGTCTGTGGCCAACAACAAAATTGTTCGGAGAATGAGCCTAAAGTAGGGAGGGTTTATGGAGTTCAAAATTTTTAGAAATTTCAAAAATTGCTCAATAATAATTTGTTCATATTTTCCGCACATTTTTATTAAAAATGGGTCATCCAACTTTTTCCGAACATTTTTAGGTTCCAACTTTTCCAAATTTTGGTTCAACCTTTCCAAACATTTGGGTCCATCCAACTTTTTTGAATGGATTTTTCTTCAAATTTTTCAAATATAGCAAAAAATGGGCCAGATTTTCCTAATTGAAGTAATAAGAGAAATATTTTACATTGTAAATTAAATGCATTTCAGAAGTTTTTTGAGAATAAGCACAATTTTAAAAATTTTTCATTTTTTGGTGGCAGAATTTTTTGTCGCGAAAAAGTCCATTTTTATGGATGCATTTTTGAAAATTTTGTAAAAAGTCGATGCTTTGGGGTATATTTTTCGAAATATCCGTGGAATAGACTTAAAATATAGATCAAAAAACCCCCCAAAATATTGACCAAAAACACCGAAAAGTGCCAAAATATTGATTAAAAATGTGCTAAAACTGATCAAATCCAGTCCAACTTGCGTGAAAACCGTCAAAATTCGTCAATCATTAACAGTTTTCTTCTTACAATTGTAAATTTAATGCTTTTTAGGAGGTTTTTATCGACAGATGGAAGAAAGAATGGAAATGGTTAGCCAAGATTTCGTCGGCTGACGACTTAGAACGTGTTCGCCAAGAAAACCACCTTGGAACCAACAACGATTCCGGAAAACCCCATTCCTGGTTCGGCTGCAAAACCAACAAAAAATCAAAAAAGTGGCAGGCGTATAAGCACTGCAAATATAGGGCCTTATATGCGCAAGAGAAGGAGGCAATTTTTCATCGCGGGGAACACAACCACCCCATAAAAAAAACGGTAATTTACAGAGTTTTTTAGGAATGGGAGGGCTTTGAAATTTTTTAAAAATTTAATCAATAAAAATAGAATATTCCGTCGACGGTCACCAACGTCGCATGCTCTTCGCCGCCGCGTAACACCACCACCAGCAATAACAATGGGCCGACCACACGGGCGCGCTCCACTCGGTACTCCACATTGTGAGGATGGATGATGACTAGTAGGAATGTTCGAGAGTCTCGGTCTCGAGTCGAGAAATTTCTCGGTTTTTTGGGTCTCGGCCTCGAGTCTTGGGATCATTTCTCGGTCTCGAGTCTCGGTTCTCGGTAAATTTCAAGTCTCGAACATCCCTAATGACTAGGCATCGGATTTTTATATTTTAACATTTTTTTGGTGAATTCCTTACCATGAGAGAAGCCCAAAAATAGTATTTGTTTTGAAAAATTTTTGAATTAGGGCGACTTTTTAACACATGCACATATTTACTGACATTTTTAAGCTTTTTCAAAGTTTAGCATATATTTCGCCATTTTTTAATAATAAATCCATACTTTGGCCTTTTTGGGTCAAAAATTCAAGAAAAATTCGGGGTTTTTGTGAAAATTTCATAAGAAAAATGCAATAAAAACTAAAAATGTGCCCTTAAAAATCAAAAAATTTTCAAACCAAAAATGCACCCCTAAACAAATGACTTTTTCTTGGACCAAAAATCCACCCACAAAGATCGACATTTTCCCTAAATTTTTTACTTTTGATATTTTTTAAAAATTTTTCACAAAACATGTGAAAAATATTATATTTCAACTGTAGGAGCAAAATTAATAACGATAGATGAATTTTGAAGGTTTTTATGCATAAACTGACTAGATTATGGCCATTTTTGGCACATATTTTGGCATTTTTGGGTTTTTAATACATATTTTAGGATTTTAAAAGCACATAAAAACACATATTTTGGGTTTTTTAGCACATGTAAATCCGATCCCTAATGATGACAGTTTTTTTATACATGTTTTGGGTAATTATGGATCTGAGGGCCCAGATTCGAAATCATTCAAAACCACTTTTATAAGAAACCCTATAAAAGTGGTTTTGAATGATTTTGAGAGTCTGGGCCCTCAGATCCATATTTTCTAGTGCTCGGTCGATACGGGAAAGTATCGACGCCTTTTCGGTACTCAGGCATCAGTACTTTAACGAATAGTACAGACCGAGCCTTCTGGTCGATCACTACTTAAAACATCCGGATTGCCCGAACTTGCAAAATGAAAACAATGCCAAAATTTTCTCAATTTTGTTTTTTGCCTTTGTTAAAGAATTTTAGCCATAAAAAGGTTAAAAAATATGCATTTTCAAAATAATGCCTTCAAGCAAAAAACGAATTTTACATTTTTCTGCGCACAAAATTTTCCAAAAAATGCCAATATATTATTTCTTTAATTTTCAGACTGCTTGACGCAAGCGAAGGTCCGAGTGAGCCCAAAAAGGGAAAGAACTGAGGACGGCGGGGTTTGGAGGGAATTCAAACCGACAAAATGGACTAAACATTATAAAATTGTTGCTTTTTCGTTTCAAAAAGGCTTTAGCCTTGCTGGTTTATAATGTTTAGAGCCGAGGTTAAAATTTCAAAAATTTTTAATAGCAGCGCCTATCAGATATCACCGAAGCCCCCCAAAATGTGCCCGTGACTTTGGTTCTTTCCCCAAGTTCCTGGACAAATTAGCAAAATCACAATTTTATAGGTACCGTATATACACTAATTATTACCTAATTACCCACCCTAGAGGAGTATCGAAAATTAATTACCCAGTCTCTAATTATTACCCATGTGGAAAGTCTCTAATAATTACCCACCCTGGTTTGGAAATCCAAAATCACCTAGGTAGTAAAAAATTGTATGTATTTTTTGTAAGAAATTAATTTTTTTGCACAAAATTGACTTAAACTTTTTGATTTTCAAAATTAAGAAATAGTTTTTTTAACTTTAAAACTAAGCTGATTTTCTGCATTTTATGAATGGGCGGCGACTTTCGATCGAAAACTTATTTTTTTGCAATCAGACTTGCCAATTGTTGAATTTGATTGTTAAATGTTTGATGTATTAGTGTTTTTTATTCGTAAATTGCTTTATTCAATTCAAGTCAAGATATTTAAGAAAATTTTTAAAACTTCCGGAGTTCCGACTTCCGACATTTTTTGGGCTCAAAATTCCGACTTCCGACATTTTTGAGGTCGTCGGCGCCCAAGTCCATGCCTGACTGAAATCCACTAAATAATTTTTTTACAATTTACAAAATCGCCTTCACTCCTGAGGCTTTTCTAAAACTAAACAATTAGAGATTTCATGAAAAAGTAATTCCGTAAGACTATGAAACTCCCAGAGTTTTTGAACCGCTTGGAGTTCTTTCCCCAAAATGATCCTTCTCATTCAATTTTCGAAAACGGAAGCATTTGTTAATTGTTACTTATTAGTTATACTTGGGGGCAAACCCGGGCTTTTAATCAAAACCGGAAGCTGCTCTAAAAGCCGGAATTTTATGAATTTTCTTAGCGCCTGTGAAAGAAGACGGCATTTTCTCCGCAAAAAATGCCGTGATTTATAATGCCCAAAAACAAACCCTATGCGAGCGCGTGTTTGGCCTTTGGTCGAAGATAGGAAGTTGGAAAAATATGCAAAACGCCGGAGGGGATCGACAAATGTTTGGGGTGGGAGGAGGGTGACCGGAAAATGCGTCATGGAAAATCAAGTGATTATTAAAAGTCGAGAAAAAAGTGTTTTTATAGGACCTAAAGGCGTAGACTACGATTTTAGCATCCATTTCTGCCGATTTCGAGCCCCGAACCGAATTTGAACAATTTTTTAAAATTCGAAATTTTACAAATCCATTTTGGTCTCAAAATCATTCAAAAGTAAGAATTCGATTATTATTTTCGTTGTAATATTGTGCTTTTTGAATAAGTTTGAGGCCACGCTTCCGGTCCGAATTCCGCTCCAGCCAAAAGTGTCTCAAATCCCACCCAACCAAAACTTTCCGAATCCACTGCACGTTTTAGGCCTAAGCTAGGCCTAGGCTTAGTAGCTTCAGTAGGGGACTGAATCGGGAATTGTGGTGGGCTTCGGACCGGTAGCCGCTAAGAGGTCAGAATCGGATTCTTTGACCCCAAAAATCTCCAGAAACATGTTTTGCATGATTTTTAATAATCGCTGACGCATTTCTCGGGAGTCGGGAGGAGTGTAAGGCTTTACATATGCGTATGTTCAATGTCTTCAACTTTTGAATCTCTCGGCCCCAAATTTTCTTGTATTAATGCAAAATGAAGCTTAATGTCTGCCAAGCAGGTTTAATCTGCCACCCCGGATTATCGAATTTTGTAAACGTTTTTTAGTAAATATCGTTAATCGGATATTGTAATTAAAAAAAGTAACGAAATTATTTATTATTTCAGCGAGAGGAATCGATTGATATATAAATCGCATGTGGTTTCATATGTCCGTATTCTTCCCACTTTTTCTGTCCCCTATTCTCTTGGGATGCTCGAGATTTGCAATTAGCCAAGAATCGCGACTCGAGACCGAGACATTATTTTTTGGGCGTTTGGTGTTTTGTTTCGTTAATTGGAAAGTCCAAAATGTGAGTAAAATCAACATTTTTGGAATAAAAAA
This sequence comes from Globodera rostochiensis, assembly GCA_018350325.1. NCBI lineage: Eukaryota > Metazoa > Nematoda > Chromadorea > Rhabditida > Heteroderidae > Globodera > Globodera rostochiensis. The sequence continues at coordinate 441,051 of JAEVLN010000031.1, forward strand.
AATTTAAAAATTTTTCATGGTAGACCCTCTTCGTTCTTGTGTAAAATTATAGGTCAAAAATCGCAATATTATAAAATTTGATCTAAAATAACGGGTTTTCTGCTATTTTTTGTGCTGCAATAACTTGTTCTGGTAAATTTTATTCTTCGAAGAAATAGTGCGCGAAAAGAAGAGAGAGAGAGTGTCAGACGGCGAGAGTAATTGGGACATCAACGCACCCTATCGAAAATTTGTTTGAGTTTTTCCATAAGAAATCAGAAATTGTATGGTGCGTTGAACCACAAGGCCAAAGGGTACGAGTGGTGTGTGAAACAATTCTGTGTAACAATTTTTTGAACTGTTTGGCCGAAAGGTCTGACTTAAAATACTTTGCAAAAAATCATACAATTTAATTTAAATTTTGAAACATTTTATTTTTGGAAGAAATAGTGCGCGAAAAGGAGAGAGAGATGTGTCAGACGGCGAGAGTAATTGGGACATCAACGCACCCTATCGAAAATTTGTTTTAGTTTTTCCATAAGAAATCATAAATTGTTGGCTGCGTTGAACCACAAGGCCGGGGGGTGCTAGTGGGGTTGTTCCGACAATGTGTAACAATTTTTTAACTGTTCGACCGAAAGGTTGGATTTTTGTCGGAATTTAAAATATTAATAAAAACTAGAGACCGGACTTGCGTTTCGACCGAGATGTTGAGACGAGATTCTCGAAAATTCAGTATTCGAAAACGATATGTAGAGACAAGATTTCATGAGAATCTCGGATCTCGAAAAATTTGAGCCGGAAAAGTCGAGTTTCGAGATTTTTGGTAAAAATTGAAATTTTTTCAAAATTCTCCAAACTCTACCAAATTTTGTTAAGGGCAAGAAGTGAGCACTAGAAGCATGTCTGCAAAATTTGGTCACGAAATATAAGCTTTAGCCTATGTTACAAGGTCCCGAATATCTAAAGAAAATTGAATGGTGCGGGATATAGTGTCTGACCATACGCTGTTTGCCACATAGCGGTGCCGACAGGCGCCGCCGGGGAAATTTTTTACAAAAAAAAATTGTCAATCATCATTGTTAAGAAAAGCACTTTTTTTGCTCGAGACCGAGAATCTCGAGTTTTTTTCGAGCGACTCGAGACGAGATTCCCGACAAATCTCGGATCTAGAAAAATCTCGAAAATTCAGTTTTATTCGAGACCAGTTGTCGAGACAAGATTTCTCGAGAATCTCGTCGAGATTTTTCGAGTCAGTCTTGAGATCTCGTCTCGACCGGGCTCTACCAGAACCCGACGAAACCTAATCCTTCTATTGGTACCTGAATATGTACAATAAAGAAAACAATATAAAATTATCAATAGGAATGCAATTATGTCAGATCGATCATTTTGAATGTTAAGCACTTGCTAAAGCAATGACTCATTCATTTTAAAGTTGAGAGAGTACCAGATGTTTCTAAGACGTACTATTAAGAGTTTTTTTAATATATTAAGTATTTTATTTGCCAAAATTTTTGCCGGAAATATTTAAAATAATTTGGTTATATTAAACATAAATATTTTACATTATTTTTCACAAACGGGTGCTGGGGTATTCCGGTTAAATTTCTGAGAAATATTTATGCCTAAAAAAAGATTGAAATTAATTTTTTGTTTTTATTAATTCACCAGGAGACATGCACAGATATTCTGCACAATAACAAAACAATAACAAAATTGGAGGTTTCCAATTTAATGTATGCAGTTGTTTTTTTTCAATTAATAGAAAGACACCGTTGACTTCCAGAATGTGTGTGCAAACCAAACACTAAGCCATTATTAAGCTGCCCAAAGAATTTTTTTACAATTTTGCCAGAAAAGAGGCGCTAATTAAGAAATCTTTTTAAACTCATCAATTTCCGGCGCTTTTTCCTTAGACAAAAAATGCTCAACAATTGTTTATTATTTTGACAAATCAGCGTCTATAAATGCTATAACTTTTGAATCCAACCATTTTTTTAGAATTAGCCAAAGCTAAGAAGCAAATTTAAATCACATAGAATCCCGCAATTTTGGCACACTCCTTCGCTGTACAACTCGCTTCTCCAAGGTGAGTTGGCACCTCTGGTCGAACACATAATAGACCAGTAAGTTAAGAACAAAGAATTTGGTAATAAAATTACATTAAGACATCTCCTGCCTACAGTGCTGCACGAGAGTCTCGATATCGAGTATCGACTCGAGAAAAGTCTCGAGTTTTTTGGGTCTCGGACTCGGGCTCGAGTCTCGCGTATTTAGTCTCGATTTTCGAGACTTTTTACATTCGACACTCGGATTGGTAGCCGCCGAATTTTGCTGGCCGAATTCACAATCTTTTGGCTGTATTTTATATTTTGCTATCCATTATCCGTGGTTTTCGAATTTTTAGAATCTAGTCACATCGAGATATACTTTTGAAAATTCATTGCGATTATCTCTCGAATTCTAGGCCCTTTTCCAATAATATTTCAGCATTCAAAACATTGTTTAATTTTTTCCCCCTATTTTTGATCGCCTCAAAGTGAATTCGTTTAAGCCTAGTCAGTTGAGCCATCAAAATAGCGGCCCCTAAAAAGGAGGATCTCATTCTGAAAATTTTTTGCTATATTATTTACTTATCAATCATGTTTAGTCTTACGAATTCGCTTGCGACTTTTAGGTGAATATTTGTAGAAATTTTTGACTATATTTTTGGCCATAACTTTTTTGTGCTTTGTCCAATCGCAAAGCTATAATTTAAATAGCATCATCTATCGAGAGCTTCCATTTGTCATAACAAACGACCAAATCGGGCCAGTCTGAAAGAAGTTACACAAAACATTCGACACTCGGATTGGTAGCCGCCGAATTTTGCTGGCCGAATTCACAATCTTTTGGCTGTATTTTATATTTTGCTATCCATTATCCGTGGTTTTCGAATTTTTAGAATCTAGTCACATCATTATATACTTTTGAAAATTCATTGCGATTATTTCTCGAATTCTCGGCCCTTTTCCAATAATATTTCAGCATTCAAAACATTATTAATTTATTTTCCCTATTTTTGATCGCCTCAAAGTGAATTCGTTTAAGCCTAGTCAGTTGAGCCATCAAAATAGCGGCCCCTAAAAAGGACGATCCCATTCTAAAAATTTTTTGCTATCTTATTTATTTATCAATAATGTTTAGTCTTACGAATTCGCTTGCGACTTTTAGGTGAACATTTGTAGAAATTTTTGACTATATTTTTGGCCAATACTTTTTTGTGCTTTGTAGCCGCCGAATGTTGCTGGCCGAATTCACAATCTTTTGGCTGTATTTTAAATTTTGCTATCCATTGTCCGTGGTTTTCGAATTTTTAGAATCTAGTCACATCATTATATACTTTTGAAAATTCATTGCGATTATTTCTCGAATTCTCGGACCTTTTCCAATAATATTTCAGCATTCAAAACATTATTAATTTATTTACCCTATTTTTGATCGCCTCAAAGTGAATTCGTTTAAGCCTAGTCAGTTGAGCCATCAAAATAGCGGCCCCTAAAAAGGACGATCTCATTCTGAAAATTTTTTGCTTTTTTATTTACTTATCAATAATGTTTAGACTTACGAATACGCTTGCGACTTTTAGGTGAACATTTGTAGAAATTTTTGACTATATTTTTGGCCATAACTTTTTTGTGCTTTGTCCAATCGCAAAGCTATAATTTAAATAGCATCATCTCATCGAGAGCTTCCATTTGTCATAACAAACGACCAAATCGGGCCAGTCTGAAAGAAGTTACACAAAACATTCGACACTCGGATTGGTAGCCGCCCAATTTTGCTGGCCGAATTCACAATCTTTTGGCTGTATTTTTATTTAGCTATCCATTGTCCGTGGTTTTCGAATTTTTAGAATCTAGTCACATCAAGATATACTTTTGAAAATTCATTGCGATTATTTCTCGAATTCTCGGCCCTTTTCCAATAATATTTCAGCATTCAAAACATTATTAATTTATTTACCCTATTTTTGATCGCCTCAAAGTGAATTCGTTTAAGCCTAGTCAGTTGAGCCATCAAAATAGCGGCCCCTAAAAAGGAGGATCTCATTCTGAAAATTTTTTGCTTTTTTATTTACTTATCAATAATGTTTAGACTTACGAATACGCTTGCGACTTTTAGGTGAACATTTGTAGAAATTTTTGACTATATTTTTGGCCATAACTTTTTTGTGCTTTGTCCAATCGCAAAGCTATAATTTAAATAGCATCATCTCATCGAGAGCTTCCATTTGTCATAACAAACGACCAAATCGGGCCAGTCTGAAAGAAGTTACACAAAACATTCGACACTCGGAATGGTAGCCGCCCAATTTTGCTGGCCGAATTCACAATCTTTTGGCTGTATTTTATATTTTGCTATCCATTGTCCGTGGTTTTCGAATTTTTAGAATCTAGTCACATCATTAAATACTTTTGAAAATTCATTGCGATTATTTCTCGAATTCTCGGCCCTTTTCCAATAATATTTCAGCATTCAAAACATTATTAATTTATTTTCCCTATTTTTGATCGCCTCAAAGTGAATTCGTTTAAGCCTAGTCAGTTGAGCCATCAAAATAGCGGCCCCTAAAAAGGACGATCCCATTCTAAAAATTTTTTGCTATCTTATTTATTTATCAATAATGTTTAGTCTTACGAATTCGCTTGCGACTTTTAGGTGAACATTTGTAGAAATTTTTGACTATATTTTTGGCCAATACTTTTTTGTGCTTTGTAGCCGCCGAATGTTGCTGGCCGAATTCACAATCTTTTGGCTGTATTTTAAATTTTGCTATCCATTGTCCGTGGTTTTCGAATTTTTAGAATCTAGTCACATCATTATATACTTTTGAAAATTCATTGCGATTATTTCTCGAATTCTCGGACCTTTTCCAATAATATTTCAGCATTCAAAACATTATTAATTTATTTACCCTATTTTTGATCGCCTCAAAGTGAATTCGTTTAAGCCTAGTCAGTTGAGCCATCAAAATAGCGGCCCCTAAAAAGGACGATCTCATTCTGAAAATTTTTTGCTTTTTTATTTACTTATCAATAATGTTTAGACTTACGAATACGCTTGCGACTTTTAGGTGAACATTTGTAGAAATTTTTGACTATATTTTTGGCCATAACTTTTTTGTGCTTTGTCCAATCGCAAAGCTATAATTTAAATAGCATCATCTCATCGAGAGCTTCCATTTGTCATAACAAACGACCAAATCGGGCCAGTCTGAAAGAAGTTACACAAAACATTCGACACTCGGATTGGTAGCCGCCCAATTTTGCTGGCCGAATTCACAATCTTTTGGCTGTATTTTTATTTAGCTATCCATTGTCCGTGGTTTTCGAATTTTTAGAATCTAGTCACATCAAGATATACTTTTGAAAATTCATTGCGATTATTTCTCGAATTCTCGGCCCTTTTCCAATAATATTTCAGCATTCAAAACATTATTAATTTATTTACCCTATTTTTGATCGCCTCAAAGTGAATTCGTTTAAGCCTAGTCAGTTGAGCCATCAAAATAGCGGCCCCTAAAAAGGAGGATCTCATTCTGAAAATTTTTTGCTTTTTTATTTACTTATCAATAATGTTTAGACTTACGAATACGCTTGCGACTTTTAGGTGAACATTTGTAGAAATTTTTGACTATATTTTTGGCCATAACTTTTTTGTGCTTTGTCCAATCGCAAAGCTATAATTTAAATAGCATCATCTCATCGAGAGCTTCCATTTGTCATAACAAACGACCAAATCGGGCCAGTCTGAAAGAAGTTACACAAAACATTCGACACTCGGAATGGTAGCCGCCCAATTTTGCTGGCCGAATTCACAATCTTTTGGCTGTATTTTATATTTTGCTATCCATTGTCCGTGGTTTTCGAATTTTTAGAATCTAGTCACATCATTATATACTTTTGAAAAATCATTGCGATTATTTCTCGAATTCTAGGCCCTTTTCTAATAATATTTCAGCATTCAAAACATTATTAATTTTTTCCCCCTATTTTTGATCGCCCCAAAGCGAATTCGTTTACAGTTGAGCCATCAAAATAGCGGCCACTAAAAAAGACGATCTCATTCTGAAAATTTTTTGCTATCTTATTAACTTATCAATAATGTTTAGTCTTACGAATTCGCTTGCGACTTTTAGGTGAACATTTGTAGAAATTTTTGACTATATTTTTGGCCATAACTTTTTTGTGCTTTGTCCAATCGCAAAGCTATAATTTAAATAGCATCATCTCATCGAGAGCTTCCATTTGTCATAACAAACGACCAAATCGGGCCAGTCTGAAGGAAGTTACACAAAACATTCGACACTCGGATTGGTAGCCGCCGAATTTTGCTGGCCGAATTCACAATCTTTTAACTGTATTTTAAATTTTGCTATCCATTGTCCGTGGTTTTCGAATTTTTAGAATCTAGTCACATCATTATATACTTTTGAAAATTCATTGCGATTATTTCTCGAATTCTCGGCCCTTTTCCAATAATATTTCAGCATTCAAAACATTATTAATTTATTTTCCCTATTTTTGATAGCCTCAAAGTGAATTCGTATAAGCCTAGTCAGTTGAGCCATCAAAATAGCGGCCCCTAAAAAGGAGGATCTCATTCTAAAAATTTTTTGTTATCTTATTTACTTATCAACAATGTTTAGTCTTACGAATTCGCTTGCAACTTTTAGGTGAACATTTGTAGAAATTTTTGACTATATTTTTGGCCATAACTTTTTTGTGCTTTGTCCAATCGCAAAGCTATAATTTAAATATCATCATCTCATCGAGAGCTTCCATTTGTCATAACAAACGACCAAATCGGGCCAGTCTGAAAGAAGTTACACAAAACATTCGACACTCGGATTGGTAGCCGCCGAATTTTGCTGGCCGAATTCACAATCTTTTAACTGTATTTTAAATTTTGCTATCCATTGTCCGTGGTTTTCGAATTTTTAGAATCTAGTCACATCATTATATACTTTTGAAAATTCATTGCGATTATTTCTCGAATTCTCGGCCCTTTTCCAATAATATTTCAGCATTCAAAACATTATTAATTTATTTTCCCTATTTTTGATCGCCTCAAAGTGAATTCGTATAAGCCTAGTCAGTTGAGCCATCAAAATAGCGGCCCCTAAAAAGGAGGATCTCATTCTAAAAATTTTTTGTTATCTTATTTACTTATCAATAATGTTTAGTCTTACGAATTCGCTTGCGACTTTTAGGTGAACATTTGTAGAAATTTTTGACTATATTTTTGGCCATAACTTTTTTGTGCTTTGTCCAATCGCAAAGCTATAATTTAAATATCATCATCTCATCGAGAGCTTCCATTTGTCATAACAAACGACCAAATCGGGCCAGTCTGAAAGAAGTTACACAAAACATTCGACACTCGGATTGGTAGCCGCCGAATTTTGCTGGCCGAATTCACAATCTTTTAACTGTATTTTAAATTTTGCTATCCATTGTCCGTGGTTTTCGAATTTTTAGAATCTAGTCACATCATTATATACTTTTGAAAATTCATTGCGATTATTTCTCGAATTCTCGGCCCTTTTCCAATAATATTTCAGCATTCAAAACATTATTAATTTATTTTCCCTATTTTTGATCGCCTCAAAGTGAATTCGTATAAGCCTAGTCAGTTGAGCCATCAAAATAGCGGCCCCTAAAAAGGAGGATCTCTTTCTGAAAATTTTTTGTTATCTTATTTACTTATCAATAATGTTTAGTCTTACGAATTCGCTTGCGACTTTTAGGTGAACATTTGTAGAAATTTTTGACTATATTTTTGGCCATAACTTTTTTGTGCTTTGTCCAATCGCAAAGCTATAATTTAAATAGCATCATCTCATCGAGAGCTTCCTTTTGTCATAAAAACGACCAAATCGGGCCAGTCTGAAAGAAGTTACACAAAACATTCGACACTCGGATTGGTAGCCGCCGAATTTTGCTGGCCGAATTCACAATCTTTTAACTGTATTTTAAATTTTGTTATCCATTGTCCGTGGTTTTCGAATTTTTAGAATCTAGTCACATCAAGATATACTTTTGAAAATTCATTGCGATTATTTCTCGAATTCTCGGCCCTTTTCCAATAATATTTCAGCATTCAAAACATTATTAATTTATTTTCCCTATTTTTGATCGCCTCAAAGTGAATTCGTATAAGCCTAGTCAGTTGAGCCATCAAAATAGCGGCCCCTAAAAAGGAGGATCTCATTCTAAAAATTTTTTTGCTATCTTATTTACTTATCAATAATGTTTACTCTTACGAATTCGCTTGCGACTTTTAGGTGAACATTTGTAGAAATTTTTGACTATATTTTTGGCCATTACTTTTTTGTGCTTTGTCCAATCGTAAAGCTATAATTTAAATAGCATCATCTCATCGAGAGCTTCCATATGTCATAACAAACGACCAAATCGGGCCAGTCTGAAAGAAGTTACACAAAACATTCGACACTCGGATTGGTAGCCGCCGAATTTTGCTGGCCGAATTCACAATCTTTTGGCTGTATTTTAAATTTTGCTATACATTGTCCGTGGTTTTCGAATTTTTAGAATCTAGTCACATCAAGATATACTTTTGAAAATTCATTGCGATTATTTCTCGAATTCTCGGCCCTTTTCCAATAATATTTCAGCATTCAAAACATTATTAATTTATTTTCCCTATTTTTGATCGCCTCAAAGTGAATTCGTATAAGCCTAGTCAGTTGAGCCATCAAAATAGCGGCCCCTAAAAAGGAGGATCTCTTTCTGAAAATTTTTTGTTATCTTATTTACTTATCAATAATGTTTAGTCTTACGAATTCGCTTGCGACTTTTAGGTGAACATTTGTAGAAATTTTTGACTATATTTTTGGCCATAACTTTTTTGTGCTTTGTCCAATCGCAAAGCTATAATTTAAATAGCATCATCTCATCGAGAGCTTCCATTTGTCATAACAAACGACCAAATCGGGCCAGTCTGAAAGAAGTTACACAAAACATTCGACACTCGGATTGGTAGCCGCCGAATTTTGCTGGCCGAATTCACAATCTTTTAACTGTATTTTAAATTTTGCTATCCATTGTCCGTGGTTTTCGAATTTTTAGAATCTAGTCACATCAAGATATACTTTTGAAAATTCATTGCGATTATTTCTCGAATTCTCGGCCCTTTTCCAATAATATTTCAGCATTCAAAACATTATTAATTTATTTTCCCTATTTTTGATCGCCTCAAAGTGAATTCGTATAAGCCTAGTCAGTTGAGCCATCAAAATAGCGGCCCCTAAAAAGGAGGATCTCATTCTAAAAATTTTTTGTTATCTTATTTACTTATCAATAATGTTTAGTCTTACGAATTCGCTTGCGACTTTTAGGTGAACATTTGTAGAAATTTTTGACTATATTTTTGGCCATAACTTTTTTGTGCTTTGTCCAATCGCAAAGCTATAATTTAAATAGCATCATCTCATCGAGAGCTTCCATTTGTCATAACAAACGACCAAATCGGGCCAGTCTGAAAGAAGTTACACAAAACATTCGACACTCGGATTGGTAGCCGCCGAATTTTGCTGGCCGAATTCACAATCTTTTAACTGTATTTTAAATTTTGCTATCCATTGTCCGTGGTTTTCGAATTTTTAGAATCTAGTCACATCAAGATATACTTTTGAAAATTCATTGCGATTATTTCTCGAATTCTCGGCCCTTTTCCAATAATATTTCAGCATTCAAAACATTATTAATTTATTTTCCCTATTTTTGATCGCCTCAAAGTGAATTCGTATAAGCCTAGTCAGTTGAGCCATCAAAATAGCGGCCCCTAAAAAGGAGGATCTCATTCTAAAATTTTTTGTTATCTTATTTACTTATCAATAATGTTTAGTCTTACGAATTCGCTTGCGACTTTTAGGTGAACATTTGTAGAAATTTTTGACTATATTTTTGGCCATAACTTTTTTGTGCTTTGTCCAATCGCAAAGCTATAATTTAAATAGCATCATCTCATCGAGAGCTTCCATTTGTCATAACAAACGACCAAATCGGGCCAGTCTGAAAGAAGTTACACAAAACATTCGACACTCGGATTGGTAGCCGCCGAATTTTGCTGGCCGAATTCACAATCTTTTAACTGTATTTTAAATTTTGCTATCCATTGTCCGTGGTTTTCGAATTTTTAGAATCTAGTCACATCAAGATATACTTTTGAAAATTCATTGCGATTATTTCTCGAATTCTCGGCCCTTTTCCAATAATATTTCAGCATTCAAAACATTATTAATTTATTTTCCCTATTTTTGATCGCCTCAAAGTGAATTCGTATAAGCCTAGTCAGTTGAGCCATCAAAATAGCGGCCCCTAAAAAGGAGGATCTCATTCTAAAAATTTTTTGTTATCTTATTTACTTATCAATAATGTTTAGTCTTACGAATTCGCTTGCGACTTTTAGGTGAACATTTGTAGAAATTTTTGACTATATTTTTGGCCATAACTTTTTTGTGCTTTGTCCAATCGCAAAGCTATAATTTAAATAGCATCATCTCATCGAGAGCTTCCATTTGTCATAACAAACGACCAAATCGGGCCAGTCTGAAAGAAGTTACACAAAACATTCGACACTCGGATTGGTAGCCGCCGAATTTTGCTGGCCGAATTCACAATCTTTTAACTGTATTTTAAATTTTGCTATCCATTGTCCGTGGTTTTCGAATTTTTAGAATCTAGTCACATCATTATATACTTTTGAAAATTCATTGCGATTATTTCTCGAATTCTCGGCCCTTTTCCAATAATATTTCAGCATTCAAAACATTATTAATTTATTTTCCCTATTTTTGATCGCCTCAAAGTGAATTCGTATAAGCCTAGTCAGTTGAGCCATCAAAATAGCGGCCCCTAAAAAGGAGGATCTCATTCTAAAAATTTTTTGTTATCTTATTTACTTATCAATAATGTTTAGTCTTACGAATTCGCTTGCGACTTTTAGGTGAACATTTGTAGAAATTTTTGACTATATTTTTGGCCATAACTTTTTTGTGCTTTGTCCAATCGCAAAGCTATAATTTAAATAGCATCATCTCATCGAGAGCTTCCATTTGTCATAACAAACGACCAAATCGGGCCAGTCTGAAAGAAGTTACACAAAACATTCGACACTCGGATTGGTAGCCGCCGAATTTTGCTGGCCGAATTCACAATCTTTTAACTGTATTTTAAATTTTGCTATCCATTGTCCGTGGTTTTCGAATTTTTAGAATCTAGTCACATCATTATATACTTTTGAAAATTCATTGCGATTATTTCTCGAATTCTCGGCCCTTTTCCAATAATATTTCAGCATTCAAAACATTATTAATTTATTTTCCCTATTTTTGATCGCCTCAAAGTGAATTCGTATAAGCCTAGTCAGTTGAGCCATCAAAATAGCGGCCCCTAAAAAGGAGGATCTCATTCTAAAAATTTTTTGTTATCTTATTTACTTATCAATAATGTTTAGTCTTACGAATTCGCTTGCGACTTTTAGGTGAACATTTGTAGAAATTTTTGACTATATTTTTGGCCATAACTTTTTTGTGCTTTGTCCAATCGCAAAGCTATAATTTAAATAGCATCATCTCATCGAGAGCTTCCATTTGTCATAACAAACGACCAAATCGGGCCAGTCTGAAAGAAGTTACACAAAACATTCGACACTCGGATTGGTAGCCGCCGAATTTTGCTGGCCGAATTCACAATCTTTTAACTGTATTTTAAATTTTGCTATCCATTGTCCGTGGTTTTCGAATTTTTAGAATCTAGTCACATCAAGATATACTTTTGAAAATTCATTGCGATTATTTCTCGAATTCTCGGCCCTTTTCCAATAATATTTCAGCATTCAAAACATTATTAATTTATTTTCCCTATTTTTGATCGCCTCAAAGTGAATTCGTATAAGCCTAGTCAGTTGAGCCATCAAAATAGCGGCCCCTAAAAAGGAGGATCTCATTCTAAAAATTTTTTGTTATCTTATTTACTTATCAATAATGTTTAGTCTTACGAATTCGCTTGCGACTTTTAGGTGAACATTTGTAGAAATTTTTGACTATATTTTTGGCCATAACTTTTTTGTGCTTTGTCCAATCGCAAAGCTATAATTTAAATAGCATCATCTCATCGAGAGCTTCCATTTGTCATAACAAACGACCAAATCGGGCCAGTCTGAAAGAAGTTACACAAAACATTCGACACTCGGATTGGTAGCCGCCGAATTTTGCTGGCCGAATTCACAATCTTTTAACTGTATTTTAAATTTTGCTATCCATTGTCCGTGGTTTTCGAATTTTTAGAATCTAGTCACATCAAGATATACTTTTGAAAATTCATTGCGATTATTTCTCGAATTCTCGGCCCTTTTCCAATAATATTTCAGCATTCAAAACATTATTAATTTATTTTCCCTATTTTTGATCGCCTCAAAGTGAATTCGTATAAGCCTAGTCAGTTGAGCCATCAAAATAGCGGCCCCTAAAAAGGAGGATCTCATTCTAAAAATTTTTTGTTATCTTATTTACTTATCAATAATGTTTAGTCTTACGAATTCGCTTGCGACTTTTAGGTGAACATTTGTAGAAATTTTTGACTATATTTTTGGCCATAACTTTTTTGTGCTTTGTCCAATCGCAAAGCTATAATTTAAATAGCATCATCTCATCGAGAGCTTCCATTTGTCATAACAAACGACCAAATCGGGCCAGTCTGAAAGAAGTTACACAAAACATTCGACACTCGGATTGGTAGCCGCCGAATTTTGCTGGCCGAATTCACAATCTTTTAACTGTATTTTAAATTTTGCTATCCATTGTCCGTGGTTTTCGAATTTTTAGAATCTAGTCACATCATATATACTTTTGAAAATTCATTGCGATTATTTCTCGAATTCTCGGCCCTTTTCCAATAATATTTCAGCATTCAAAACATTATTAATTTATTTTCCCTATTTTTGATCGCCTCAAAGTGAATTCGTATAAGCCTAGTCAGTTGAGCCATCAAAATAGCGGCCCCTAAAAAGGAGGATCTCATTCTAAAAATTTTTTGCTATCTTATTTACTTATCAATAATGTTTAGTCTTACGAATTCGCTTGCGACTTTTAGGTGAACATTTGTAGAAATTTTTGACTATATTTTTGGCCATAACTTTTTTGTGCTTTGTCCAATCGCAAAGCTATAATTTAAATAGCATCATCTCATCGAGAGCTTCCATTTGTCATAACAAACGACCAAATCGGGCCAGTCTGAAAGAAGTTACACAAAACATTCGACACTCGGATTGGTAGCCGCCGAATTTTGCTGGCCGAATTCACAATCTTTTAACTGTATTTTAAATTTTGCTATCCATTGTCCGTGGTTTTCGAATTTTTAGAATCTAGTCACATCAAGATATACTTTTGAAAATTCATTGCGATTATTTCTCGAATTCTCGGCCCTTTTCCAATAATATTTCAGCATTCAAAACATTATTAATTTATTTTCCCTATTTTTGATCGCCTCAAAGTGAATTCGTATAAGCCTAGTCAGTTGAGCCATCAAAATAGCGGCCCCTAAAAAGGAGGATCTCATTCTAAAAATTTTTTGCTATCTTATTTACTTATCAATAATGTTTAGTCTTACGAATTCGCTTGCGACTTTTAGGTGAACATTTGTAGAAATTTTTGACTATATTTTTGGCCATAACTTTTTTGTGCTTTGTCCAATCGCAAAGCTATAATTTAAATAGCATCATCTCATCGAGAGCTTCCATTTGTCATAACAAACGACCAAATCGGGCCAGTCTGAAAGAAGTTACACAAAACATTCGACACTCGGATTGGTAGCCGCCGAATTTTGCTGGCCGAATTCACAATCTTTTAACTGTATTTTAAATTTTGCTATCCATTGTCCGTGGTTTTCGAATTTTTAGAATCTAGTCACATCAATATATACTTTTGAAAATTCATTGCGATTATTTCTCGAATTCTCGGCCCTTTTCCAATAATATTTCAGCATTCAAAACATTATTAATTTATTTTCCCTATTTTTGATCGCCTCAAAGTGAATTCGTATAAGCCTAGTCAGTTGAGCCATCAAAATAGCGGCCCCTAAAAAGGAGGATCTCATTCTAAAAATTTTTTGTTATCTTATTTACTTATCAATAATGTTTAGTCTTACGAATTCGCTTGCGACTTTTAGGTGAACATTTGTAGAAATTTTTGACTATATTTTTGGCCATAACTTTTTTGTGCTTTGTCCAATCGCAAAGCTATAATTTAAATAGCATCATCTCATCGAGAGCTTCCATTTGTCATAACAAACGACCAAATCGGGCCAGTCTGAAAGAAGTTACACAAAACATTCGACACTCGGATTGGTAGCCGCCGAATTTTGCTGGCCGAATTCACAATCTTTTAACTGTATTTTAAATTTTGCTATCCATTGTCCGTGGTTTTCGAATTTTTAGAATCTAGTCACATCATTATATACTTTTGAAAATTCATTGCGATTATTTCTCGAATTCTCGGCCCTTTTCCAATAATATTTCAGCATTCAAAACATTATTAATTTATTTTCCCTATTTTTGATCGCCTCAAAGTGAATTCGTATAAGCCTAGTCAGTTGAGCCATCAAAATAGCGGCCCCTAAAAAGGAGGATCTCATTCTAAAAATTTTTTGTTATCTTATTTACTTATCAATAATGTTTAGTCTTACGAATTCGCTTGCGACTTTTAGGTGAACATTTGTAGAAATTTTTGACTATATTTTTGGCCATAACTTTTTTGTGCTTTGTCCAATCGCAAAGCTATAATTTAAATAGCATCATCTCATCGAGAGCTTCCATTTGTCATAACAAACGACCAAATCGGGCCAGTCTGAAAGAAGTTACACAAAACATTCGACACTCGGATTGGTAGCCGCCGAATTTTGCTGGCCGAATTCACAATCTTTTAACTGTATTTTAAATTTTGCTATCCATTGTCCGTGGTTTTCGAATTTTTAGAATCTAGTCACATCATTATATACTTTTGAAAATTCATTGCGATTATTTCTCGAATTCTCGGCCCTTTTCCAATAATATTTCAGCATTCAAAACATTATTAATTTATTTTCCCTATTTTTGATCGCCTCAAAGTGAATTCGTATAAGCCTAGTCAGTTGAGCCATCAAAATAGCGGCCCCTAAAAAGGAGGATCTCATTCTAAAAATTTTTTGCTATCTTATTTACTTATCAATAATGTTTAGTCTTACGAATTCGCTTGCGACTTTTAGGTGAACATTTGTAGAAATTTTTGACTATATTTTTGGCCATAACTTTTTTGTGCTTTGTCCAATCGCAAAGCTATAATTTAAATAGCATCATCTCATCGAGAGCTTCCATTTGTCATAACAAACGACCAAATCGGGCCAGTCTGAAAGAAGTTACACAAAACATTCGACACTCGGATTGGTAGCCGCCGAATTTTGCTGGCCGAATTCACAATCTTTTAACTGTATTTTAAATTTTGCTATCCATTGTCCGTGGTTTTCGAATTTTTAGAATCTAGTCACATCAATATATACTTTTGAAAATTCATTGCGATTATTTCTCGAATTCTCGGCCCTTTTCCAATAATATTTCAGCATTCAAAACATTATTAATTTATTTTCCCTATTTTTGATCGCCTCAAAGTGAATTCGTATAAGCCTAGTCAGTTGAGCCATCAAAATAGCGGCCCCTAAAAAGGAGGATCTCATTCTAAAAATTTTTTGTTATCTTATTTACTTATCAATAATGTTTAGTCTTACGAATTCGCTTGCGACTTTTAGGTGAACATTTGTAGAAATTTTTGACTATATTTTTGGCCATAACTTTTTTGTGCTTTGTCCAATCGCAAAGCTATAATTTAAATAGCATCATCTCATCGAGAGCTTCCATTTGTCATAACAAACGACCAAATCGGGCCAGTCTGAAAGAAGTTACACAAAACATTCGACACTCGGATTGGTAGCCGCCGAATTTTGCTGGCCGAATTCACAATCTTTTAACTGTATTTTAAATTTTGCTATCCATTGTCCGTGGTTTTCGAATTTTTAGAATCTAGTCACATCATTATATACTTTTGAAAATTCATTGCGATTATTTCTCGAATTCTCGGCCCTTTTCCAATAATATTTCAGCATTCAAAACATTATTAATTTATTTTCCCTATTTTTGATCGCCTCAAAGTGAATTCGTATAAGCCTAGTCAGTTGAGCCATCAAAATAGCGGCCCCTAAAAAGGAGGATCTCATTCTAAAAATTTTTTGCTATCTTATTTACTTAGCAATATGTTAGTCTTACGAATTCGCTTGCGACTTTTAGGTGAGACATTTAGAAAGTTTTGACGATATTTTGGCCATAACTTTTTTGTGCTTGGTCCAATCGCAAAGCTATAATTTAAATAGCATCATCTCATCGAGAGCTTCCATTTGTCATAACAAACGACCAAGAAAATCGGGGCCATTTTTCCTATTTGATGCCTAATAAGTTAAGCTAGATTCATTCAAAATTGGGGCTTAGATTATAATAATTTTTCTTAATTTTTTACTTTTAAAAGAAAACTTAAATTTATTAAATTTTTGGCAACATTTGTGTTTTCAACAAAGCCAAAATTTTTAAGCTTCCAAAGCGCATTTTATACACGACTATCGGGCCATTATAAAACACAAATTGCACTTTGGGGGCCCAAATTTGACGAATTAGTCCCCAAATTTTTCTTTCAATTCATGCTTTTAATTTTTGAATTTGCCTATCCAATATTTTTTAAATTTTAAAATTTTTTCTCTATCTTTTGAATCATTCAATGAATTCTTACCTTTTCCAAAAATTGCGCCTCAAAAATTCATTTAAACCTTTTTTTATATACTAATAATTTTGCTTCATTGGGAATTTTGGGGACTTTAAGAAATTTTTTAAATTTTTCTTATTTTATGTACTTTAAATTTTACTTATTTCCCTCACTTTTAAGTCATTTGTAAAAAAAGACTAAATTTTGGCCATAAATTCCCTTTGCATCAAAGATATAAGCCAATTTCTAGCCATTCAAACATTCGACATTGGCGCTGAATTTCCGGTTCAATTTTTGACTCAATTTACTTTTGAAATTCTTTTATTTTAATCTGCCTTTCCAATATTTGATATCATTATTTATTTTCCCCTTTTTATAGTTTAACGTCAGTTTTTTTTTTTTTTTTTTTTTTTTTTTTTTTTTTTTTTTTTTTTTTTTTTTTTTTTTTTTTTTTTTTTTTTTTTTTTTTTTTTTTTTTTTTTTTTTTTTTTTTTTTTTTTTTTTTTTTTTTTTTTTTTTTTTTTTTTTTTTTTTTTTTTTTTTTTTTTTTTTTTTTTTTTTTTTTTTTTTTTTTTTTTTTTTTTTTTTTTTTTTTTTTTTTTTTTTTTTTTTTTTTTTTTTTTTTTTTTTTTTTTTTTTTTTTTTTTTTTTTTTTTTTTTTTTTTTTTTTTTTTTTTTTTTTTTTTTTTTTTTTTTTTTTTTTTTTTTTTTTTTTTTTTTTTTTTTTTTTTTTTTTTTTTTTTTTTTTTTTTTTTTTTTTTTTTTTTTTTTTTTTTTTTTTTTTTTTTTTTTTTTTTTTTTTTTTTTTTTTTTTTTTTTTTTTTTTTTTTTTTTTTTTTTTTTTTTTTTTTTTTTTTTTTTTTTTTTTTTTTTTTTTTTTTTTTTTTTTTTTTTTTTTTTTTTTTTTTTTTTTTTTTTTTTTTTTTTTTTTTTTTTTTTTTTTTTTTTTTTTTTTTTTTTTTTTTTTTTTTTTTTTTTTTTTTTTTTTTTTTTTTTTTTTTTTTTTTTTTTTTTTTTTTTTTTTTTTTTTTTTTTTTTTTTTTTTTTTTTTTTTTTTTTTTTTTTTTTTTTTTTTTTTTTTTTTTTTTTTTTTTTTTTTTTTTTTTTTTTTTTTTTTTTTTTTTTTTTTTTTTTTTTTTTTTTTTTTTTTTTTTTTTTTTTTTTTTTTTTTTTTTTTTTTTTTTTTTTTTTTTTTTTTTTTTTTTTTTTTTTTTTTTTTTTTTTTTTTTTTTTTTTTTTTTTTTTTTTTTTTTTTTTTTTTTTTTTTTTTTTTTTTTTTTTTTTTTTTTTTTTTTTTTTTTTTTTTTTTTTTTTTTTTTTTTTTTTTTTTTTTTTTTTTTTTTTTTTTTTTTTTTTTTTTTTTTTTTTTTTTTTTTTTTTTTTTTTTTTTTTTTTTTTTTTTTTTTTTTTTTTTTTTTTTTTTTTTTTTTTTTTTTTTTTTTTTTTTTTTTTTTTTTTTTTTTTTTTTTTTTTTTTTTTTTTTTTTTTTTTTTTTTTTTTTTTTTTTTTTTTTTTTTTTTTTTTTTTTTTTTTTTTTTTTTTTTTTTTTTTTTTTTTTTTTTTTTTTTTTTTTTTTTTTTTTTTTTTTTTTTTTTTTTTTTTTTTTTTTTTTTTTTTTTTTTTTTTTTTTTTTTTTTTTTTTTTTTTTTTTTTTTTTTTTTTTTTTTTTTTTTTTTTTTTTTTTTTTTTTTTTTTTTTTTTTTTTTTTTTTTTTTTTTTTTTTTTTTTTTTTTTTTTTTTTTTTTTTTTTTTTTTTTTTTTTTTTTTTTTTTTTTTTTTTTTTTTTTTTTTTTTTTTTTTTTTTTTTTTTTTTTTTTTTTTTTTTTTTTTTTTTTTTTTTTTTTTTTTTTTTTTTTTTTTTTTTTTTTTTTTTTTTTTTTTTTTTTTTTTTTTTTTTTTTTTTTTTTTTTTTTTTTTTTTTTTTTTTTTTTTTTTTTTTTTTTTTTTTTTTTTTTTTTTTTTTTTTTTTTTTTTTTTTTTTTTTTTTTTTTTTTTTTTTTTTTTTTTTTTTTTTTTTTTTTTTTTTTTTTTTTTTTTTTTTTTTTTTTTTTTTTTTTTTTTTTTTTTTTTTTTTTTTTTTTTTTTTTTTTTTTTTTTTTTTTTTTTTTTTTTTTTTTTTTTTTTTTTTTTTTTTTTTTTTTTTTTTTTTTTTTTTTTTTTTTTTTTTTTTTTTTTAACATTAATATTTCCCTATTTTTGATCGCCTCAAAGTGAATTCGTATAAGCCTAGTCAGTTGAGCCATCAAAATAGCGGCCCCTAAAAAGGAGGATCTCATTCTAAAAATTTTTTGTTATCTTATTTACTTATCAATAATGTTTAGTCTTACGAATTCGCTTGCGACTTTTAGGTGAACATTTGTAGAAATTTTTGACTATATTTTTGGCCATAACTTTTTTGTGCTTTGTCCAATCGCAAAGCTATAATTTAAATAGCATCATCTCATCGAGAGCTTCCATTTGTCATAACAAACGACCAAATCGGGCCAGTCTGAAAGAAGTTACACAAAACATTCGACACTCGGATTGGTAGCCGCCGAATTTTGCTGGCCGAATTCACAATCTTTTAACTGTATTTTAAATTTTGCTATCCATTGTCCGTGGTTTTCGAATTTTTAGAATCTAGTCACATCATTATATACTTTTGAAAATTCATTGCGATTATTTCTCGAATTCTCGGCCCTTTTCCAATAATATTTCAGCATTCAAAACATTATTAATTTATTTTCCCTATTTTTGATCGCCTCAAAGTGAATTCGTATAAGCCTAGTCAGTTGAGCCATCAAAATAGCGGCCCCTAAAAAGGAGGATCTCATTCTAAAAATTTTTTGCTATCTTATTTACTTATCAATAATGTTTAGTCTTACGAATTCGCTTGCGACTTTTAGGTGAACATTTGTAGAAATTTTTGACTATATTTTTGGCCATAACTTTTTTGTGCTTTGTCCAATCGCAAAGCTATAATTTAAATAGCATCATCTCATCGAGAGCTTCCATTTGTCATAACAAACGACCAAATCGGGCCAGTCTGAAAGAAGTTACACAAAACATTCGACACTCGGATTGGTAGCCGCCGAATTTTGCTGGCCGAATTCACAATCTTTTAACTGTATTTTAAATTTTGCTATCCATTGTCCGTGGTTTTCGAATTTTTAGAATCTAGTCACATCAAGATATACTTTTGAAAATTCATTGCGATTATTTCTCGAATTCTCGGCCCTTTTCCAATAATATTTCAGCATTCAAAACATTATTAATTTATTTTCCCTATTTTTGATCGCCTCAAAGTGAATTCGTATAAGCCTAGTCAGTTGAGCCATCAAAATAGCGGCCCCTAAAAAGGAGGATCTCATTCTAAAAATTTTTTGCTATCTTATTTACTTATCAATAATGTTTAGTCTTACGAATTCGCTTGCGACTTTTAGGTGAACATTTGTAGAAATTTTTGACGATATTTTTGGCCATAACTTTTTTGTGCTTTGTCCAATCGCAAAGCTATAATTTAAATAGCATCATCTCATCGAGAGCTTCCATTTGTCATAACAAACGACCAAATCGGGCCAGTCTGAAAGAAGTTACACAAAACATTCGACACTCGGATTGGTAGCCGCCGAATTTTGCTGGCCGAATTCACAATCTTTTAACTGTATTTTAAATTTTGCTATCCATTGTCCGTGGTTTTCGAATTTTTAGAATCTAGTCAGATCAAGATATACTTTTGAAAATTCATTGCGATTATTTCTCGAATTCTCGGCCCTTTTCCAATAATATTTCAGCATTCAAAACATTATTAATTTATTTTCCCTATTTTGATCGCCTCAAAGTGAATTCGTATAAGCCTAGTCAGTTGAGCCATCAAAATAGCGGCCCCTAAAAAGGAGGATCTCATTCTAAAAATTTTTTGTTATCTTATTTACTTATCAATAATGTTTAGTCTTACGAATTCGCTTGCGACTTTTAGGTGAACATTTGTAGAAATTTTTGACTATATTTTTGGCCATAACTTTTTTGTGCTTTGTCCAATCGCAAAGCTATAATTTAAATAGCATCATCTCATCGAGAGCTTCCATTTGTCATTACAAACGACCAAATCGGGCCAGTCTGAAAGAAGTTACACAAAACATTCGACACTCGGATTGGTAGCCGCCGAATTTTGCTGGCCGAATTCACAATCTTTTAACTGTATTTTAAATTTTGCTATCCATTGTCCGTGGTTTTCGAATTTTTAGAATCTAGTCACATCATTTTATACTTTTGAAAATTCATTGCGATTATTTCTCGAATTCTCGGCCCTTTTCCAATAATATTTCAGCATTCAAAACATTATTAATTTATTTTCCCTATTTTTGATCGCCTCAAAGTGAATTCGTATAAGCCTAGTCAGTTGAGCCATCAAAATAGCGGCCCCTAAAAAGGAGGATCTCATTCTAAAAATTTTTTGTTATCTTATTTACTTATCAATAATGTTTAGTCTTACGAATTCGCTTGCGACTTTTAGGTGAACATTTGTAGAAATTTTTGACGATATTTTTGGCCATAACTTTTTTGTGCTTTGTCCAATCGCAAAGCTATAATTTAAATAGCATCATCTCATCGAGAGCTTCCATTTGTCATAACAAACGACCAAATCGGGCCAGTCTGAAAAAGTTACACAAAACATTCGACACTCGGATTGGTAGCCGCCGAATTTTGCTGGCCGAATTCACAATCTTTTAACTGTATTTTAAATTTTGCTATCCATTGTCCGTGGTTTTCGAATTTTTAGAATCTAGTCACATCATTATATACTTTTGAAAATTCATTGCGATTATTTCTCGAATTCTCGGCCCTTTTCCAATAATATTTCAGCATTCAAAACATTATTAATTTATTTTCCCTATTTTTGATCGCCTCAAAGTGAATTCGTATAAGCCTAGTCAGTTGAGCCATCAAAATAGCGGCCCCTAAAAAGGAGGATCTCATTCTAAAAATTTTTTGTTATCTTATTTACTTATCAATAATGTTTAGTCTTACGAATTCGCTTGCGACTTTTAGGTGAACATTTGTAGAAATTTTTGACTATATTTTTGGCCATAACTTTTTTGTGC
This sequence comes from Globodera rostochiensis, assembly GCA_018350325.1. NCBI lineage: Eukaryota > Metazoa > Nematoda > Chromadorea > Rhabditida > Heteroderidae > Globodera > Globodera rostochiensis. The sequence continues at coordinate 462,963 of JAEVLN010000031.1, forward strand.
TTTGTCCAATCGCAAAGCTATAATTTAAATAGCATCATCTCATCGAGAGCTTCCATTTGTCATAACAAACGACCAAATCGGGCCAGTCTGAAAGAAGTTACACAAAACATTCGACACTCGGATTGGTAGCCGCCGAATTTTGCTGGCCGAATTCACAATCTTTTAACTGTATTTTAAATTTTGCTATCCATTGTCCGTGGTTTTCGAACTAGTGGTAAGAATTTTAATAGTTTTTGGATCAGTTGAAGGGGGCTCGGCGGTGCCGATAGGCGCCGCCGAGAAAATTTTGAAGGTTTTGTTATAGAAAATGGGCCAAAAAATGCATCGCGGAAGGGCAAAAAAATGATTAAAACATTTTAAAAAATCAAATAAGATCAAAATTTTCCGGACATTTTCGAAATCCAGATTCCGAGTCTTGACTTGAGACTTTTTTCAAAAAAATTTATTTTTAGGTTCAGACAAAACTCGAGAAAACAAAATGTTAGCCGTTTTATTAGGGGGTTTTGTAGGTGATCGGCGATGCCAATAGGCGTCGCCGAGAGGAAAAAATGAAAATTCTTACGATTTTATTAAGAAAACTTGCGGGATGCTTTTTTAATTGTTGAAAAAGGTGAGATAGAACGCCAAACGAGAGAAAGTTAGAGAAAGAAAGGAAATTTGTTTAATTCTCTCGCACTCTCTATTTATTGGGGGGTACATTTTTGGTTTGAAAAGAATTTATGCCAAAATCACTTTTTGAATTCTTCTTCAAATACGATTCGGAATTGGACAAAACGGGTGTTATATAGAGCCCAGAACGAGACGAGATCTCGTCTCGAGATCTCGAAAAATCTCGACGAGATTCTCGAGAAATCTCGACCTCGAGATCTCGCTCGACTAAAAATGAGCTTCACGAGATTTTCGAGACCGAGATTTTTCGAGAATCTCGACTCGAGATCTCGCTCGAAGCTCAAGTCCGGGTTTAGTGTTATATTTGTTTTTCTGGACCTAAAATCCCCTAAAATTCCCTGCTGGTGAGTGATGTGGTTGCCTGGGGTTCAAACCCCGGCTGTGTAAGTAGTTTTTTGTGTCTTTCAAGTAACTTCATGGCAAAGAAAAACAAATATTTTTTCTTTAAATATGTATTAAAGATTTTTAAAATCGAAGGTAATTTATTTTTTTAAGAAAGTTACTAGCAAATTAATTTTCAAAAATTTTAACCGATTCAAAAAAGATTTACATAAAGAATTATTAAGAAAAAGTCTCGGGTGTAGTATAGTTTACGGCCCGCGCCAAAAACAGTTGAAACATATTTCAATCTATCTGTCTAGACGAGTTATGTACGAAAAAAATAGGTCTCCAGGTTCGGAAATGCGTTTAACCCGGTTTTGAACGGACGGACCCCAACTCGTTCCCCTTATCAGCAGTTTTTTGGTTATAACTTTTTTCAAATCTAACCAAATCAAACATTTTCGGTATCATTCAAAAGCCTGCAATGGGTAGAAGCTTTCAAACGTAAAAGCTAAGCGATTGGCCAAACCTCAAAGAAGTTATAGCCAGAAAACGCTTTTTTGGCCACACTTGGCCATAACTTTTTTGCGATATTTTCGATTACGAAACAATACGATACGATACGATATACAGCCCTGTTATATAAGCATCAAAATGCAAAATTTATCAAAAATAAATAAAATATGGACAGAAATTACCAAGTTGAAATAAACTAGGTCTAAGATTTTTAGGTTCGAAAAAATCTCAAAATAGGTACCTTAATAAGTGAGACAAAGAGCCAAAATAGGTAATAAAAATCGGGTTTATAAGCAAAAATAGGTGCAAAAAATTTGAATTTTATTATATTTTTTGAAAATTTTTCAAAAAATTTGTGATCTTGGCAAGAAAAATTCGAATTTTATTGCACTTTTTCAAAAAAAAAAAATTTAAAAACGCTTAAATAGTGCCAAAATGTCTTTTTTACTTGAAATGGGTTTTTGCCAATATTTTAGGTGAAAGATCCAAAATAGGGTTTTTTAGGTTCGGATTGGTGAGTTAAAACGACGAAATTTCCGACTAAAAACATGTTTTTCGTGCACAACTCACCAAAACAAAGCTGCCAAAAAAATAGCTAAAAACCTAAAAATCTTAGCCCTAATACATAAACTGAAAACCCTAAGGAAACTTGTAGAACGAGATATAAATGCAGTCTGTTTCAGTTGGCACACTACGAGCCTTTCCACCAAATACATTCTTAAATTTAAATAAATTAAATCTTTAATTAATTAAATTTTCTAAGTTAATAAAGCCTAAATTAGCCTACAACCAATAAAACTGACTTGTCGACGACTGACCGGAGCATCAACAGTTTTTGCGCTAATTTCATGAACTACTGCTGGTTTCTTGGCCTTTTTCACAGATTGTGAATTTCCTCGTCTGCGGTTTTTGGCATTGCCCGTCCCTTCATTGTTGTTTATGTTTTGCACCATGTTCGAGGCGTTCAAATGGCCAAGATCGGACTCTGGTAGTAGTAACGCCGGCGGCGGCTTCCACTCTCCAGAACTAGGCTTTAGTGCAAGCGCTTGTTGTTGCTCAACAACATTGGTGTTTCCTGCTGCTGCAGTTGCTCCAACCACATTCAGCAAACCCGAGGACACCAGAAGCGCTCCGAACGCAACATTTCGGACAATCTTGCCAACTCCTCCACTACCTCCACTAGCTACGTGCTGGGAATAACGGCCCCCTCCTGGTTGGTTGTAATAGCCCCATCCTGGTTGGTTGTAATCGCCTCCTCCTGGTTGGTTGTAATAGCCCCCTCCTGGTTGGTTGTCATAGCCCCCTCCTGGTTGGTTGCCCCCTCCTGGTTGGTTGTAATAGCCTCCTCCTGGTTGGTTGCCCCCTCCTGGTTGGTTGCCCCCTCCTGGTTGGTTGTAATAGCCCCCTCCTGGTTGGTTGCCCCCTCCTGGTTGGTTGTACGGAAAGGGATTTGGTTCGTTGTTGCCCGGAACAACAGGCGCTGACGGGTCGTACGGAAAATCGGGCGGTGGAAAAGCTGGTAAAACGGGTGCTGGTAAAACGGGTGCTGGCGGGTTGTCCGGAATGGGCGCTGAAAATTGGGCATACTTAGAAACAAAAAGTGCAAAATGAAATCCCTCCCGAACGAAATCCCGATCCCGTAACTACACTCCATCAGAGAACAAACGCTTAAAAGCCAATTTGTTTAAAAGAGTTTTGCTCAAGGGGCTGGGCTCACTCATCATTAAGGCTGGCATTTTCAGGCAAATGCCTATTCTCGATTTGGAGTACTTTTTTCTCAAGAATCTCGTCGAGATTTTTCGAGATCTCGCCTCGTTACGGTAACTAATTTAAACAGTTAGTTTTCGATACAAAATTATACAATGCCAACACATATGATGACACGCGGTGGGGACTTGAACTCACACACTTTCTCTCACCGTGGGCAACTCTAACCACTGAGCTACGCAGGTCATCCTTTTCTTTGCCTCTCCCCCCCCCCTTCCTTATCACCACAGGGGGCAAGTGAAACTTGCTCAGCCATTTCGGCACTATCGAGAGCCCAAATGCTCGCACTAACTGGGATTGTTAATTGGCGACATGCTGTAGGAACAGGGCCCATGTCCGGCTTCAGTTGGTAAGTACTCGGCAATCGGGCGCATGGGCTTCATCTGTTTGACGCCTTCGTATGTCTGTAAATATAAAAATAGAAATTCAAACAAAAAAATAAATTGTTAGCAATAATGTTTACTTGACAAACGTATTCTGTAGCCGTATTCGGCGAATCCTGTCCATATAAAACCAGTCCAGTAATTGAAGCCGTGTCACCGTAGTTTTCGTTTAGTGCTAAAATATAAATTCAAATTATAGTGAATTAAATTGTAAATTTTACAAGCAATCGTAAGGCCAGGTCCCAGTATTGTAACATTGGACATTTGCACATTGCGTTGCATCTGATCAGCACAGTTTCCACAAGAGCACCAGACTTTGCCATAGCGCCCTTAAGAATTTAAATTATTAATTTTTGAAATTCAAATTTGAATATTTTCTTTCAAAACCACCTTCAGCACAAAAGTCTTGTATGCTGGTGGTTCCGCGGCCAGATTGTGTGAAATACTGGATGATTTAAATATAATTTTAATTTAATCAAAAAATGTAAATTATTATTTTCACTTTAACCTTATCCGGCGAGCCTAGACCGACTCCTCCAATGACATAATAAGAGTTGGTAACGTCGGGGTCTTTGTACCCAAAGCCGGCACCGTGGTAACACAATTTTTTAAAGCTTCAAATTGTTTTTTAATTAATAAATTAATTAATTTTTTTTAAATGTTTACGAAATGTTTTTGAGGGTGCAGCTGCCCTTACAGTAAATTCCCATGCCGGCATTGTCCAAAATGGCATTTTCAATGGTCACACCGTCCTCCAGTACCATCATATCTTTCATGTTGCCGTTGTTCACATCGCAATCACCATTCAGAAGGTCGGAACTGCCGACAAATGTTGTGTATTCGAAGTCCTTATCCTAAAGAATTAAGAAAAAACAAAATCCAATTTTTTTTTTGTTTTTCTTAAAATGCATATTAATTCTAAATTGGAGTATTTAATAGAGCCCGGTCGAGACGAGAATCTCGACTCGAGATCTCGAAACATCTTGATTCGTGATCTCGCTCGAAGAAATTTTCCGAGATTTTTCCGAGAATCTCGGCTTTTTTGAGCATCTTGTTTCGAGATCTCGAAAAATCTCGTCTCGAGATCTCGAAAAATCTCGTCTCGAGATCTCGCTCGAAGCTCAAGTCCGGGCTCTAGTATTTATGTTCACAAACCGTAGCAACAAGTATTGGTGAGTCTACTGTAACTGTTTGGCTCGATTGAGGGAAGTTGCACAACGCGCGCAATTGGAAAATTTGCACAAAAATTGTGAGGAGAATAAAAAAAAGCATTTTTGGTGATTTTTTTTGCGCAATTATACTTAGGAATAATAAGCGGCTTCGAAACTGTTAAATTTACAATTATTAAATTAACAAAAATTGTTTTTAAAAAAAATGTCGTTTCAAAATTATTTCCATAACTGACTTTTGACAGAGGGGGAAATAATTGATTCATCTAATAAGCATACATATTGATAGAATTTTTTTAAATGAATAATGGCAAAAATTTCTCTTTAAAATAGTGCCAAATATTGTAGCGTGGAGTGTGGAATTTTGGCAAATATTGTAGCCTGGAGTTGGGGCACATGGAATTTTGGCAAATATTGTAGCCTGGAGTTGGGGCACATGGAATTTTGGCAAATATTGTAACGTGGATTTGACGGCACATGGAATTTTGGCAAATATTGTAACGTGGATTTGACGGCACATGGAGGAATATAGAGAAAGTGCCAAATAATGTAGCGTGGAGTGGGGGCACATGGAATATGGAGAAAAAGGGCAAAATATTATAAAAAAAATGTTACCTTTTTAATTATATTTAATATTTTAATTTGTTTTAAATCGGCAAAAACAAAAAAAGCTGGGCAAAAAATGTAGGCCCAAAGTTAGAAATACGAAGAAAATGCCAAAAATATAAATCGACTTGCTTTCGCTTGATCAACGGTTCAACAAACGGAGGCCTTCTGGGCAAACAATTAATTTTGTTTGATTCAGTGAAGCGTCCGGAGTGCCATAATTGACTGAGGGAAGGAGGGGCAGGGGAAATGGGCATTGGGGGACGAATGGGGACGATGGCATTTGGGGACAAGACACCCGGACACTGGTGGGCGCTTGGCCTCCCATCCCGAACTCCAAGCTCTAAAACATACTTTGTTTGATTTGCTTTTTTAATAACTAAGTTATGACTGATGCGCCAAAACGACCGGTACCCAAGAAATCAGATTAGATTAAAATTAAGAAAAAACAAAATGAATACGATCGATTTTCTCAAAATGATGCGATCTAAAGCAATTTTTTCGGTGGCCAAGGTCAAAATTGTTTGCTGACTCTATGCAGATTAAAGTGTGAAAAAATTAATGTCGTTATTTTTATTATACCATTTTTAAGGAATTTCATAAATTCTGTACAATTGCCAATTTTTATTAAATAGCAATTTTATTGCCTTAATCTTGTAAAGCATCTTTAAGGGAAAATCATTGATTTATTTACTCGGGTTTATTTGTCTAAGACTGAATAAATTGTCTAGCCTAAATTTTATGTCAAACCAAAAGTTGGATCTGCATCAATTTTACTACACAATACTTTTTAAAAAGCGTGGCAAATATTTGAAAAAAACAGAAAATAATGAATTAATACAATTTTTTGGGATCTTCATTTGGTCATGAAATTTAAAATTTTATATCTGCCACGAACAAGGAGCATTAGGGGGCCTATTATGTTCACACCCAGACAACAACTATGATTTTCGTAATTTAACGTACTATTTTGGAAATTGAATTTAAACCGTTTTAAATAACCGATTTAAATCTTATAAAGACTTACCTTTTGCAGATTTTCAAAGCGGGCTTAAACCGGTCAAAACACGCTTTAAACTTTTCCGCATAAATTCTTGATCAAAAATTCGGTTTAAGCACCAAAAAAACCTAAAAGTGTTTTTTTGAAATTTTTTATGATTTGGCTCTTCGGACCTTTTGTCTTTTTCCCCACTACCGGATTCGTTTTTATGGCACTTTTCTTAAGAACTTTTGGAAAAACTCAGAATTTTTTTGAATTTTTGACCAAAAAATCCCAAAATATGGATTTATTCTCAAAAAAGCCAAATGGCTGTGATTATATTTTTGAAGTTGCAGACAAATAACGCTTGTTATGAATCATTCCAAACTCACTAAAACCAAATAAACTTACAGAAAAATCACCAATTTGTATTTTGGTAGGAAATCGTCCGATTTTGTTCAGGGCCTAAATTTTTTGGTGCCAAAATTGGCCGACCCGCCAAGCGATGTGCCAACGTCGACAACACGCGCAAAACCGTGTTTTTTTTTCATCAAATCATGCTTAGAAAGGCCACAAAAATCTGTGCGATCAGAAAGAGAGAGATAAAATTTATGGCTTTTTTGAATACACAAAAAAGTGATCAGAAAACAAGGAAAGGGGAGATCGATGCGATCAGAAAGCAAAAAAAGGGGAGATCGATGTGATCAGAAGGCAAAAAAAGGTGAGATGGATGTGATCAGAAGCAAGGAAAGGGGAGATGGATGTGATCAGAAAGTAAGGAAAAGAGAGATCGATTGACGTGAACGGGCGCGGGAATTTTGGGAGATTTATGCAAATTTGGGTGAAGAGTTTGTTTTGAGACCCGGCAAATCCGTCTTATTGTAGTGCCACGCTCCGTCTCCGTGTCTCATCGCTTCGGCGTCCTCCCAGCTCCAAGTCCTCTGCCTCCCGCGGCACGAAAGTAACTGATTGTTGTGAACGACCAGTTATGACCAAAAAAAGTGACTATTGGTTAGCCGCCGTTCATGATCAAAAAACTTCATCGATCGGTCGGTCTGTCTGATCAAAAGGATAAACAACCGGTCATTCATGTCCAAGGATCGTATGTACTGCTTCTTCAGGCTCCTAGCACATACCCTGTTGCTGCAGTCGTGGCGGTTGTTGTGGCAGTTGTTGCTGCTGCAGCTCCAACGCCGCCTCTTTGGCCTTCAACACTGGGGCAACGCAGCGCCAGCCGACCACCCGTTCGCCATGTCGCTCCACCAGCTTGTCCACCAACTTCTCCAGCTTCTGCTGGTCGTTGTACAGCCATTGCAGCAAAAATTGCAAAATTTCTTGCACCCGCGCCTCGCCGTCCTCCTCCTGCTGCTCGGATGCGTCCACATCCACCAACAATTTGTCAATGATCGCCGGAAGGTTGTTGTACAAAGCGTTGTGCTAAGCAAATTATTAAATGTTAAAGAATTTTTAAATGCTTTCCGAATGCCTTTATGCTTCAGAAAAAAAGGTAAAAAAATGGAATAATCCAAAAATTCCGGAAAAAGAAACACGATAACAACAAAACTGAATGTGAATGCCCTGCTTTGGCGAAAGGTAAAAGCCCGTTTAGATCACTCTTTTCTTGATCAAGTCTGCACCAAACAAAATCTGATCAACCCAATCGACAGCACGCGGGTATGACCTAGGTTCTGTGATCCGTGTTAGATGGGTTGGTTGGTTCAGATCACTTTCAAAACAAAACATTCTGACATCTCCAACAACAGAAAAAAACAGTGTTCCCGTTGACCACCTTTTTGCCCATCTCGCAGAACAGTCCGTGTGCTGCGGTCACAATGTGCGACGGGTTCTTGTCCGGCAGCAGACAGTAGGCCATGTCGGCAACACACGCGTTGATCTTGATCTGGTCCTTCAGCAACAAATGCGCGCACATCAGCAGACACGTGTAGCGCACACCGGAGTTCTCGTCGCGGACCCTCAAGTGGCAAAATTGTTACTATTAAATATTTTTGGAACAAATTTAAATCAAAAAATTATCAAAAATTTGAGCGCAACCAAATAGTTGGATTTTCTGTCTATTCAAAATTTCTTATTCGAATGGACCAAGCCTGTCGGGTTTAGCTTTGATTTAAATTTCTAAAATCCAGAATAAAAAAAAACAAAAAAACCCACTTTTGAATAAACGTGTCATTGAACGTGTTGAACACGTTGGGGAAGCGGAACGACAGGTCGGCCATCATAATGATCATGTTGTTGCGCATGCGCACCGATGCGGCGTCGAAGAAAGAGAAAAAGGTGGCCAAAAACGTTTTACAGCAACGCGCACTGAACGAACGGAAGAAAATGGTAAAATTTCCGAAAATTCTCAACAACAAAAAAATTGTATTTATTTATTATTCTTCACTTCACAAGCATGAATTTGGACAGGCACAGCAGTGTCGACTCCACCACAACATTGCGCCAGTTGATGTGGTTGTCTAGCACGGCCATGAGCACCGGTATGGTTCGACCTGTGCAAAAAGTTGCGGACGGTATGTTGTTGTTGGAACGTATTATGGGACAGTGATGTTCAGCCCCAGGTTCTGGGAACCGCGGAAAATTCGGACACCGTTTTGGAACTCATCAATTATATATAGTATTGAAAATTGTACTGTTAATTTTAAATTGACAAAAAAAAAAGAACTGGTATACCAAACCGAAAACATTTTGAAGTCTCGTTGGAACCGGAACCGCGAAAATTCGACAAAAAATTGATATGAATAAAATATAAGCGCCCGCTTTTTTGTCTCAAAATTTGGCAAAACGAAATTATTGACCAATGATGGTGTCCTGCGCAAAAGTGTCCTTGTCGAGCACCCGTTGCAGGCACATTTGGTTCTTCTCCTCTTCAGAAATTTCTAAGAATCCAAAATTGTTTTTTTAAGAAAATTTCGGCGTAAATGTTTACGAAATATGTACACTGACTCAGGGACGTAGTTAGAAAAAAATTTCGGAGGGGGGAATTGATCCATCTGAGCGCGGCGCTCAGATGGCATTCCCATTTGAGCGCCAGGGGCGGCCCGGCGGTGCCGATAGGCGCCGCCGGGAAAATTTTTTTGATTTTTGATGGCAATTTGTTAAGAAAATTGATCAAAAAGTTGTAAAAGTGTAAAACAATAGGGTCCCCCCTCACCATTTTATGCGTTTTCGGGCTCTTCCCCCGACCGATCGATTTATTCACCTCATAGATGGCCAAGGGGGGAGGGGTCGGCTCGAGCGCTGCGAGGTGCGATGTTAGAAGGGGTAGGGGTGGGGTTGCCGAGGCTTCGCGTGCGATGTTGTAGGCCAGAGCGCCGGCGCTCAAATGGCAAGCCAACTGAGCGCCATCTGTTTTTATTTCGCGCGCGATTTTTTCAACAACTTTTTAGTCGAGGGGCGGGGGGGGGGGGGGGGTCGGCGGTGCCGATAGGCGCCGCCGAGAAAATTTTTGACATTTTGGCTCAATTTGTTAAGAAAAATTGGTCCAAAATTTACATTTGCGATGTTATTTCTCTCTTTTTTTTTCCTACGCTGAGAAAAAATTTTCTTTTTCAAAATTTTGGAATTTTGGTGCGAAGTTGTTACAGTGGGGAGTGCCCGTGTGCGGCGTTGGGGGGGGGGGGGGGGGTCTGACCCCTCCCCCCCCCCCCTTGGCCATCTATGATTCACCTTGGCCAAGCCCAAAGTCATCGTCGTCGTCGTCACCATCATCTGCATCACCGCCGCCGCCGCCGTTTTCGGCATTCTTTTCACGGACACTGTGATGCAATGGCGGCCGATTGGAGGTGGCAGTGGCACTTTGTCGGGCCTAAAAAAGTGGCAAAATTTAGAGCGGGGCGTACAACAGAATGAAATCAATTCTGGAATTTGAGAATCAGAGTCACGGAGTAAGGCACACGAACCGCTAAAACCCTGCCCGAGCCCGACCCGTACCCGGGCTCTAGTTTGCTCGCTCTCCATGAACCCGTTGTGGTAGAACCGGCGGGACCTCTGAACTGATCGATCACCAACACCGATCACTCTGATCACCAACCAACCAACCGACCGACCGACCTGTCGCAGCATGGCGTCCTTGATGTAAACACCAAACGTGCGCTCGGCATAGGAGAGGAACTTGAGCACGAGCTCGCCCACAAAGAACAACAGTCGGCTGATCACCAGCTCCAGCTCGGCACGTCCGCTTGCGTTGTTCGCCGGCGACGTCGTCGTCATCATTTCTTCCACTTGCAAGCCCAGCGTCGGCGATTGTCGTTGTTGTTGATCGCTACCGTCGCCGGCATGCATTTGCAATCGCAGTTCGTCCAGACACTTCTTGGTCTTGCCGAGGATGGAGTCGTACAGGTCTTTGATCACCCGACTGGGACGATGGCAAGCGCCGTAAATGACGTTGACCACCTTTTGTTAATTTGTCAATTAATTAATTTCCCACTTTTCAAATTTTGCTTTAATTTCCTCAAATTGAGGAACAATTCTTTTCAATGCACGATGCCAATCCCTTCCCTCCACTGATGATCAGTAATGATCAGAAAATGTAATTGCATTTCCCTGGCCAGTGAGTGAGTGATCTTGATTCAAATTTGTACCGCCTACCAGGTGATCAGAAATTTCAAATCCGAGATCACCTGACGACAATGTGGGGCCCACAGGTTGGCATCCTGGGAGTTCAAATCTAAAATTGTATTGAATTTTCTTTTCCAACAACAATATAAAATCGCCATAAATTTTGGCGCCATATTTTTGGGTTTGAATCAAATTCAAAAGGTCAAAAAAAGTAGACCCACCCAGCAGGGATGGGAGCCGACGATCTCAAAAAATTTCGGAAATCGGAATTTTCGAGGCCTTAAAATTTTTCGGAAATCGGAATTCCGGGGTCTTAAAATTTTTCGTAAATCGGAATTCCGAGGCCTTAAACTTTTTCGGAAATCGAAATTCCGGGGTCTTAAAATTTTTCGGAAATCGGAATTCCGAGGCCTTAAACTTTTTCGGAAATCGGAATTCCGACCAACCCTGCCACCCACCGGTGAAGACGAAGGTGGACATCAGCTTCACGAATTTGTCCTTGGGATCAAGCCGGAACGACGGCTGCTCCGTGTCCAACACAGTGTTCCAATCCTGGACTTTTTTTTATTAATTAAAGAATTAATTTTAAATTAATGCTCGCCACACCTTTTGTTTGGTGGCGGCCGCCAACGTCATCAGCACACGAAGCATCTCAATGCGGATATGTTCCGTTCTGTTCCGATACAACTCGTACAGTCGGTCCAGCTGGGGCAGAATCATACGATGCTTTGCCCTGGAAAAATGTGCCCAAAAATTTTCGGTGTCATTTAATCGATTGACGGCTGTTGTGAACTAGAGACCGGACTTGAGCTTCGAGCGAGTTCTCGAGGTCGAGATTCTCGAAAAATCTCGAGCCGAAACAGTCGAGATTCGAGATTTTTGATGAAAATTTTTTGGAGTTATTTTATTTATTGAAAAAATCTCGGTCTCGAAAAATCTCGTGAAGCTCATTTTTAGTCGAGCGAGATCTCGAGGTCAAGATTTTTCGAGAATCTCGTCGAGATTCTCGAGACGAGATCGCGTCTCGACCCCGGTTACAACTTGTGACTGCACTCACTTTGCAACAACGACAATGAGTCGCGCAGCGCTCAGTCGGAGTCCAGTGTCGGCCGAGTCGAAATACGTCCAGAATTCGTCGAGCATCTTCGGATGGACGCCATACTTTGCGAACACATGGGCGACAGTCTCCTCCAACGAAATGCGCTCCTGCTCCGTCGCACGACGCATTGCCTCCACCAAATTTTGTGCTGTCCGTTGCCGCGCAATCAGAGTCATCCTGCAAAAAAAAAGGGGGGCAGAAATCTTGTCGATGAACCTGACGGCGTGCTGATCATTATGCCCCCAAGGGCATATGTTCAAAAATGCAGTAACCCCTGTCCCAAAATCCAGATGCATCCATGGCATTGGCACTTACTCGTTCTTGCTGAACAACGCCTCGTGTGCAATGTCGGTCACCAGCTCAACGATGCGCGAGTCATTAAGCCAGATCAGGTTGAACGCGCGCTTCAATGCGTCCATGGAGTCGCGAAGGCGGAATTTGACGCACTCGCACACAAAGTGCAACAGTTCGGCGATTTCGTGCGGTTGTGCCTGTTCCCGGCGGTCTGCTTGGCGAATGTATTCCAGCGTTTGCTTCAACGCCTTCTCCATCTCCGTGATGAACAGCAGAGCGTCCTCAATTCCAACGATTCAAAAATTGTTATTTTCTTAGCCACCCACCAGCTGCTGGTCCAACTCCATGCGGACCCTGTCACGTTGCACCGCTTGCACATCAGCCCTGTCCTCCTCGATCAACAGTTGTTCATCTCCAACAGCGGCGTACGCGTCCTCGAAGGCGTACACACCACCGCCGCCGTCGTCGTCGTCCCCTCCGGCACCGTTGGCTACTGCCGTCGGCGTCCGATACAAAGTGGCAAAATGACGCCGAACATTCATAAACTGGACGAAGAATGTGTCGAAATGAAGCTGAACAAGGTCAAAATAAAAGTAAATATTGAAAGATTTTTTTTGGTTGGTTCTGTCCTCACATCAGCGCCAAATTGGTTGAAACGAATCAGTTTGGTCAGTAGCGCGGCGGCCGCCTTGCGGACCATCATCGAATTGTCGAGCAGCCGCCCGCGCGCCTCCCACAACAATCCAAGGCGCAGTTGAACGGGCGGAATGGCACCCGGTCTTGAGGCCAACTTGGCCCACAGGTTAAGCACCCGGGTCCTCACCAGTGGCGCCTTGTCCATCATGTGGTCCTAAAAAGGCAAAAAATGAAGAGCAAATAAAGAACTTTGGTGGAACACAATAATGCTAAACCGGATTTGTACAATAAAATAATTGGACATTTTGTCCAATAACTAACTCAAACATTTTGTTTAATAACGGTAATAGACAATTCGTCGAATAAAAGTAACCTGTGGACATTTTTGCAATAATGCAAGTCCAGTTACTAAATTTAGACATTTTAATAAAAGTAATGGACATTGCGTCAAATACAGGTAACTTGGACATTTTGTCCAATTACTACTTGGACATTTTAATAACAGTAATGGACATTTCGACGAATGATGGTAACTTGGGCATTTTGTCCAAAGCCAATCTTGGACTACCTAACAAATGGACATTTCGTCGAATGATGGTACCGTGACATTTTGTCCAATAGCTAATGGTAAGCCGGACATTTTAATAACAACGAACGACAAAAAGGGACGACAGACAGACAGTTGATCCCCATGCCGGAACCTCACAGTTAAATGTGCAAAAAGCAGGTCCCGCTGGTTGCGCATTGTTTGGTCCAACCGTTTGCAGTCAAAACAGTGGAGGAGAATTTCACTGCACGCAAAAAGGACGGCATTTCTCAACATTGGCGGCTTAAATTAAAACGTAAAATTGCAAAAACGGACGACACCAAACAACTTTGATGGGAAATCAAACACTCAAAAACAAAATTTGATTTTTCAAAAAGATGCCGTCGCACATTCAAACGCGGAAAACACTAAACTGTTCATTCCTAAAAAAAAGTTGAGAAAATAAAGCATAGGGTGGACCAGCCTTTTGTTTTTTGACAAATTTTCTTAACAAATTCCATCAAAAAAATTTCACCTGCGAAAGATAAACATTTTTTGAAAATTTCTTAACAAAAATAAAAATGAATGGAATCAGTCCCCACCCTGAAAAAAAATCATGGCTACGCCCTTGATGGATCCAAACGATAAAGTTAAACAAAAAAAAAATTCAATTAACACAAATTTGTGCTACACGGAATTTGGCCGAATGACTAAACCACAATTCACCACCACCACCACCACCACCACCACCACCAACATCGGTGTCCAAGAATGGCATAATGAATGCCAAATGCTTGTGCATCAGTGTCGGCTTCTCCACCACCGTCGTGCTGATGAAGAGGGCAAACGCGCGCGTTGTCGCCTCCGTCGTGCGTCCGCCGCCGGTGCCTAACATTCAACTAATGCAAAACCAGAAAATTTTTGGCCAAATGAAGCTAACATAGCCTAACGTCCCCCTCCCCCCAAAAACTGAAAAAATGTTAAATTTTTCTGACAAAATTTTGCTAAATTGTGACGAAATTTGTTAGAGCGTTTTGGCAAAATTTTTGCATACCGCCACTGTCAACAGCGGTGTCCAGCTTGGACCCGTAGGCGATCATCTCGCGCAGCAACGGCTCGAGCTCGTCGTCCGTCTGCACACCGCAGATGGCGACCACGAACGGGAAGGTGGTCGCCTGGCCGGCATTAAAGTAATCGAGACGGGGCGCCAGGTCCATCAGCGCACGAGCAACCGCTGGGCAAAACAAAAAAAAATATGAAGAAATTTTGATTTTTTTTTTGCAAAAAAAAAAAACTCATCCAAAAATTTTCAACGATTTAAGCGTATTTTTTGGACCAAATTTTTAACAAATTTCGTTAAAATCTTCAAAAAATTTTCCCGCCGGCACCACCGACCCAAGCGCGCCCCCAAAAGAAGCAAAATTCGCAAAAAAAATTTGCATTTTTGAAAATTGACAAAATTTTAGAAATTTTCAACAAAAGTTTTTAAAAATTCTAAAAAAGTTTACAGAAAGTGAACTTTTTTAGCAAAAAAAATTGCTTAAAAAAAGTGCAATAAAAACGGAAAATGCATTCCTAAGAATCGGTTCCCCCCCCCCCCCCGAAAATTTTTTCTGGTTACGGCCCTGTCCTCATGGAATTGTTTTGAAAAAAATGGGCCCATGCATTAAAAAATTGGCCTAAACAGGAACATTTCAATTTCTAATCTGAGTTGAGGATAAACCTTTGTGCATGTTCCAGTAGATGCAAATGTGGCGGAGGAGCATGAACATGTTGTTCAGAATGGTCCGACCGATTGCCTTGCACACGTCCGGGTTCTCCAAAAATTTGCACACCATTGACAGAAGGCACCTGGCAATCAGTGAGTGCATCGCATCGAATTGAATCGGCAAAATTTAATTTGTTGTTTTGAGTGTCGGAATTTTTTTCTTTTAATAAAATTAGTCTGAGCCTAGTCGTTTTTTAGGAATTTTTTTTTCTCCTTTTGTTAGCGACTGATGAACATGTGTGGAGTTCAAGCAGTTCAGTCAGTCCTTCTCCTACACACTCATCAAAAGTTCAAACAGTTCAGTCAGTCTTTCTCCTACACAAAAAAGTCAGTCATTCCTTCTCCTACACATTTTCAAAACTTCAAGCAGTTCGGTCAGTCTTTCTCCTACACACTCAAACATTTTCAAGAATTCAAGCAGTTCAGTCAGTCCTTCTCCTACACATTCAAACACAAAAGTTCAAGCAGTTCAGTCAGTCTTTCTCCTACACACACTCAAACATTTTCAAGAGTTCAAGCAGTTCAGTCAGTCCTTCTCCTACACATTTTCAAAACTTCAAGCAGTTCGGTCAGTCTTTCTCCTACACACTCAAACATTTTCAAGAATTCAAGCAGTTCAGTCAGTCCTTCTCCTACACATTTTTAAAACTTCAAGCAGTTCGGTCAGTCTTACTCCTACACACTCAAACATTTTCAAGAATTCAAGCAGTTCAGTCAGTCCTTCTTCAAACACAAAAGTTCAAGCAGTTCAGTCAGTCTTTCTCCTACACACACTCAAACATTTTCAAGAGTTCAAGCAGTTCGGTCAGTCCTTCTCCTATACACTCAAACATTTTCAAGAGTTCAAGCAGTTCAGTCAGTCCTTCTCCTATACACTCAAACATTTTCAAACAGTTCAGTCAGTCCTTCTCCTACACACTCAAACATTTTCAAAAGTTCAAGCAGTTCAGTCAGTCCTTCTCCTACACATACAAACATTTTCAAACTGTCGTCAATCTGCCGGGACGTCCACAGGAAGCGAATGGCGGAGGACGTCGCGTCACCTCCAACGCCTTCCACCCGCCAAAATTGCGCATTGTCCTCCGTGCTCACACTCAACGAGATCAGCTTGTACAGCACCTACACCAACAAACGAAGTGATGTGAAAACTGCATTTCAATTCCAATTCCGGTGTTTTTGGATTTTTTGTACAAAAATTGGACCAAAAAAGTTTTTTGGTTTTGGGTCAACTTGGAGTAAAATCCAAAAAAAAACCAAAAAGCACACCGATTTTTCAGAACTCCAAAAAATAAAATACACTTTTTTTTTGGGGGGGGGGGGGGGTAAATGTTTCCAAATTTGATGCAAAAAAATTTGGACGCTGGCCGGCCGGTTCCACAATGATAACCTTGGCCAGCTTGCCACGTCCGTCCTGCTTGTGCCAAAACTGCACAATTTGGTCGGCCTCAGCCTTGACGTGCACAACTTTGCGCTTGCCCCGACCGCAGCCGGCGTTCTCAGCAGCGGCTGAGCGCGTTCTGTGCAACAACAAAATGTTTTCCCCAAACGAAAAGAGAAAAAAAATTTTGGGCCTAATGAAGATATTTTTTAACAAAAATATTAAAAATTCTAAAAAATTTACAGAAAATCTTAATTTCACAAAAAAATGAAATAAAACCCAAAAATACTCCCTTAAAATTCAAATTTTTTTGGGGGGGGGGGAACAAAAATACAAAAAAAAAAATGCACCCCTAAAAATTGATTTTTTTTTTTTTGAGTCAGCCCCCCCCCTGGCTACGCCCTTGGGTAGTGCCCGTACATTTTGTTCATGTGCTGCTCGAAATGATTGATGAGGCCGGACAACAGGTACACATGCATCAGCAAACAGTTGCTGTACCGACGGTTCAACCCCGCCGGGGTCATGTCTTCGACGTCATTGTTGTCGTTGTTGCTGACATTGCCCGTCGCCGACGTTCCGGTCGCCGAAGCGGCGCCGGTGCCGGCAGCGGCAATGTCACAAATGTCCATTTGGAGGCTGGAGATCAAATTCTCGAGGCCTAAATGATGATAACAATGATCAGCACATTGTCGAGAACAGGGTCGGTTCGGCGCCGACAAGTTTGAAACGTTACAACTTTTTGTTTATTTATCAAATCAAACAATCTTGGTATCATTCGAAAGCGCCATGCCTGTAGATGCTATAATAGAAAAGAGCTAGGCGATTCGACTTAAAAGGAAGTTTATGACTCAACGCGCCAAACTGGCACGAGAAATGGTGCTTTTCACACGTTTTAAGCTAGATTTTTCTTGAGAAAAAACGAATCGATTAGCTTTCGCTTGATCAATGGTTCAGCACACGGAGAGCTTTCGTATGATAACCCGCAAAAACTGAAAAGCAGAATTTTAGAAAATTCTGGACCGGCTTGTGATTTTCCTGTAGAAAATTTGCTGAAAACCCGAGGGTCTGGGCTACTATGGAAATTTCAAAGAATTTTTTTTTGTTAATCAAAACCAGACTCCCGGAAGAAACACGCACCTTTGATGAGCAACTCGGCGAGTTCAACACGCAGTCGCGCATCGAAAGTGCCGGCACTGCCACCGTCTGCTGCAGTGCGAACAAGCGGAAAGAAATGGTCAAAATGTGCGGCAATTTGTTCAAAATCGCCCTGCTGAACAACACCAAGACGGAACACTAAAAGTTGAAAGGAAAATGCCGTCCTGTCTGTCGTTTAGAGACGAGGCCCAAAAACGGATTAAGATCAAAATCAGATTTGTAAATTCCAACGTCCTCATCCCTCAAAACACACACTTTTCATCGCATCCCTGATCTCATCCTCGTCCTGTATCAGCTCGCCGACGTAGTAGATGGTGTTCGAGCACTGCAGCAGGTCGTCGTCACGTTGCGGGATCACAAAAGGCGCCACTGTTGTTGCTGTTTCGGCCATCCTTTTTACACAATATAACGCAAAAAAGCCAATTTATTTGCTAACGGTTTAATCGTTTAATAGATTAACTAAAAAAATGGTATCAGAAAATATCTTAACCCATACTAAGTCAGTCGCGTACGAATATTTTTTTGAATCTTTTTTGATTTTTTATTGACACGAAACTCTTAGTGGAAACAGAAAAACAAGAGAGAGAGAGAGAGAGAGTTTGGAAAATAGCATCATTGTTGATAATGAAAAGAAAAGCAATGCCATTGCTTTTGACCAATTTCACATTTTTTGTAAACAGTATTTCGACATATCCAAGGCTATAGTTTAAATTTATTCACATTTTTTGTAAACAGTATTTCGACATATCCAAGGCTATAGTTAAATTTAAAAGTAGTTTTTATTTGCTAAATATCTTTTTAACTTTTAGCTGTAACAATAATTTGATTTAAGCGAACACAATAATATTATATTTTTTGACTAATGGTTCGGAAAAAACAAGATTTTTCTGAGCAACCGCGCGGAGGCGACTATTCTTCAAATTATGTGGCTGAAATTGATACCAGTGAGAAGGGTTCATCGCTCCCTACAAAAGCTGTCAAAAAAACTGTTGAAAAGGTTCAAAGCTCCTTGAAAAAGCGGTCAAAATTAATGAGTGAAGGACAAGAACATTTAATTATAAGTTTGGATGAATCTGAAGAAGAAAATCCAATCACTTTATTAGATATACAATCTACAAGTACGTCAGTTTATACAACAACAGAAAACAAAAAAAAAATAGCAGAACAATGGCGAAAAAGAAAAACTGAACAGACTAAAACTGAATTACAAAATTTTAGAGAGAGTGAGCAAAAAAGGGCACAACTTTGGCGTAAAAGGAAAACCGAAGAAAATAAGTTTTACCTTGCAGCTAATGCCTCAAGCAATGCAAGTTTTTACGCTCTTAGTTCTTTTGATTTTAAGTGTCAAAAATGTTCTGCATTACATTTTAGAGAAGAGCGTCCAGGCTTAACGAAAGAAGGCGGTTTTATTAATTGTTGTAAGGATGGGCGTCTTCATTTTCTTGGAAATTTGATTGAAGAGTATCCTGACGAATTGAAACAATTTTTTTCTCCAGAACATCCAAAAAACAAACAATTTTTGAAAAATATACGGCGATATAACAATGCTTTTGCTTTAGCTTCTTTAAGTTGTTTCCGTTTTACATTCCCAACAGCAGGACCACCCTGTTTTAAAATACAAGGACAAATTTATCATAAATTTAATCAAAGTGCAATGCCTCAAGGCAAAACTAAGAGTCAACAAGGCAAGAGTCGTGGCAAAAAACAAGAGTCATCGGAAGTAAAGAGTCAAGGCACGGCAAGACAAGTCAAGAAACTAAGCAAGTCGAGATTCAATGTATGTCACAAATCAATGCAAGTCGAGATTCAACGCAAGTAAAAAGGCAGGGCAAGTCAAGAATCAAATCAAGGCATGAGTCAGGGCAAAAATCAAGAGTCAAGAGAAGTTAAGAGACAAGACAGGTCAAGAAGTAATGCAGTTAGTCGCAAGTCAAAAGTCAATGCAAGTCGAGATTCAATGCAAGCTAAGAGTGCAAGTCAAAAGTGAAAACAAGAGAAAGAGTTAAAGCATAGTCGAGTTGAGAAGCAAGGCAAAGCAAATCAAGTCGAGATCCAACGCAAGTCACAAATCAAAGCAAGTCAAGATTCAACGCAAGTAAAAAGGCAGGGCAAGTCAAGAGTCAAATCAAGGCAAGAGTCAGGGCAAAAATCAAGAGTCAACGCAAATCGAGATTCAATGCAAGCTAAGAGTCATCAAGTCAAGAGTCAATGCAAGTCAAAAGTGAAAACAAGAGAAAGAGTTAAAGTATAGTCGAGTTGAAAATAAATGCAAGGAAAGTCAAGATCAAGGCAAGTCGAGATTTAACGCAAATAAAGTGTAAATCAAAAGCCTAGAGTCAAGGACAGCCAAAACAAGACAAGAGTCAAAGTAGTCGAGATCAAGAGGAAAAGTTTTACACCAAAAGATGAAAGACAATGAAGAGCGGTTGGGTGCCGCGAAGCGGCAGCCAAACGCTCGTTAACTATACTAAATCGATGTGTATGTTTGTCCTTTTTTGAATGAAATTTTTTTTGACACGAAAACATTTTTTGATGGGAGGAAAAAATAAGAGAGCAAAAAAACGAAGAGAGAGAAGAAAGAGAGCGAGGGACATACTGTGTAGAGTTGTTATTGCTTTGTTAAAAACAAACAGCAAAGAGATTTTTTATACTTTAGTAAACAGCAATTTCTTAACAAAAATCACGTTAAGAAGAATCCCGTTTTCCCGTTTGTGATAGAATTATTTCAATAAAAGGGATTTATCTAAAAGTAATATGTCTTAAAATCGAGTCAAGGGTCAGTGCAAGTAAGTGTTAAGGCAAGTCAAGAGCCAAGTCAAGGCAGTCAAGAGTTTAGGCAAGTTAAGAGCCAAAGCAAGTCAAATCAAGGCAGTCGAGCCAAGGCATCAAGATCCAAGGCAGTCGAGAGTCTAGGCTCAAGGCAGTCGAGCCAAGGCAAGTCAAGGCAGTCAAAAGTCTAGGCAAGTCAAGATTCATTCACAAGCCAAGTCAAGAGTCAAGGCAGTCGAGCCAAGGCAAGTCAAGGCAGTCAAAAGTCTAGGCAAGTCAAGAGTTAAGGCGAGTCAAGGCAGTCGAGAGTCTAGCAAGTCAAAGCAGTCGAGCCAAGGCAAGTCAAGGCAGTCAAAAGTCTAGGCAAGTCAAGATTCATTCACAAGCCAAGTCAAGAGTCAAGGCAGTCGAGCCAAGGCAAGTCAAAAGTCTAGGCAAGTCAAGAGTTAAGGCGAGTCAAGGCAGTCGAGAGTCTAGCAAGTCAAGGCAGTCGAGCCAAGGCAAGTCAAGGCAGTCAAAAGTCTAGGCAAGTCAAGATTCATTCACGAGCCAAGTCAAGAGTCAAGGCAGTCGAGCCTTTAAGAGTCAAAGCAAGTCAAGAGCCAGGGTAAGTCAGAGCAAGTCGAGATTCAACGCAAGCCAAGAGTCAAATCAAGAGTCAAGGCAAAATTAAGGCAAGAGTAAAAGTCGAAACAAATCGAGATTCAATCACGAGTCAGGAAGAGTCAGAGCAAGAGTCAAGGCAAGTCAAGAGTTGAGCAAGTCAAGGCAAGTCAAGAATCAAAGCAAGTCAAGAGTCAAGGCATGTCGAAATTCAAGTCCAAAAGTCAAATCAAGAGTCAGAGCAAGAGTCAAGGCAAGTCAAGAATCAAAGCAAGACGAAATTCAACTCAAGTCAAGAGTCAGGGCAGAGTCAAGGCAAGTCAAGAGTCAAATCAAGAGTCAAAGCAAGTCATGAGTCAAAGCAAGTTGAAATTCAACTCAAGTCAAGAGTCAGGGCAAGCGTCAAAGCAAGCCAAGAGTCAAATCAAGAGTCTAAGCAAGTCAAGAGTCAAAGCAAGTTGAGACTCAATCACGAGTTGAGTCAAGAGTCAGGCAAGAGTCAAGTCAAGAATCAAGGCAAGTCAAGAGTAAGTAAAGTCAAGAGCCAAGGCAAGTCGAAATTCAACGCAAGTCAAGAGTCATGGCAAGTCAAGACTCAAATAAGTCAAGAGTCAAGGCAACAGAAAAAAATTTAAACAAAAATTAAAGAGAACAAAGAGCGGTTGGGTGCCGCGAAGCGGCAGCCAAACGCTCGTATTAACTATACTAAATCGATGTGTATGTTTGTCCTTTTTTGAATGAAATTCTTTTTGACACGAAAACATTTTTTGATGGGAAGGAAAAATAAGAGAGCAAAAAAACGAAGAGAGAGAAGAAAGAGAGCGAGGGACATACTGTGTAGAGTTGTTATTGCTTTGTTAAAAACAAACAAGCAAAGACATTTTTTATACTTTAGTAAACAACAATTTCAACACAATAATGGAAAATTCAACAAAAATCACGTCAAGAAGAATCCAGTTTTCCCGTTTGGGAAAATTCAACAAAAATCACGTCAAGAAGAATCCCGTTTTCCCGTTTGTGATAGAATTATTTTCAATAAAAGGGATAGAGAAGAAAGAGAGCGAGGGACATACTGTGTAGAGTTGTTATTGCTTTGTTAAAAACAAACAAGCAAAGACATTTTTTGTACTTTAGTAAACAGCAATTTCAACATATAATGGAAAATTCAACAAAAATCACGTCAAGAAGAATCCAGTTTTCCCGTTTGGGAAAATTCAACAAAAATCACGTCAAGAAGAATCCCGTTTTCCCGTTTGTGATAGAATTATTTTCAATAAAAGGGATTTATCTAAAAGTAATATTTCTTAAAATCGAGTCAAGGGTCAGTGCAAGTAAGCGTTAAGGCAAGTCAAGAGCCAAGTCAAGGCAGTCAAGAGTTTAGGCAAGTTAAGACCCAAAGCAAGTCAAATCAAGGCAGTCGAGCCAAGGCAAGTCATCCAAGGCAAGTCAAGAGCCAAGGCAAGTAAGTCAAGGCAGTCGAGCCAAGGCAAGTCAAGGCAGTCAAGAGTCTATGCAAGTCAAGAGTTAAGGCGAGTCAAGGCAGTCGAGAGTCCAGGCAAGTCAAGGCAGTCGAGCCAAAGCAAATCAAGGCAGTCAAAAGTCTAGGCAAGTCAAGAGTTAAGGCGAGTCAAGGCAGTCGAGAGTCTAGGCAAGTCAAGGCAGTCGAGCCAAGACAAGTCAAGGCAAGAGTAAAAGTCAAAGCAAGTCAAGATTCATTCGCGAGCCAGGTCAAGAGTCAAGGCAGTCGAGCCAAGGCAATTCAAGGCAGTTAAGAGTCAAAGCAAGTCAAGAGCCAGGGTAAGTCAGAGCAAGTCTAGATTCAACGCAAGCCAAGAGTCAAATCAAGAGTCAGGGCAAAATTAAGGCAAAAGTAGATTCAATCACGAGTCAGGAAGAGTCAGAGCAAGAGTCAAGGCAAGTCAAGAGTTGAGCAAGTCAAGGCAAGTCAAGAATCAAAGCAAGTCAAGGCAAGTCGAAATTCAACTCAAGTCAAGAGTCAGGACAGAGTCTCAAATCAAGAGTCAGAGAAAGAGTCAAGGCAAGTCAAGAATCAAGGCAAGTCAAGAGTTAAGCAAGTCAAGGCAAGTCAAGAATCAAAGCAAATCGAAATTCAACTCAAGTCAAGAGTCAGGGCAGAGTCAAGGCAAGTCAAGAGTCAAATCAAGAGTCAAAGCAAATCGAAATTCAACTCAAGTCAAGACTCAGGGCAGAGTCAAGGCAAATCAAGAGTCAAAGCAAATCGAAATTCAACTCAAGTCAAGACTCAGGGCAAGCGTCAAAGCAAGTCAAGAGTCAAATCAAGGCAAGTCAAGAGTCAAATCAAGAGTCAAAGCAAGTTAAGAGTCAAAGCAAGTTGAGATTCAATCACGAGTTAAGTCAAGAGTCAGGGCAAGAGTCAAGTCAAGAATCAAGGCAAGTCAAGAGTAAGTAAAGTCAAAAGCCAAGGCAAGTCGAAATTCAACGCAAGTCAAGAGTCAGAGCAAGAGACGGCAAGTCAAGAATCGAGGCAAGTCAAGCGTCAGAAGAGTCAAGGCAAGTTGAAATTCAACGCAAGTCAAGAGTCATGGCAAGTCAAGACTCAAAGAAGTCAAGAGTCAAGGCAACAGAAAAAATTAAAACAAAAAAAAATTAAAGAGAACAAAGAGCGGTTGGGTGCCGCGAAGCGGCAGCCAAACGCTCGTTAACTATACTAAATCGATGTGTATGTTTGTCCTTTTTTGAATGAAATTTTTTTTGACACGAAAACATTTTTTGATGGGAGGAAAAAATAAGAGAGCCAAAAAACGAAGAGAGAGAAGAAAGAGAGCGAGGGACATACTGTGTAGAGTTGTTATTGCTTTGTTAAAAACAAACAAGCAAAGACATTTTTTGTACTTTAGTAAACAGCAATTTCAACATATAATGGAAAATTCAACAAAAATCACGTCAAGAAGAATCCAGTTTTCCCGTTTGGGAAAATTCAACAAAAATCACGTCAAGAAGAATCCCGTTTTCCCGTTTGTGATAGAATTATTTTCAATAAAAGGGATAGAGAAGAAAGAGAGCGAGGGACATACTGTGTAGAGTTGTTATTGCTTTGTTAAAAACAAACAAGCAAAGACATTTTTTGTACTTTAGTAAACAGCAATTTCAACATATAATGGAAAATTCAACAAAAATCACGTCAAGAAGAATCCAGTTTTCCCGTTTGGGAAAATTCAACAAAAATCACGTCAAGAAGAATCCCGTTTTCCCGTTTGTGATAGAATTATTTTCAATAAAAGGGATTTATCTAAAAGTAATATTTCTTAAAATCGAGTCAAGGGTCAGTGCAAGTAAGCGTTAAGGCAAGTCAAGAGCCAAGTCAAGGCAGTCAAGAGTTTAGGCAAGTTAAGACCCAAAGCAAGTCAAATCAAGGCAGTCGAGCCAAGGCAAGTCATCCAAGGCAAGTCAAGAGCCAAGGCAAGTAAGTCAAGGCAGTCGAGCCAAGGCAAGTCAAGGCAGTCAAGAGTCTATGCAAGTCAAGAGTTAAGGCGAGTCAAGGCAGTCGAGAGTCCAGGCAAGTCAAGGCAGTCGAGCCAAAGCAAATCAAGGCAGTCAAAAGTCTAGGCAAGTCAAGAGTTAAGGCGAGTCAAGGCAGTCGAGAGTCTAGGCAAGTCAAGGCAGTCGAGCCAAGACAAGTCAAGGCAAGAGTAAAAGTCAAAGCAAGTCAAGATTCATTCGCGAGCCAGGTCAAGAGTCAAGGCAGTCGAGCCAAGGCAATTCAAGGCAGTTAAGAGTCAAAGCAAGTCAAGAGCCAGGGTAAGTCAGAGCAAGTCTGTCTGTACTAAATATAGTATGTTTGTCCCGTTTTGAATGAAATTTTTTTTGACACGAAAACTTTTGGTGGGTGGAAAAAGAGAGCCAAAAACGAAGAGAGTAAGGAAAGAGAGCGAGGGACGACATATTGTGTAGAGTTGTTTTTGCTTTGTTAAAAACAAACAACTAAAGACATTTTTATTTTATTAAACAGCAATTTCAACACAATAATGGAAAATGTAACAAAAATCACGTCAAGAAGAATCCCGTTTTTCCCGTTTGTGATAGAATTATTTTCAAAAAAGGGATTTTATCTAAAAGTAATTATTTCTTAAAATCGAGTCAAGGGTCAGTGTAAGTCAAGAGTTAAGGCAAGTGTCAAGGAAGGTCAAAAGTGAAAACAAGAGAAAGAGTTAAAGCATAGTTGAGTTGAGAATTAATGCAAGGCAAGTCACGAATCAAAGCAAGTCGAGATTCAACAAATCACGAGTCAAAGCAAGTCGAGATTCAAAACAAGTCGAGATTTAAGAGTCAACTCAAGAGTAAGCCAATTCAAGTAAGAGTCAGGGCAGCGTCAAGGCAAGTCGAGAGTCAAATCAAGAGTCCGGGCGCGTCAAGGCAAGTCAAGATTAAAAAGTCAAGTCAAGAGTAAGCCAAGGCAAGTAAAAGCAAGTCAAGAGTCAAATCAAGTCGAGATTCAAAATAAGTCGAGATTTAAGAGTCAAGTCAAGAGTAAGCCGATGCAAGTAAGAGTCAGGGCAGTGTCAAGGCAAGTCAAGAGTCAAATCAAGAGTCAGGGCAGCGTCAAGGCAAGTCAAAAGCCAAATCAAGTCGAGATTCAATGCAAGCTAAAAGTCGTCAAGCCAAGAGTCAATGCAAGTCAAAAGTGAAAACAAGAGAAAGAGTTGAAGCATAGTCGAGTTGAGAATCAATGCAAGGCAAGGCAAAGTAAGCAAGTCGAGATTAACACAAGTCACGAATCAAAGCAAGTCGAGATTCAACGCAAATCACGAGTCAAAGCAAGTCGAGATTCAACGCAAGTAAAAAGGCCGGGAAAGTCAAGAGTCAGGGCAAAAATCAAGAGTTAAGGGAAGTCAAGAGACAAGGCAGGTCAAGAAGCAATGCAGTAAGTCGACGCAAGTCAAGAGTCAACGCAAGTCGAGATTTAATGAAAGCTAAGAGTCGTCAAGTCAAGATTCAATGCAAGTCAAAAGTGAAACAAGAGAAAGAGTTAAAGCATAGTTAATGCAAGGCAAGTCAAGAGGCAAGTCGAGATTCAACGCAAGTAAAGAGTAAATCAAGAGTAAAGCCTAGAGCCAAGGAAAGTCAAAGTAGTCGAGATCAAGGGGAAAAGTTTTATACCAAAAGATGAAAGACAATGAAGAGCGGTTGGGTGCCGCGAAGCGGCAGCCAAGCGCTCGTTAACTATACTAAATCGATGTGTATGTTTGTCCTTTTTTGAATGAAATTTTTTTTGACACGAAAACATTTTTTGATGGGAGGAAAAAATAAGAGAGCAAAAAAACGAAGAGAGAGAAGAAAGAGAGCGAGGGACATACTGTGTAGAGTTGTTATTGCTTTGTTAAAAACAAACAAGCAAAGACATTTTTTGTACTTTAGTAAACAGCAATTTCAACATATAATGGAAAATTCAACAAAAATCACGTCAAGAAGAATCCAGTTTTCCCGTTTGGGAAAATTCAACAAAAATCACGTCAAGAAGAATCCCGTTTTCCCGTTTGTGATAGAATTATTTTCAATAAAAGGGATTTATCTAAAAGTAATATTTCTTAAAATCGAGTCAAGGGTCAGTGCAAGTAAGCGTTAAGGCAAGTCAAGAGCCAAGTCAAGGCAGTCAAGAGTTTAGGCAAGTTAAGACCCAAAGCAAGTCAAATCAAGGCAGTCGAGCCAAGGCAAGTCATCCAAGGCAAGTCAAGAGCCAAGGCAAGTAAGTCAAGGCAGTCGAGCCAAGGCAAGTCAAGGCAGTCAAGAGTCTATGCAAGTCAAGAGTTAAGGCGAGTCAAGGCAGTCGAGAGTCCAGGCAAGTCAAGGCAGTCGAGCCAAAGCAAATCAAGGCAGTCAAAAGTCTAGGCAAGTCAAGAGTTAAGGCGAGTCAAGGCAGTCGAGAGTCTAGGCAAGTCAAGGCAGTCGAGCCAAGACAAGTCAAGGCAAGAGTAAAAGTCAAAGCAAGTCAAGATTCATTCGCGAGCCAGGTCAAGAGTCAAGGCAGTCGAGCCAAGGCAATTCAAGGCAGTTAAGAGTCAAAGCAAGTCAAGAGCCAGGGTAAGTCAGAGCAAGTCTGTCTGTACTAAATATAGTATGTTTGTCCCGTTTTGAATGAAATTTTTTTTGACACGAAAACTTTTGGTGGGTGGAAAAAGAGAGCCAAAAACGAAGAGAGTAAGGAAAGAGAGCGAGGGACGACATATTGTGTAGAGTTGTTTTTGCTTTGTTAAAAACAAACAACTAAAGACATTTTTATTTTATTAAACAGCAATTTCAACACAATAATGGAAAATGTAACAAAAATCACGTCAAGAAGAATCCCGTTTTTCCCGTTTGTGATAGAATTATTTTCAAAAAAGGGATTTTATCTAAAAGTAATTATTTCTTAAAATCGAGTCAAGGGTCAGTGTAAGTCAAGAGTTAAGGCAAGTGTCAAGGAAGGTCAAAAGTGAAAACAAGAGAAAGAGTTAAAGCATAGTTGAGTTGAGAATTAATGCAAGGCAAGTCACGAATCAAAGCAAGTCGAGATTCAACAAATCACGAGTCAAAGCAAGTCGAGATTCAAAACAAGTCGAGATTTAAGAGTCAACTCAAGAGTAAGCCAATTCAAGTAAGAGTCAGGGCAGCGTCAAGGCAAGTCGAGAGTCAAATCAAGAGTCCGGGCGCGTCAAGGCAAGTCAAGATTAAAAAGTCAAGTCAAGAGTAAGCCAAGGCAAGTAAAAGCAAGTCAAGAGTCAAATCAAGTCGAGATTCAAAATAAGTCGAGATTTAAGAGTCAAGTCAAGAGTAAGCCGATGCAAGTAAGAGTCAGGGCAGTGTCAAGGCAAGTCAAGAGTCAAATCAAGAGTCAGGGCAGCGTCAAGGCAAGTCAAAAGCCAAATCAAGTCGAGATTCAATGCAAGCTAAAAGTCGTCAAGCCAAGAGTCAATGCAAGTCAAAAGTGAAAACAAGAGAAAGAGTTGAAGCATAGTCGAGTTGAGAATCAATGCAAGGCAAGGCAAAGTAAGCAAGTCGAGATTAACACAAGTCACGAATCAAAGCAAGTCGAGATTCAACGCAAATCACGAGTCAAAGCAAGTCGAGATTCAACGCAAGTAAAAAGGCCGGGAAAGTCAAGAGTCAGGGCAAAAATCAAGAGTTAAGGGAAGTCAAGAGACAAGGCAGGTCAAGAAGCAATGCAGTAAGTCGACGCAAGTCAAGAGTCAACGCAAGTCGAGATTTAATGAAAGCTAAGAGTCGTCAAGTCAAGATTCAATGCAAGTCAAAAGTGAAACAAGAGAAAGAGTTAAAGCATAGTTAATGCAAGGCAAGTCAAGAGGCAAGTCGAGATTCAACGCAAGTAAAGAGTAAATCAAGAGTAAAGCCTAGAGCCAAGGAAAGTCAAAGTAGTCGAGATCAAGGGGAAAAGTTTTATACCAAAAGATGAAAGACAATGAAGAGCGGTTGGGTGCCGCGAAGCGGCAGCCAAGCGCTCGTTCACTATACTAAATCAGTGTGTCCTCCAGTATGTCACACTTTGAACGGAATTTTTATTGACACGAAAACATTTTTTGGATGGGAGGGAAAAATAAGAGAGCAAAAAAACGAAGAGAGAGAAGAAAGAGAGCGAGGGACATACTGTGTAGAGTTGTTATTGCTTTGTTAAAAACAAACAAGCAAAGACATTTTTTATACTTTAGTAAACAACAATTTCAACACAATAATGGAAAATTTAACAAAAATCACGTTAAGAAGAATCCCGTTTTCCCGTTTGTGATAGAATTATTTTCAATAAAAGGGATTTATCTAAAAGTAATCATTTCTTAAAATCGAGTCAAGGGTCAGTGCAAGTAAGTGTTAAGGCAAGTCAAGAGCCAAGGAAGTCAAGAGTCTAGGCAAGTAAAGAGTTAAGGCAAGTTAAGAGCCAAGGCAAGTCAAGAGCCTAGGCAAGTCAAGGCAAGTCAAGGCAGTTAAGAGTCTAGGCAAGTCAAGAGTTAAGGCGAGTTAAGGCAGTTAAGAGTTTAGGTAAGTCAAGAGTTAAGGCAAGTCAAGGCAGTCGTGCCAAGGCAAGTCAAGAGTTAAGGCAAGTCAAGGCAGTCGTGCCAAGGCAAGTCAAGGCAGTCAAATGTCTAGGCAAGTCAAGAGTTAAGGCGAGTCAAGACAGTCGAGAGTCTAGGCAAGTCAAGGTAGTCGAGCCAAGGCAAGTCAAGGCAGTCAAAAGTCTAGGCAAGTCAAGAGCCAAGGCAAGTCAAATCAAGGCAAAAGTAAAAGTCAAAGCAAGTCAAGATTCATTCACGAGCCAGGTTAAGAGTCAAGGCAGTCATGCCAAGGCAAGTCAAGGCAGTTAAGAGTCAAAGCAAGTCAAGAGCCAAGGTAAGTTAGAGCAAGTCGAGATTCAACGCAAGCCAAGAGTCAAATCAAGAGTCAGGGCAAAATTAAGGCAAGAGTAAAAGTCAAAGCAAGTCAAAATTCATTCACGAGCCAGGTTAAGAGTCAAGGCAGTCATGCCAAGGCAAGTCAAGGCAGTTAAGAGTTAAAGCAAGTCAAGAGCCAGGGTAAGTCAGAGCAAGTCGAGATTCAACGCAAGCCAAGAGTCAAATCAAGAGTCAGTGCAAAATTAAGGCAAGAGTAAAAGTCAAAACAAGTCGAGATTCAATCACGAGTCAAGAAGAGTCAGATCAAGAGTCAAGGCAAGTCAAGAGTTGAGCAAGTCAAGGCAAGTAAAGAATCAAAGCAAGTCAAGAGTCAAGGCAAGTCGAAATTCAACTCAAGTCAAGAGTCAGGGCAGAGTCAGCAAGTCAAGAGTCAGAGAAAGAGTCAAGGCAAGTCAAGAATCAAGGCAAGTCAAGAGTTAAGCAAGTCAAGAATCAAAGAAATCGAAATTCAACTCAAGTCAAGAGTCAGGGCAGAGTCAAGGCAAGTCAAGAGTCAAATCAAGAGTCAAAGCAAGTTAAAATTCAACTCAAGCCAAGCGTCAAAGCAAGTCAAGAGTCAAATCAAGGCAAGTCAAGAGTCGAAGCAAGTCAAGAGTCAAAGCAAGCCAAGAGTCAAAGCAAGTTGAGATTCAATCACGAGTTAGTCAAGAGTCAGAGCAAGCGTCAAAGCAAGTCAAGAATCAAGACAAGTCAAGAGTAAGTAAAGTCAAGAGCCAAGGCAAGTCGAAATTCAACGCAAGTCAAGAGTCAGAGCAAGAGAAGGCAAGTCAAGAATCGAGGCAAGTCAAGCGTCAGAAGAGTCAAGGCAAGTTGAAATTCAACGTAAGTCAAGAGTCATGGCAAGTCAAGACTCAAAGAAGTCAAGAGTCAAGGCAACAGAAAAAATTTCAACAAAAAAATTAAAGAGAACAAAGAGCGGTTGGGTGCCGCGAAGCGGCAGCCAAACGCTCGTCCTATATTATAAAGTTGATTGTCTGTAACGCTTTTTTGAGTTTTGTGAGACGTTGCGCCAAGAGGGTTGAGGATGAAGAAGATTAGACGCGAGAAATGTAAGAAATAGTGTTGCAAGTGAAGAGACTTTTTGAAAGAGAAAGAGAGAAAAAATGAGAGATAAGGTGGGGGTAGAGATATTGAGCAAATGGCAGCGCTGCCGCTGTGGCGTGCGCGTCGCTGACGCGTACGCCACTCGCTGCTCATTTGCAGCGGGTGCGCAGCGCTGTCCAATTGGTGTGGGAGCGCAGAAGAAGAAGGAAGGGGAAGAGTGAGGGAGAAGAGGCAAGAGAAAGAGTGAAAGGAGAGAGTGTGCGTGAGAAATTATGGGCAGCAGAGATTAGCGGATGGTAAAGAAAAAGTAAGTGGAGCTTCCATTTGTGTCTGTGGGGTAGTGGATAAGCGCTTAAGCGTTTATTATATAATTTGTGGGTTCAATTCCCGAATCCAAAATTATTTTTTCAATTAATTAAAATTGAACTAAACATGTTTTAAATTCATTTTTTTATTTTTTTAAAGGCTAAATAATTTTTGTTAAAACTTTTTAACAAAGATAAAAGGGAAAATTAGTACGAAAATAAGTGCCAAGAGGGAAAAGTGGCAAAAGGGAAAATGTCAAAAGCGAAAAGTCAAAAGGGAGAAAGAGAAAATGCCAAGAGGAAACAGTACCGGGAGGGAAAAGTGCCAAAAGGGAAAATGTCAAGATGGAAAAGTGCCAAAAGGCAAAAAGCCAAGAGGGAACAGTGCCAAAAGAGAAAATCAAGAGTGAAATGTGCCGATGAAAATACCAAAAGGAAAAAGTGCAAAAAGGTGAAATGCCACGAGGAAAACCCAAAAGCGGGGAAAAGTGCCAAGCGTGAAAGTGCCGAAAGAGAAAAGAGAGAAAATGCCAAGAAGAATAGTGCCAAGAGGGAAAAGTGCCAAGCGGCAAAAGCGCCAAAAGGAAAAAGCCAAAAGGTGAAAGTGCCTAAAGGGGAAAAAGGTAAAAAGGGAGAAAATGCCAAGAGGGAACAGTGGCAAAAGGGAAAATCAAGAGTGAAAAGTGTCATAAGATGAAAATCCCAAAACGAAAAAGTGCCAAAAGGTGAAATGCACACGGGGGAAAAGCCAAAAGCGGGGAAAAGTGCCAAGCGAGAAAGTGCCAAAAGGGAAAGTGTCTAAAAGGGAAAAAGGTAAAAACGAAGAAAATGTCAAGAGGTAACAGTGCCAAAAGGGAAAAGTGTCAAAAGGGAAAATGTCAAAATGGAAAAGGAGAGAAAATGCCAAGAGGAAACAGTGCCGAGAGGGAAAAGTGCCTAAAGGGGAAAAAGGTAAAAAGGGAGAAAATGTCAAGAGGGAAAAGTGCCAAAAGGCAAAATGCCAAGAGGGAACGGTGCCAAAAGGAAAAATGCAAAAAGGTGAAATGCCACGGTGGGAAAGCCAAATGCGGGGAAAAGTGCCAACAGGAAAAAGTGCAAAAAGAGGAAAAAGGGAGAAAATGTCAAGAGAGAGCAGTGCCAAAAGAGAAAATGTCCAAATGGAAAAGTGCGTGCCAAGTAGGAAAATGCCAAGCGGCAAAAGTGCCAAAAGGCAAAATGTCAAAAGGGAAAAGTGGCTAAAGGGAAAAAGGTAAAAAGGGAGAAATGCCAAGAGGGAACAGTGCCAAAAGGGAAAATCAAGAGTGAAAAGTGCCATAAGATAAAAATGCCAAGAGGAAACAGTGCCAAGGGGGAAAAGCCAAAAGCGGGAAAAATGCCACTAAGGAAAAGCCAAAAGCGGGGAAAAAGAGAGAAAATGCCAAGAGGAAACTGTGCCAAGAAAGAAAGTGCCGAAAGGGAAAATCAAGAGGAAAAAGTGCCATAAGATGAAAATGCCAAGGGACAAATTGCCAAAAGGTGAAATGCCATGGTGGAAAAGCCAAATGCAGGGAAAAGTTCCAAGCAAGAAAAATGCCAAAAGGGAAAAAGAGAGAAAATGCCAAGAGGAAAGTGCGTGCCAAGTGGAAAAATGCCAAGCGGCAAAAGTGCCAAAAGGTGAAATGCCACGGGGAAAAAGCCAAAAGCGGGGAAAATCCCAAAGGGGGAAGCAAAAGAGGAAAAGTTTCATAAGGAAAAATCAAAGAGAAAAGTGCCAAAAGTGAAAATGCCACTAGGAAAAAGCCAAAAGCGGGGAAAGTAAAAGGGGAAAGTGCCAAAAGGGGAAAAGTGAGATGGGGGAATGTGCCATAAATGGGTAAAGCTAAAAGTTGAAAATGTCAAAAGGTTAAAACGCCAGAAGGAAAAAGTGCCAAAAAGGGAAAATGTTAAAAGAAAATTCCAATGATAAAAAGTTTTGAAGTATTTCAATCAAATCTGTTCATAACATATCCGTACTTCTAGCGGTTGGTGCGCCGTTAGGCGCACCTAACCCGCTAGTATTATATTTTAGAGTGGTTTGTCTGTAACGCCCAGGCAAGGTTTTGAATTGGTGAAGACGATGCGCCAAAAGATTAAAAAATGAAGAAGGTTGGACGCGAGATTTGAAAGAAATAGCGTTGCAAGTGAAGAGACTTTTGACAGAGAAAGAAAGCAAAAATGAGGATATGGTAGGGTAGAGATATTGAGCTGATGGCTTAGAGAAAGAAGAAAGAGAAAATAGTGTCAATTATGTTGGTGTAGTGGATGAGCGCTTTAGCATTTGCATTATACAATGTGTGGGTTCAAATCCCGAATCCGAAAATTCTTTTTTCAATTAATTAAAATAAACTAAATATGTTTTAAATTCATTTTTATGATGGAGGTGAAATGCCACGGCGGAAAAACCAAGCGGGGAAAAGTGCCAAGCGAGAAAAGTACAGGAAAAGTGCCAAAAGGTAAAATGCCTAGGGAAAGCCAAAAGCGGGGAAAGTGTCAAAAGGGAAAAGTGTCAAAAGGGAAAAAGAGAGAAAATGCCAAGAGGAATAGTGCCAAGAGGGAAAAGTGCCAAGCGGCAAAGTGCCAAAAGGAAAAAGCCAACGGGTGAAATGCCACGGGGAAAAGCCAAAAGCGAGGAAAAGTGCCAAAAGGGAAAATGTCAAAATGGAAAAGTGCCAAAAGGCAAAATGCCAAGAGGAAAGAGAGAGAAAATGTCAAGAGGAAACAGTGCCCGAGGGAAAAGTGCCAAAGAAAAAGAGAGAAAATGCAAAGAGGGGAAAGTGCCAAGTGGTAAAAGTGCCAAAAGGTGAAATGCCACGGGGAAAACCCAAAAGCGGGGAAAAGTGCCTAAAGGGGAAAAGGTCAAAAGGGAGAAAAAGCCAAGAGGCAACAGTGCCAAAAGGGAAAATCAAGAGGGAAAATGCTATAAGATGAAGCAGCCTAAAGGAAAAAGTGGCAAAAGGTGAAATGCCAAAAGGGAAAAGTGCCAAAAGGGGAAAAAGGGAAAGTCAAGAGAAAAAAAATCCGCCTAAAGGAAAAAGTGGCAAAAGGTGAAATGCCAAAAGGGAAAGTCAAGAGAAAAAAGTGCCATAAGCTGAAGATGCCAAAAGAAAAAAGTGCCAAAGGGTGAAATGCCACGGGGGAAAAGCCAAAAGCCGGGAAAATGCCAAAGGGGGAAAGTGCCAAGCGGGAAAAGTGCCAAAAGTGAAAATGCCACGGGGAAAAAGAGAGAAAATGCCAAGAGGAATAGTGCCAGGAGGGAAATGCCAAGCGGCGAAAGTGCCAAAAGGCAAAATGCCAAAAGGGAAAAGTGCCAAAAGGGGAAAAAGGGAAAATCAAGAGGGAAAAGTGCC
Source organism: Globodera rostochiensis (assembly GCA_018350325.1). NCBI lineage: Eukaryota > Metazoa > Nematoda > Chromadorea > Rhabditida > Heteroderidae > Globodera > Globodera rostochiensis. The sequence continues at coordinate 497,307 of JAEVLN010000031.1, forward strand.
ATAAGCTGAAGATGCTAAACGAAATTCCAAAAGGTGAAGGGAAAGTGCCAAAAGGGGAAAAGTGAAATGGGAAGGTGCCAAAAGTGAGTAAAGCCAAAAGTTTGAAAATGTCAAAAGGTTAAAACGCCAAGAGGTGAAAAGTGCCAAAAGGGGAAAAATGGCAAAAGAAGAAAATTCCATGGATAAAAACAGGGGTGTGCACGGATACGAATTTTTGTATCCGTATCCGTCCGTCCTCGAACTCTCATATCCGTTATCCGTCCGTATCCGTGACCTTTCAAAATCCCATATCCGGATATCCGCGGATATACATCGGATATATCTGGATAAGTGGATTTTTTATATCCGTTATCCGTCCGTATCCGTGACTTTCCGAAATTCCATATCCGTTATCCATCCGTATCCGGATATATCCGCGGATATCCGGATGTCCGTGCACACGCCTGGATAAAAAGCTTTGAAGGATTTCAATCGAATCTGTTCATAACATATTTACTTCTAGCGGTTGGTGCGCCGTTAGGCGCACCTAAACCGCTAGTTTTAAGAAATTGGTAAGACATTTTTAATTAAATTTGAAAGAACTTGGCGAAATGTGGTAAAAAATTATCGTCTAGAGTCCGGCGCGGGATCGGATCGCGCGGAATTTAAGATTTGTCCTTATTTTGGCCTTATTTTTCTAATTTTGTGAAGATTTTCATAATATTTTGATCCAATTTCAAAAGTAGTAAATTTCGAAGCAAATTGGACCAATTTTTTTTCATTCAAATTTACTCCCCCCCCCCCTTCTCCTCCACTTTACCCCCCCCCCCCCCAACTTTATTCAATCGTCTTTCTTCCATTCATTCATCGTTTTCCAGCAGCTTCGGCCCTATTCGTTTGTGTAAGCGGGCAATCTGTCTGTCCCATTTTCATTCTTCGCATTTTTTGCCTTTCCTAATTTACATTTACTTTGTTCAGTATCCCTATCCCCCCCTCGGGTTCAAATCACTTCTTTCTCATTGCTCATTTGCTGCCTCCTCCCCATGCGGTATCAATAACCGATTCAATATTTCATCAGTTCGGTTTTGCTCTGAAGGCCCCTAAATCCAGTATCCCTATCCCCCCCCCTCGGGTTCAAAACGGTAAAAGCCCAACTCGTTCCCGGCTAACTCGTTCACCTTTTCAACTGTTTTTTCGTTATAACTTCTTTTAAAGCTAACTAAATCAAACAGTTTGGTATCATTCGAAAGCTTAGTAGGGCAAGAAAAAGCTAAGCGATTGGCCAAGCCTCAAAAAATTTATGGCCAAAAAAACGTTTTCTGGCCATAACTTTTTTGAGATTTGGCTAATCGCTTAGCTTTTGCTTTTGAAAGCTTCTACTAAATGTAAGCTTTCGAATCATATGAAAATGTTTGATTTCGTTATCTTTGAAAGAAGTTAGAACGAAAAAATAATTGAAAAGGGGAACGAGTTGGGGGTGAACGTGTTGGCCGGGAACGAGTCGTCCTCCGTCCGTTCAAAACAACCCAACTTTTGCATCACATTTTCACTTCTTTCTCATTGCTCATTTGCTGCCTCCTCCCCATGCGGTATCAATAACCCGATTCAATATTTCATCAGTTCGGTTTTGCTCTGAAAGCCCCTAAAAACCGGTAATTTAGAACTTATAATAGTAAACATGTCTATTTCGACCAATTCAATCACTGGAGGGCACATAACAGCTGATCCGGGTAAAAAAAAATCGATTTTATTATTTATTTAACCCCTTTTGTATTTAAAATTGCCAATGTTTAAACAGGACATTGGTGTCAAACATTTTCCAATTTTGACTCTTCCGCCGAAGGAGTGCGCCTTTTTTCGGAGCAGCATCGGAATCGATTGGAAATTAATGGCAAGATTGGGAATTTGGTTGCAATTTTAAATCCGAACAAATGGCTGCGAGCGGTAAGAACCCTTAAACTTTGCTTAAACTCTCGAAACTAAAGCACGGACCGATCGAGATTCTCGATCATAATCTCGGAAAATCTCGACGAGATTTTTTCGAGATTCTCGATCGAAAAAATTTGTCTTGACCGAGATTCTCGATCGAAATCTCGATCGAAAAGTTTTGAGATTCGATCGAGAATCTCGATCGAAAAAGTTCCGAGATTCACAATCTTGGTTCAATTTTACTTGAATAAAAGCTGAAAAACTAAGAAAAAACGGACAAAAGTTCCCGAAAATCGTGCAAAATGTCCCCTTGCCCATGTATAATAAATGGATTAATCTTCTTTAGATCTCTTTCGAATCGTGGGCTCCATCCTTATGTTTATTTTCGTTATTTATACGGTCCACGGATCGAATGAGCAAAAGGAAAATGGTCTCAAAATGAATGGTAAGTGTATTAAATTACATTTTGAATTCTTTGTCCATTTATGTAATTTTTGTTTGTGTAAATTTAAAGAGCAACACAAAGAAATGCGAGAAATGAACGAATCGCTGAAGTCTGGCCAAGCGATGGTCGTCGCCGAATTGGAACAGCAAAAGGAAACGAACAGAATGCTTCAGCAGCAAATGGACGAATCAGCAAACAGTTCGAAAAAAGAGCTCGAAAAGGTGGGAATTATATGGTCAAATAATTTATGAGTTTTTTTAACTAATTGGCGGGATCGGGGTTTCTGGAAAACCGGATAATACTATTTATTCAAAATAATAAATAAACCCTTTATTAAAAATATAATTTTCATTTTCGGAACATATTTAGCAAGCAAAAAATATTATTCAACGGCAAAAGTAGCATTTAGCGCCGCCGGTGACGGACGATAGGCACCGCTGAAATTTTGAAAATTTTACAAATAATTGTTATTTTTAATGCATTTGCATCAAAAACTCATTTTGACGTTAGTTATGATAAGACGAAGGCCTCATTTTCAAGCATTATACCTACATTTCAGAATGTTATTTAAAATCCAATTTAAATAATTAAAGGGAATGAATCAGTTCAAGGAAGAAGTGATTGCAAAGATGGAGCAGTATCAGAAAGAACAGCAGAACATTGGCGACTTGCAGAAGACAGTTGTCGTGTTAAATGATACAATAAATGGAAAAAGTAATTCAATATTAAAAACATTTTGTTCAGAATTCGGAAATTCCATCTTTTCGGCACAGTTTAAGCTTTTAATATTTTTGAAAAATTATATTTTCATTTTCTTAGGACTAATCCGACACCAAAATCAATGGGATTCTGCTGCATGTCACAAGGACCTCGCACTCATTGAGCCCGACCGATTGATTGTACAATATACTCCTAGAAATATTGGTAAATACAGTAAAAATTCAGTTAAACTGATTTGATTGAAAAAGTTTATGTAGAGTTCACAAAAATGTTCGAATTTCCTTTTACTTCAGGGGATCGCGCTGTCCTTGCTGAACGGCCAATTCCGAAATGGAATTTCGGCTTTTTCTATTACGAAGTCAAAATGTTAGGGGATGAATTGTAAGTTAAATAAATAAATAGTTGAGCTTCGAAAAAAATGCTCTAGAAGCTTTTTGATCTAAAAAATTATATTTAGCCATATTCACATTGGACTTGCAACCAAACAAATGCCGTTGGACAAATATGTTGGTTACGAAGAAGGCTCTTCCGCATACGACTTCTTAGGCCGTTTTTGGGGTCACGCGCACGCCACCGATAGAAAGCGTGGGTTTGGCCCCGGTGACGTCATCGGCTGCGGCGTCAATTTGGCAACGCGCCAAATCATTTACACGCAAAACGGAAAGCGTTTGGGTGAGAGAAAAAGACTAAATTAAAAATTAAAGGGCAATTTTTTTGAGAATATACTAAATTTGTACATTATTTAATTTTTGTTTGCGACTGAGTCCCATTGAAGGGGCACACTTCATTATGGTTCTATTTTTGGGAGGGCAAGTTTTAAGTTTCTATCTTTGGAAAGGCACAAGTCAAGTTTTAAGTTTGTATTTTTAGGAATGCAAAAATCAAGTTTTAAGTTTGTATTTTTGGAAATACAAAAGTCAAGTTTTAAGTATTTTTGGGAAGGCAAAAATCAAGTTTTATGTTTGTATTTTTGGATAGGCAAAAGTCAAGTTTTAAGTTTGTATTTTAGGAAATACAAAAGTCAAGTTTTAAGTTTGTATTTTTGGAAATGCAAAAGTCAAGTTTTAAGTTTCTATTTTTTGGAAGGCAAAAGTCAAGTTTTTAGTTTTACAATTTTTCCCCAGAAATCGAGAAAAATTGCTTTACAAAAATTCAATAAAAAGGGAAAAATATACACCCCTAAGAATCGACGTTCACCCCCCCCCCCCCCCCCCCTCCCCCCAAAAATTTTTCCTGGTTACGCCCCTGGTTGACATTGTTGTTTTTTGAGTTTGATTTGATAACTTATTGATGCAATTTTAGCCAAATATCAACATTAGCTTAATTTCAAATTTATCCGTCCATCTAAAAATACTTTACAAATTTTATTAAATGTGTGTGAAACGACTTTTTCTCTCAATGACGAAACGTCCGATGGGTGAACTGTCCAGACACCCTTCATTCTAGGGCCCTTAACTTTTGACAAAGTGGTCACCGCCCAAAAAAATGCCAGATTTGTGTATTAGAGACAAAGAGGAATTTAATGGTATAAATCAGGGATGGTCGGAATTCCGATTTCCGAAGAATTTTAAGGCCTCGGATCCGATTTCCGAAATTTTTTGAGGCGGTCGGCTCCCATCCCTGCTTTAATTTGTTTGGTTTTGCAGACACCGCCAATTTGTTTGTCGATTCTGCCGCCGATTTGTTCGACTTGTTTCCGTGCGTTTCGTTGTATCACCCTGGCAACAAAATTGAAGCCAACTTTGGACCGAACTTCTTATTCGATGTTGCCGATGGCATTTAGAAATTGTAAAAGTAATAACTTTATGCTGTTGTTGTTGTTGTTGAAAATTGACCAATCAGTTTTATCCATTAATCACTTTATTATAATTACTTTTGCAATTTTTTTTTGTTGCGATTTCTGCTTAACTTTTGTGGGGGGGGGGGCGGCGGTGCCGATAGGCGCCGCTTTTTGCTTTTTCCAAACATTCCGGTTCAACAACGGCACAATGCCAAAACAAGCAGCAGCAGCAGCAGCAGCAGCAGCAGCAGCAGAACAATGACCGCTTTCGAGTGCATAGCGTTTTGTTTTGTCGGTGACTTTGCTGGGAAATAATGTAAATTGGAAGCTTTTATATAATTATTTGTCGATGTTTGGCTATTTCATCGAACAGTTCAGCTAGTGCTTTTGCTGTTTGGTAGCGGCGAAATTTTAATGAAATTGGCATATATTTTAATGTTTTCTGTAATATGAAAATGCCACGCCTTCAGCATTCATGAGTTATACTGCTTCACCCCTTTTGACAGTTGTGGCAGGCGATTGGATTGATCATGTAACTCTCGTCAATTATCCTCGTGAAAATTGTCAGCCAAGCACTGATAATTGTATTTAGGTTTATTTAAACAATGATTTGAACAATCAAATACCGTTGAATTGACCGTACATCTAGATAGCACGATGGGGCTTTTTCTCGGTTAAAACCCGAGATTTTGGAAACGGGATTCCCGGCTTTCGTTCCAAAATTTGAGTCAATCATGTGGGGATCCAACCGCATCAGGTGGTTCCGACTACTGTCGGAACCACATGATGCCGATCCAACGTAATGGAAACTCTAAAAGAAATTTTATTAAATTTAAATTTTCCATTATTTGCAGATGTTACGAATTCTAATGACCATCGCCGGTGATACTACGTTTTGCCGCCTTACCTTTTGTCACCCCAGCAAAAATGTTACATTTTGCCACCCCAGCATATCTTTTTGCCTACGTTACATTTTGCCAAAGTGTGTGATTTCGACAGTGAATCCCAAAAAATGTTTCGAACTGTTAGACATTTTAAGTTTTCAACTCTAAATACTTTTTAGACCTGTACTTTATCCGTTTTGCTCAAAAAAATGCATTTTTTGGTTGGCCTAGAAACTAGACTTTTCGAATTTTTTTTTAATACTTTTTCAGGTATTTTATATCATTACGTGGGGGTCGAAATGAAGTTGAAACAATGAGGAAGATGATAGAATAATAGATCCACCATTGACAATTACAACAAAATGTGTGGTGGCAAATTTGTGGCAAAATGTAACATTTTTGCTGGGGTAACAAAATGTAAGGTGGCAACTTTGCCCAAGTATAAGTTGGCGTCGTTATACGCATATTTTACTCTAGAAAACAAGCATTTGAAATTTCTTCGTCGGGATCCCAATTCCCGGTGGTTGCCTTTATTTGAATAAAAAAGGTTGGCGGAAGAATGTGCATATAATGTTACAAAAAAAACAAATTAGTACACACTTAATGAAGCAGTAAACTCAGACCAGTCAACATTGGCGGTGGTGTAACAATTTTGAAAATTTTTATGAGAGAAAAAAGTTAGACCGATCAGAAAGAGATAGCTGTAAAATTAATATTTACCGTTTTTTAAAAAATATTTTAGATGAAAATGTTTAACTTTGTTCAAAGTTGAGTTGCTCAATCAATTTTGTTAACAAATATCGTTAAAAATTCAAAAGATTTTTCGACATTCGGACTTTTCAACCTTGGGATAAGCGTGTTCATACTCCAAAAATTGTCGAATTAATATTTGTTAATTTGTTTGTGGATGGGTCTGCAGTTTTGTAAATTTAATTGTGTCAAAGGGTGGCATGTTTGACTTACCTAAATCTCTCCACAATCTAGGGTGGTCCAAGTACCATATTTATATGGAATTTGCCATATTTTGTGGTCCGTCCCATATTTTTTTGCCATATTTGGCGAAAAATCGAGCTTTTTAAAAAAATTGGATAACAAAAATGGAGTAAAACGGAAAATGCACCCCTAAAATCGAACAGGTTTTGGAAAAATTGCTTAACAAAAAGTACGTTTTTCTTCTTTAATGTTGCAGAATATGAAGAATAAAGTTTTTTACTGTTTTTATTTTAAAATTATGTCATTTTTTTGTACTTGCGCCATAGTTTTCCCATATTTTTGGACCCCGGCGCCATATTTTTGACTATTTGAATGGACCACCCTGCCCACAATCGCATCACATCAACTCATCCATTCCTCACACCATTTTATGTTCTTCTTCGCGCTTCTAGCTTCTCCAATGTTTGCGCAGTCTTTGAAAACGTGCGAAAATCTCCGCGCACTTCTTCATCTTGTGCTCGATCAGAACAAAATGCTGCTGTCTAAAATAGTAAAACGTATTCCAACAATTTTCATTTTTTTAAATTGGGAGAGAACAAGCAGTCAGTCCTCATAGTCAGTAGAGCCCAGACTTGAGGACTGATCGAGATTTTGATCGAGAATCTCGAAAAAATCTTGGTCGAGAACCAAAATTTCTTCGATCGAGAATCTCGAAAAATCTCGACCGAGATTTTGATTAAGAATCTCGATCGATTAGAGCCCGGACTTGAGGACCGATCGAGAATCTCGAAGAAATCTCGGTCGAGCCAAAATTTCTTCGATCGAGATTTCGTCGAGAATCTCGAAATCTCTCGACGAAATTTCGATCAAGGATCTCGATCGGTCCGTGCTCTACTCCTCAGTTGCTCTGAAATTAAAAGGAAAACATTTACATGTCCTTGGCCAGCGCAATTTGAGCGTCAACCCAGTGTGGTGCTGTTGCTGCTGGCACTGTTCCCAAACCGGTTGCTGTAGCAAAGTTGGCCAACGGAGCAGTGGAGAAAGAAGACCCCGGCACGTTGTCGAGCTCGTTGCGCTCCAGCCGTTTCATTGCCGGCTAAAATTTTCTTTTTCAATTTTTAAGATTTGTCTATTTTATTTATTTAATTTAAATAAATTGGTGCTGGTTTCCCTCATACTCCTTGAAATTTACCGGACTCGAGAGTCGAGAAATACCACCGGGACTCGTGGAATAAATGACCCCGAGACTCGAGATCGAGACCCAAAAACCGAGAAAGAGATATAAAAGGATTTCCAAAATTTGATTTGTCAGTATATATTTTTCAAATCTTTTAAGCTCAGAATTCTGTAATGAATTCTCACCAAAATGCCATCTTTAACAGTTCAAAAAAGTCTCGTTTTTCGAGACTAAAACCCTAGACCAAGACTCGAGACCGAGACCAAAAAAAACAGAGAAACTTCTGAAGTCGAGACCGTGACTCTCGAGCAGCCCTAGCATCTACCTCTTCGTCCTCAGAATCAATGACAATGACGCGTCCCGGACTTTGTTGTCCTCTCATTGTAGGCCGGCTCATTCTTTGATGATTTTGCTGCTGGGTTTGTGTCGCCAAAGTTGATGATGTCTACATGTCAAAAGAATACATACATTCAGTTATGTATAATATCAAAGATTTACCATGTTATCATTAGTAAAAGTTTCACCTGAACTTGTCCAATTGGATTGCCCATCGGAGTTCTCGGATCGCTGGGTTGACGTGTCGTCTGGCAAAAAGCTCGACTCTAAACAGCCAATCACTTTTTGGAGTTTTTACTCAATATTTTACGGCTTTTAGTCAATATAAATCTTGTCCCTAATAATAACAAAGATTTTACCATGTTTTGCCCAGCATATGGTGTACGGTTAGTCGGCGGAACACTGGCCCAGCCTGTTGAATACCCACATTGAAAGGTGCTGCTCAACTGTCGCTGTGGTGTCTGCTCCATCGGCCGCTCTGGATCACGAGGACGTTGTGAAGAGGATGCTCCGCCCTGTTCATGTTCATTTTGACGCTGTCTCATCGAACTTCTCGGGTATGTGGTTTGTCCTGAGGGCGGCATCGCTTGGCCAAATGGTCCAACCTAAACGCGTCATTTTGACAAAGTTTTAATCATTATAGTAGTAAAAGTTGCACTTGAACTTGTCCAATTCGATTGCCCATCGGAGTTCTCGGATCGCTGGGTCGACGTGTCGCCTGGAAAAAAGCTCGACTATAAAAGCCAATTTTTCATAGTGTCCGGACATTTCGCCCATTGGACATTTCGCACACTAGTAAAAAAACGGACGTTTCGCACACTGAGGGCAAAAAGGACGTAAGGTTGGGAAGTATTTAGATAGATGGATAAATTTGAAATTAAGCCAAAATTGAATAATTTGGTTAAAATTGCACTCAAAATTTCAATAAATTATTAAAACAAACTCAAAAAACACACAATGTCAACGTATTTTGGCCAACGTTTGGTGGCTCATAACTTCCTTCATAGTTGTTTCCGGCACAAACTTTTTGCTGATTCGTACTCAGTTCGACGAGAGGAATCGATTGCTCGTATTTTTATGTGGAATTGAACCAGGGATGTGTTAAATTTAGGTTCAATTCAAAAACAGTTTAATTTTTTATAAGTGTATTTTTGGGTTTTTCTGAATCATTCGATGGGCGAAACATCTTTTTCCCTATCTGCTGCTGTGGGCAAAACGTCCGTTTTTTGGCCCGGTAGCCATTTTTTTCATTGTTTCATTGGCCGGTTCGATCTGGTATGATAATTTTCACCTGAACTTGTCCATCTTGATGACGTCTCGGATCGTTTGGTTGGCGCCTTGGGTCGACGGGCCGTTGTGTGAAAGGCAATCCCTGGCCGCATAATCCATGCTGAACGTGTCGCTGTTGCGCCTTCCTCGGAGTGAAGTGTTCGGTTTTGCGCTAAACTTATTCCACGTGAAAAACTCAGGAAACTACCCCAGACGCAATAAAATGTTATTTTCTCAAGAAATGAATTCCACTTTAATTTAATAAAACAAAAAAAACATGAATCAGGTAGATATTGAGAAGTTGAATAATATAAATTTTTTTCACCTTTGACTATTAAATGTTCTCTACCATTGCTAATCCCGGTAAATCCCGATCCCGGTTCAAAATTCTGGCCCAATCCCGGCTTTCATGATCCCGGTCCTGGTTTTTTCCAAAAAATTCCCGGTCCCGGCAAACTCTAAATAAAACAATAAGTAAAGCAAAAATTGAGTCAAAGATAGTTTAAAAATATTGAAAAGGATAACATAATTAAAATTTATTTTGTCAAAAATTCAAATCCAGAAAGTCATATTTTATGTAGGCATGCTCATGGTTGCCCGTAACCGGGGCTAACCACGGTTACGGGCGGTTAACGATTATGGCTATCAAAACCGCGGTAACCGATCTGAAAAAATGCCGGGTTTTGGTCTCGGTTCGGTTTGAAACCGGCAGCCTTACTCCTTCCTGCTCTGTTTTTGAATTTGTGATTTTTGTTTTTTGCACCTGCTCATTAACGACATCTACTAGGGACTTGAGATTTATCGGACTCGAGAGTAGAAATACCACCAAGACTCGACTCGAGACCGAGACCCAAAAAAAAACCGAGAAAGAGATATTAAAGGGTTTCCAAAATTTGATCATTACATATTTTTCAAGTCTCAAGCTCAGAATTCTGTAATGAATACTTTTTTGAATTGTGATTTTTGTTTTTTGCACCTGCTCATGAACAGCAGCAAAATCATCATCGTCTTCAGAGTCAATGACAATGACGTGTCTCAGCTCTACTGGCACTTGCAATTGATGACGGTTCGTCGACGTGCCTTCGTCCGCCCCCACGTCGACGTCGTCATGTTGAAAATAATGCTGAAAGACAAAGAATTACCGTGTACACTCTTGTAATTCCACATGTGGAATTATTATTCAACCTCCTCAGAAAGGGCGGAATTATCAGAGAGTGTGGAATGTAAGGATTTGAGTGTTCCGCTGGTTGGAAGTGAACGGTTAAAACGCCTATGGCGGGGGCAAAAATGGGACGCCTCGGTAGCTCAGTTGGAAGAGCTGCCCACGGATTGGGTGGAGGACGTGGGTTCGAGTCCCACCCGGGGCTAACGTTTTGCTATTCTTTATTGGAATTACAAGAGTGTACACGGTATGCACGAAAAAAGTTCATAAAAGTACCGGTGGGATTACGTCTAGTATCTGCTGATCGTCATCAACATGCACCGGAAGCGGATCTCGTTGCCTTTTGTTTTGAAACACACGCTTTGCTTCCTAAACTCAAGAACAGAATTTTTTTAACATCAATTTTTGGCGATAGTTAGGGTTGTATGATTTTTTCCGAATTTCTCTAAATATTTATGATGGTGTAAACTGGTCTAAAAATTCTTTTAAATTTTTCCGATGTTTTCAAAAATATTTTTAGATGACAATTCACAAGTTTTTCATTTAATTTTTCGGTTGGACAAAATCATAAGACTATGGGGGGAAGGACCCTTTTGTTTTGCAACATTCATAATTTTTGGACCAATTTTCTTAACAAATTTCATCAATAAATTCAAAATTTTCTACGGCGGCGCCTATCGGCACCAGGGCTTTGTCTGTCAAAATTAGTCGAAATCGAAACTAAATAGTTCGAATTGAAAGGAAAATGGCAAAATCGAAACAATCGAGAATTTTTTTATGTGATTAAAAATATTATTTTATTAAAGTTTATTTTAATAAAATATTGTTTGTTCCTTTGTCTAAAATTTCGCCAAAATTACCCGTTTTATCAAAATTTCCCGTTACAAAGTCCAACTAATAGGTTTTACTGCATAGTGTTTTTTAATTAAGAGGTACGGGAAAATTTTTTATAAAAAAAAATATTTAAAATTTATTAAAAATGTTCCGTTAATGGGGGGATTGGAATGTGAAGGCCGAAGGAAGGTAAATATAAATGCTTGATCGAACACTGACTGAGCCATCAATTTACTTTGGGGACTCATGTAAAAATGATTGAAATTTTGAAAAAAAGTTTGACACGTGTAACTCCAAAAAAACCATACTTTGAAGCGTGTCTGAGAATTTTTTGGCGCATCCGGTTTGAACACTTCAATTTTTGAGTGATCTAAACGGGGAGGTTTCAACATTGATCAGCGTTCACCAGTCTACCAATTTTTGGAGCTGATTTTGACCTAGACCGTGAACGGCGCATATTGAAGCTAATGAATATTAAAACATAAAAATAAATGCATTCCGCATTTGTCGGTGCGGATCCGAGAATTGTTGCGGAATTGGTCGGGATGATCGGGGGGGGGGGGGGTTAGATATGACTAAAAAGCCCGAGTCGATGTGCTGGGGGCGGGGCGGGGGGGGGAGAATGTGAGGTAAGACCTGACGGACTCGGAGCACTTACTCATTGCCGCTGTTTATCTCTGCTTCTCGTTTTGATCTGCATACACAGAATGATCGGCTGGCTGCTGCCTGCTGATCTGGCGCCCACCCAGCATTGGGTGGGCGCCACTTGACGAGTGAATGGGTCTGGAGGAGAGGAGGGCGAGACTGATCAGTCAGCCGGTGGGGGGGGGGGGGGGTGGGACCCAGCCATCCTCGCCAGAGGTGGGCTAAATTTCGTTTCGTTTCGTGTTTTCGTGGCTTTTTGGTCGTTTCGTGTTTCGTTTCGTTTCATAAAATGAAATTTAACTTTTTTGGTTTCGTTTGTAGTAAATTGAAAAAAATAATTGTTGTTCCGGCGGAAAAAAAAATTTTGAGTTTCGCCCAGCTCTGATCCCCGCATCCATCCGGGATGTACCCCTCGACAAGGATGCCCCTCTTCTCGCGGGGCCACTCTGAGCGATCAGTTGGAAGGCATTGTCTACCCCCCACCCCCACCACCCCATCATCTCCACCACCCTGCCAGCCGCAACATATCAGCTCAACAGCAGCTGACACCAGCCAATCAACCGCTTAGCTTTTTTTAAAATGAAGCAAGCATCCACCGCATAAATTGTTCACGGAAATTTTATTTTTCCAAACCAAAAAAAGGGTCCAATCTGCCTTCCAACTAGGGTCGCAGTTGGGGACGGGGGGGGGGGGAGGGATCCCCGGTCAAACCGGACACCGGTGATACTGGGGACGGACAAACCGGGGATCCCCGGTTTTGGGGATGGGCAAACCGGGGGTCGGGGACGGGGATGAGAATGGATGGCCGGGGATCCCCGGTTTTCGCCGGCCGGCTGCGACCCTACTTCCAACTAAAAGTTATGATTGCACATTTGGCCTATTTTTAAGCCTTTTCACATAAATAAAAGTTAAAGCAAAAAATGGTTAAATAATTACTAGGTCGCTTCATAAAAAGAAGTTTCTTTAAAGCGGTTGAAAATTTATGAGTTTTTGTATAAAAATACTCTTATTTGAGTATGCAACTTTGGGTGAGAAAAAAGTACTCAAACCGGAAAAAAACCGTATCTTGGATCCGTCAACTTTTCGATTTTTTAAAAATCCTTAAATTTTGACGCCAAAATAAGGCCTCTTCCGAAATGAGCTCAAAGATCACATTTTTAAAATATATATTTTTTACTTTAATTTTATTTAAACAAAGAAATTTTGAAAGAAAATATCTCCAATAAAAAAGTAAGTTTTGGCCACAACATTTCAAAAGCATTGAACATCTTCACGCCACAAAAATTCACATAAATAGCAAAACTTTTTGAGTAATTGATACAAATTCAAAAATCAAAAAGTCCCGTAAATTCGTAAGGGCTCAGTTTTCCGTCTCCGTTTGTGTCGGCGCTTTCGGCAAGTTTAAACATATTTTTTACGCTGAACAGCTCCACCACGCTTTTCTTGCTCAAATCATACAACAAAATTGAACGAAATTCATCCAAATCAACATAACCATCGGCGTCAAGGTCCATGTGCTAAATTAAAATATATATTTAAATTTTTACATAAAATGAATTATAAATAAACTATACAATTTACTTACCCAAAAATGTGTTCCCCAAATATTGTTTTGGCTTTGTCGGTTAAATTGACGGATCCTTCTTCAGCCGCTCTTTTAAAGTTCATAACACGATAATGCATTAATTTGATTCGGTTATCAACGCTTTTCTGTAAATTTTTAAAGTGGGCAAAATTTGATAGCCCCCGAGATTGGCCCATAATTGAGTAAGAGATTGGCATGGTAGGCCCGGACTGGAATCGAACACACGGCCCTCAGCGCGGTGACCAGAGCTCTTCACATACAAGTCAATGCTCTTACGGGCTGAGCTACCGGGCCGTCGTCCCACCAGAGGCTCTCTTTATGTCCCCCGCTCGCCCGAGGCGTTTTTAGGGTTGCTTCCCAAGCCTTCGGGGACCGGAAAGTCGGGGGTCGGGGACGAAAACTCCGACTAAAAAAAGGCGGGGTTCGGGATTTTTCCCAGCAAAAACCCCGAAAATTTCAAAAAAAGCCGGGGTCGGAACGAAATCCCCGACTAAAAAAAGTCGGGGTTCGGGATTTTTCCAGCAAAAACCCCGAAAACCTAAAATTGCAAGTTGAGGACTTGCCTTCATTGCTTCGCTGCCATTTTTTGCCGCTTTTATTAAAGCATTGGCCCTTTGTTCCAGCGATTCATTGCGTGATTGTATCACTGTTTTGTGCAAAATTGCATTTTAGAATTCAAAAAATTATATAAAGTAAATGCTAAAAATGCTTAAACTTTTTTCATCCTTAAGCTACGATAGCAATTTTAGCATCATAAGATTCATCACTTTGAGATCAATCCAACAATCGCAAAAGCATTCCAATCAGTGCATACCTAGCCGAGATATAGCCAAAAACATAAGGAAACCAAATCCAAAGCTCGATAAAAGAATACAACAGTGAGTTCCTTATGCTTAAAAGTCGCCCTAATTCAAAAATTTTTCTTAACAAATACTATTTTTGGGCTTCTCTCATGGTAAGGAATCCACGAAAAAAATATGTTAAAACATAAAAATCCGGGCCCTTCTGATCAGGCATGTTAACTATGTCGAGTCAACGATTAAAAATCATGGATTGTTTAAATAAATTTTGTCCAAAGCAAGCAACGTTAAATTCAAATTATAAAAATCATTTTTGTTTAATTCCCATTTCAATGTCCATCTTCCACCCCCTTTGTGTCAACATTTTTCTCAAAGCAAATCAAAAATTCCAATTTAGGACGAGCAACACATACAGTCAATCAGTCCGTCGGAATTTGTTTTATTCTTAAATAGCCTGAAATATGTTATTTAATGCATTGATTACAAATTCGTCGAATTTACACGCCATCTACGGGCTTGGCCATTGCGAACACCACATCCGATTTTTTGTGCCTATTTCGGCATTTTTAGCGACTTTTTTGAACTTTTGTGCCTATTTCAAAATTTAAAAAAAATGCTTAATAAAAATGCAATAATATTCGAATTTTTCTTGTAAATATCCTTCAAGAAACTCAAAAACCATATTTTTTGCACAAAATATACTTCTTAAAAACAAGTTTTAAGCATTTTTTGATATTTAAAAAAAACTCAGTATTTTTTTAATTTTAAGAAATGATGTGAAATACCTGATTGATAATTTTCCATGTAAACCAATAAGTTTTCAAGCCCTATTTATTTTCAGCGATAGGATTTTTAGGCTTAGCATATTTTTCTGCAGCTTTGTTTTGTAAAAAATGGTTATGAAGCAATTGAAGTTGAAGACAATTTTTTTTATTATCGATAGTACAAAAACGTAACTAAATGACATCAAATTTGTTTCCATTTATTCAAGACTAGGGATTTAGGCTCAAGAATTCGAGTTCAAAAGGGTCCGTTCGGAGACGCATTTAAGTTGTATTTGTTTTTGATTATTTTAAGACTATGAATTTGGTATTAAACCGCTTTTTTGTAGCTGCTAAATTTTCTTAAAAAATTACCAAAATCGAAATTTATAAAATGCTTAAGAAAAATGTAATAAAAACTCAAATGCATCCTTAAGAATTAATTTTTTTGGTTTCCCCCACCCTCCGAAATTCTTTTCTGGCTACGACCCTGGCACCGCCGACCCGCCCGCCCCCGCTCATGAAGAAAAAATAATATTTACATTGGACTGATTTTGATTCTAAAATCTGATATTTTGATTCCAAGAAGGCTTCAAAATATGATTTTATTAAGTAATTCGGTTATTTATTCCCGGTTTTGATCAATTCTTCGTGTCTAGTTTAATACACAAAAAAATGGAGGAATGTCTCATTTTTACAAAGTTTAGCTAACCTTTATGCTATTTGTCAAGGTTTACAATTTTGAACATCTTCAATTGTAAAGTTATTCTATTTCATCAACAACTTCAATTTTAGCGCAACATCCAAAATGCCAACGCTTAACCAGAGCAGCTGACGCCTAAATTATAAAAGATTTAATTTTTAGGTTGTATATATTTAAATCGTTGTTAATATTTTTCTAATTTTGGCAAACTTGCCGTTGCTTTGCTGCTTGTAGAAAGCTTGAATCAGTTTGCCGGACGTTGTCCAATACGATGAGCTTGCGACCTTGACAAAAACATGTTCATGAAAGCCGTAGTTTTTTTATGTTTAACGGAGTAAGAAATTTTAACTTATTTTTTTAAGAAAATTGTTTGGAAATTTCACAAAAATTTATATTTTTTGAATTTTAATTGCTTAGAAATTTAATAAAAAGCTTCAAAAGATATTTTGGTTAATCTCTTAACAAATTGAGTCAAAAAATTCAAAAAATTTCACAGCGGTGCCTATCGGCACCGCCGACCCCCCCCCCCCCGCCCCTAATCGAAAAATCATCTAAAATTTCTAACAATGATTTGAATTAATTAACGTTCGATTTCGATAATTTAAATCGAAATAAAAAATTTCTCTTTCGACGCAACCCTGATGCTGCCTTAAAGAAATTTTTGATTTGAATTTAACTTACATTGGCGGCACCGGCACTGGTGATCAGCGCTGAACATGACTCGCCTTTGTTGCAGATGGACCAATTGACGTAAGAAATTTTGTTCCCATCCAAAAAGGTCCACCAGGCGTTCATTGAGCTGGTGGCAATTGTGCCATCGCCGGACGCCTCGCAAGCGCCGTATTCAGTCACAAAAATGGGCAGATCTGAACGAAATGATCGATCAGAATGTTTTCAATCAGTTCAATAAATTAAGATTTCTATGTTCTTGAGTTTGGCACCGATTCCATACAATATTAAAGGAAAGTTTTGGGAAGATTTAAAATTGATAAAAATTGCAAATAAATATTTTTTTTAATTACTTTTTTGGAGAGCCGCCGTAACCTTTGCTCCAAGTCCGGAAACGGTGTGAGTGCCCGCATAAAAGTGGAAAGTGTACCTTAAAATGTTTTTTTTAAATTAATAAATAAAATTAAACAAAATATGCAGACATTAAATTAGAATATCCAGTGATCGGATTTGCAGCGGCAGTGTCCACTTCCTAGCATTAGATTTAAACATTAAAATTTTCTTTAAAAACAATTTTTACTTGTGACCAGCTGGGCGTGCCCAGAATGATCACATTCGTTTTGTCATTGGCACGAATTGCGGCAATTACCTGAAAATATATACAAAAAAACAAATGAAGTACCTAAATTTGAGTTATTTTACTTTTTTGTGGTACGGGACGAGTTCACCGGTCCATGAAACACCCAATGGCTCGTTGTACGTCTCGTAGATGATGTGCGGATAGGAACCGTATGCCTTGGAGATTTTTGTAAAAAAGGCGACCTTAAATTTGTAAAATAAAATTTTTTTTAAAATTATTTAAAAATATTTTTACCGCCTGATCCGTGTAAGTGGCGCTGACGTGCCAGTCAACAATCACGTACAAGCCCAGATTAATTGCAGCCTCAATCACCGTTGTGACCAGCTTGTATTGACCATTAGGGTCACTTAGGTAACCGCCTTGGTCAACGCCCATCGGCGCTCGAACAACATTTGCATTCCATGTGCATTTGAGTGCCTATGTATTTGATTTGAAAAATTACAAATCCAAAATTATTTTAATTCTTCATCCACACACACACACACCTTCAGTGTGGTTGTGTTCCAAAACTGCGGGTACCACTGACTCCAGAACAGCGAATTGCCATGAAGTGCCACTTGCTTGTTGTTGCCCATCAGCTTTGTGCCCGACACGGACAGTTGGCCATAGGCCGGCGCAGTGGCAGACAGAGCAGCAACACTATTGTAGATGAACAGCAGCGGAGAGCAGAGGAGGACGGCAAGCAGTATAATGGACATTGGATTGGCTTTTCGACGGAAATTGTGGGGAATGAATATACTTTTTGTTCGATTGGGACTGTGTATTTATACCTAATTGGTTTGGAACTTTCATGATGCCATGTTGGCAAATGCGTGTGTCCAAAAATCTTCAAAAAAAAATTTAGGCTGAAAACCCCAATTTTTGTTTGTTCAGCTACCATTTGGTAGGCCACTTTTATTTTACCCTTTTAACCTTTAGCCACCATATCAGAGGATGATGAGTACATTAAATTGGAAAATTTTGCTGTGTGACAGTTTTTTTAATGAAATCAGACGGAAATGCACTTTTTTAAAAATTTACTTAGATTTTTTTAATTAGATTATTTGTGAATTCAATAATTAATTCTGTAAGGATGAGAGAGAATTCCGCTGGTTGGACGAGACGGTTAAAACGCCTATGGCGGGGGCAAAAGATCATCCATAAAGAAGCAGGCTAATGGGATGCCCCGGTAGCTCAGTTGGAAGAGCTGCCCACGGATTGGGTGGAGGACGTGGGTTCGAGTCCCACCCGGGAGACGGTTAAAACGGTGACCGGAAAATGCGTCAGTAGAAAATGCGTCAGTGGAAAATGCGTCAGTGATTATCAAAAGTCGAGAAAAAAGTCTTTTTATCGGATTTAGGTGCTTAGACTATAATTCTAACATCCATTTCTGCCGATTTCGAACCTCGAACCAAAATCGAACAATTTTACAAAAATCCATTTTGGTCTCCAAATCATTCAAAAGTATAAATTCGATTATTACTTTCGTTGCAAAGTGTCTTGAATCTCACCCAAGCCAAAACTTAACGTCTTAGGCTAAGCCTAAGCATAGGCTTAAGCTATGCTTAGAGGCCTCAGCCTAACAAATCCTAAGCGAGGTTGGCTTAGGCTTAGCTTCAGTACTAGACAGAATTGGCAATCGTGGTTGGCTTCGGACGGGTTAGCCGCCAAACTTGATTTTTGGAAAATTTGAATTTTCGACTAAATGTTTGAATTCTGGTCCGGGGTTCGGAATTGGCTGTAACAGAGTTCAGAATTGGATTCTTAGACCCCAATAACCTCCAGAAAAATGTTTTGCATGACTTTTAATAATCACTGACGCATTTTCCACTGACGCATTTTCTACTGACGCATTTTCCACTGACGCATTTTCCACTGACGCATTTTCCGGGAGCCGTTAAAACGCCTATGGCGGGGGCAAAAGATCACCCATAAAGAAGCAGGCTTATGGGATGCCCCGGTAGCTCAGTTGGAAGAGCTGCCCACGGATTGGGTGGAGGACGTGGGTTCGAGTCCCACCCGGGCTAACATTTTGCCTATTCTTTACTATTCATTCAAACCAGGCATGTAATTGGATGGCCAAAAAATATCATGAACCCGGAACTAAAAAGTCCGGAATTTTTAAATCTTTTTAAACTTGCAAATTTTCTTTACTTTCACTTTGCAATAGGTATTAGTAGAGCCCGGAATTTTTCTGTATTTTCGGAATTCGGGGACGAAATGCCCGACTAAATCAGCCGATGGGCTCCAGAATTTCCGGACAAAGAACAGCGCATTCTCTACGGCAAATTCCGTCGAGCAAGGGGCCGCAAGTCGGACGTGGAGCTGTTGCCTTAGGGAGAAACCGCCTAAGCTAGGCTTAATCTTAGCTTCAGTACGGGACTGAATCGGCAATCGTGGTGGGCTTCGAACCTGTAGCCGCCAAATTTGATTTTTGCTAAAATTTGAATTTTCGACCAAATGTTCGAATTCTGGTCCCGGGATTCGGAATTGTTTGTAAAAGAGGTCAAAATCGGATTCTTCGACCCCAAAAACCTCTAGAAACATGTTTTACATTACAATAGTGCCAAATTCAAAAATACCTAGTTATAATTAAATAAAGGCTTATTAATTAATCAGTCTTGCTGAGCTAAATGATATGTGATAAGAAATTTGAGAAATTCGAAAATATTTAAATGGTCCTTGTTATTGTTGACATTGAAATGGTGAAATAAAAATAAGTGCACAAACTACATTTGCTTACTGAACCAATGTTTGAGTAGCATGATGGGTCAGGGGTCAATTTGGTTCTGCTAATCGAAATGCACCAGCGCATGGCGTGAGAGGGAGAGGACTAAAAAGGAAGAGCGTTTATGTGGCGCTGGACCATAATCTTCAGCAGATTTTTGCAGAATTTGCCCAGAGGGCTGGCGAAGACGCACTTCGTTATCTTAGAACGATTTCGTATCATTTAGCTCAGCAAGACTGACTAATTAATAAGCCTTTATTTAATTATAACTAGGTAGGTATTTTTGAATTTGGCACTATCAATTTATTTTTAAAATTTAAAATCAGTGTTGAAATGTCCAGTGTTGAAATGTCCTGTATTGAAATGTCGGGTCACCTTTTCCGGGAGCCTTTTAGCACATTTTTTACCCCATATTTTGACACTTTTTTGGGTTTTTGGTCCTATTTTAGGGGTTTTTAGTCCATATTCCGCACATAGTAAAGGCTCAAGTTATTCCTTTTTTTAGGCTGAAAAACACACAAGCGATTTAAGACGATTTTGTCATCTTTGCATATTTTCAAAGCTGGTTTAAACCGCTCAAAACCCGCTTTAAAGCTTTTCCGCACAAATTCTTGATCGAAAATTCGGTTAAGGAACAAAACAAACCAAGAGAAGTGCTTTGGAAGGTTTATGAAATTTTATATGAATTCAGCTCTTTGGACCAGTTAGAGGAGTTCGTTAGGCTTAGGCTGAAGCCATCTTGGCTTGATTCTAACGTCGTTTTTTCCTTAATTTTCAAAAATTTCAGCCGATTTAAAAACTGAGAGGGGTATCGTGTGTTTATGCACACATCGCTCACAACTGGGACTCAACCCAAATTAAAAACAGAATTTTCAGGGATAAACGAATGAGTCACCAGCGAGCAAGCATCCACCAATAAGTCCCGCATAAATTCTCTACGGAATTTATTTTTCCAAACCAAAAAAATGGGTCCAATCTACCCTTCCAACTAAAAGTGATGATTGCACATTTGGCCTATTTTTAAACGTTTTCACATAAATAAAAGTTAATGTAAAAAATGGTGAATTAATTACTACAATAGGTCGCTTCATAAAAAGTGATCGTTTTTTGATTTGGCTATGTACAAGTTTCATTAAAGCGGTTGACAAAAATTAAATCGAATACAAAAGACCCCGCTCCCCCAGCTGATCAATCACACTTATTATTCCCAATGACTATATGGAGCATGTGTGATAGGTCATAGCTTAAATGAAAACGCTCGCTCAATTGCTTAAAAATATTAGCATAAATCTAATTTTAACAATATTATATAATTAAAAATATATAAAAATTGCTTTCAATTCCACCAAAAATATATCACTTTTTGTTACCAATAGAAAGGAGTTTTTCGGGTCAATCCGCCGCTGCTTCTGCCAATATTTATGCACATCCGCTTCTTGGACACATAAAAATAGCTTCCACTTTCAAGCTTTGCCCCCACACATTCCCCACCCGAATTAAATTGCATCTGATTTGTGTCGTCACTGTTGCTTCAATAAGTGCACTTTCGGTTACATGATTTGATTTGGGCGGCATATCGTCGACAGGATTTTTTGAGTATTTACTAAAAAAACAGTCAAAAAAATGACCGTAAGCTGAAGCAAAAAATGCCAAGCTTCATAAAGTGAAGGTCCGCCAGCCGCCTCTCCCCTCCAGCGAAATGGCTAGCCATTCTGCTGGGGGCAGGGGTCCGCCAGCCGCCCCCTCCCCTCTCCAATGTACTCAAGTCCGAAGTTCTTGGATGAATCTCGGAAACAGAAATTTGCTTCACCTAAAAAAACACACAAAACTAAAGGAAATTTTGGACAAAAATTCACAAAATGTAAAACAATAAAATTGGTTTCTAAATTTTGATCAATTTGGGCAAACGAATTTAAATCAAATTTGAACTAGAGCTAGTCTATTTAAATTAGGGTTAAGCCCCGACCCCGAGATTCTGAGTTCTCGGTGAAAATTACCATTAAAAATGTGTCATTAAATTCGTATATTTACACGCCCAAAACTCTCTCAAGAGTTTACTCACAAAAAAGAAATATTAATTTTTCTAAAAATATTGTCGATATCCAAAAAAGCGCAGAAAGAAATTCTATTGTGTGCGCTCCAGGGCTGCACGTGATCGAAAAATAAAAATCCGTGACCGCGATCCGTGATCACGTGCAGCCCTGGTGCGCTCTCTTGCACCCAGGGCTACGATATCTGCGGATCTTTCCTCATTCTGTGGTTTTTGGAAAGGAGGATTTTTTTTTTGAAATGCTTTTTTTTTGATCTTTCGACTTTTTTGTGATTTTTTGGGAAAAATGATGATAAAAAAGCATTTTCAACAAAAAAAAATGATCGAATTGGTTAAAAATCTCTAAGCAAATTGAGACAAAAAATTAAAATTTTCCCTTGCGGCGCTATGGGCACCGCCGACTCACCATCAAAAAATGTATTTATTTGAAAATTCCTGAAGAAAAATTGCCATAAAAATGTCATATTTTTCACCAAGGTGATCTGCTGGCCTCCCTAATCGACGAACGAAAACATTTTTGGCCCCAGTAAACGCCAATTTAGGCCACAAATCTCTTACGGTTTTTGTACCGGTTAAAAACCGGTACCCCCGGTTTTGGTTAATCAAATTAATAGTTTGTACCCATGAATATAACATTTTGATTTTAAAGAAGGAAATGCCGATTTTGCATTTTTTAAGTTAATAAATGAGTTTTTTTAATGTTCCGATTCGGATTTTAAAATTTTGAGATCGCAGCCCTGCTATCACCGCCTATTTTTTACCGCATAAATAGCAAAAGCATTAGCAGTCTTCACTTTGCAACAATTACCTCCTCATGACTTGAATTTACCGAGCTTCAAGAGTCGAGACCGAAACTCTCGAACAGCCGTAATAGCCAGTTCAATTTCATTTTCTCTTCGCTTTTGAGTGCTTCCTCTTTGCCCTCCCCCCCCCCCCCCCCCCCCCCCCCTCTTTTCTTCCGTCTCTTTTCCGCTCTGGCAATATTTACCGCTGCTGATCGCTTTTCTATTTTGCCCAATGAACGAACGAACACCCAATCAATTTTGCCTTCCCACGCATTCTTTCAATAGTTGACACACGTTCTCTACGTTCTTCGCCAAATAGAAAACAGTTGTCTTTTCGTCTTTCGGTTCTTGCACAAGAAAAAGCCTTTTTATAGGGGTCCATTTTAGTTTGAAAAACATTTTGATTTATAGAAAAAGGTACTCAATAAAAATTGTTATCGTTTTCAAAAAATGCACCCTTAAATGGTTTTTGCCAATCCCCGGCCGGGGGTCACCGTTCTCCGGTTTGCACATCCCCGGAAACGGGGGTCCCCGGTTTTTCATCTCCGTTCCCCGTTTGGCCGGTGATCACCCCCCCCCCCCCACCCGGACCAACTCTACTTAAAAATGAAGTCAAAGAGAACACCGCAATTTGTGCTTTTTGAAGATTTTGAGGCCGAGCTTTGAGTTCGTGAGGCCTAGGCCTAAACCAACCTGAGCTTATGGGTTTATTAGGCCTAAGCCTAACGACCCCAAGCCAGGGTAGCTAGGCCTAACTAATCACGCGTCAAATAACATTTAGAATAAAAAATTTCCAACAAATTTTGATCAAAAAGATCCCCCCCCCCCCTATGGTTTTTGGCCAACTTTAAGGGACTTATTTGTATGAAATGTTCTGATTTTGGCTCAAATTCTTATTTTATTCTGTTCGGGCAATATGCATTATAATTTGATCTAATATTAAAATGAGATGAGACTTCTTTAGTTGATATTTAAATTAAGTCTCCTCATAAACGAAAATTGCGCTAAATTTTGCAGTTTTTTGACCAATTTTCTTAACAAATATTTTTTAAAAAATGTAACGGCGGCGCCTATTGGCGCCACCGGACGTCTTCATTCCTAAAAGCTTCAAAAAAAAATGATGATCTTATTTTAAAATTTTGATTGCAAATCCTTAACATGAGCCAACAATTTCTCCCGCCGCCTCTCAAAATTTTCAACCCGAAGACCCGAAACCTGAGATCCCGAAACCCGGGTTTTTTTTCTCGACCCGGAACAACTCTGGTTTGTATACTTTGTGTTGTGCTTTTAAATCATTTTAAATTTAAATTTTCCTCTTAAACAGGCAAAAACATTCTTGTGACTTTTTAATTGTGCAAAATGAGCGGCAGCAAATG
Source organism: Globodera rostochiensis (assembly GCA_018350325.1). Lineage (NCBI taxonomy): Eukaryota > Metazoa > Nematoda > Chromadorea > Rhabditida > Heteroderidae > Globodera > Globodera rostochiensis. The sequence goes on from JAEVLN010000031.1 coordinate 521,476, forward strand.
CAAGCATTGCAACCTGTTTATTGCCGGCAAAAAGGTGGGTGCGCGGCTAACAAAACAATTTAACCAAAATGTTGCTATGTAAATTAATTGTTGTTGTTGAAAAGGCACAAAAAAACGCTGGCTTACGGTGGTACCCCCTTTTTCTTGCAACATACCGTATATGCTCTTTTAATTCCACCGGCGACATTATTTTTCAACCTCCTCAGAAAGGGCGACATTATTAGAGATAGCGACATTATTTTTCAATGTATTTGGCGATATGTTCATCTATCACGAAAATTGTTCACTTTTTCCTCACAATTTCCATATTTCAGCAGGCGAAAATTTTTTTGAGAAAAACCCCAAAAGGGGTCCTTTTATTTTGCAAAATTTGTAGTTTTTCAACCAATTTTCTTTGCAATTTCATCAAAAAAACCCAAAAATTTGACCCCCAAATTGATTTTGGAGAAAATTTTCTTAGGAAAAATTCTTTAAGGAAAATGTAATAAAACCCAAAAATACACCCCTAAAATCCAACATTTTCGAAAAAATTCCTTAAGAAAAATGTAATAAACTCCAGGCGTGGGCACGGATATCCGGATATCCGCGGATATATCCGGATACGGACGGATAACGGATATGATTTTTCGGAACGTCACGGATACGGACGGATGACGGATATGGCCCTAATATCCGCGGATATCCGCGTATAGGGTGATGATACTTTGGGTCGAATGTTCTATACCCTCTCGCGATATCTCTTTAATTTTTGGTCTCCCTTTAAATTTCTTGTTAAGCTCAATACATATCAATTTCGATTTATTTTAATCAGACAATAATGCGATCGGAATCGCTTTAGAAAATCATTTTTTTGAACGTTGGAGAAAACTATTGATTTTTAAATAATGCGGATATCCGCGGACGGATATCCGGATATGGGATTTTGGAAGGTCACGGATACGGACGGATAACGGATACTATGAGATTTTGAGGACGGACGAATACGGATACAAAAATTCGTATCCGTGCCCACCCCTGATAAACTCCAAAAATGCACCCTAAAGATTGAATTTTTTCAAATTTCAAAAAATGCGCCACTAAAATCCAACTTTTTTCCGAAAAAATTCCTTAAGAAAAATGCAATAAACTCCAAAAATGCATCCCTAAATCGATTTTTAGCTCCTCCCCAAAAAAAATGCCTGGGTACACCCTTGAAACACACTCATAGTTTTCCCCGTTACATCTCATCAAATTTTACCCAGTGGAAGAGAAATGATAAATTTGGATTTGTGATGTGAAATGGGGCGACATTATTAGAGGGGGTGACCGGCGACATTATTAGAGAGGGCGACATTATTTTCCATCCTTCTCAGAAAGGGCGACATTATTAGAGAGGGTGGAATTAAAAGAGCATATACGGGTAAAGCTAAAAAATTGGTGTTCAATATTTTTGCCCGGTTGGCCTGAACGGTGGTCACAAGTTGTGATTATTGTACGACCCGGAAACCCAATGTCTAAATGGAATTTTCTTTAGATAAATTTTTATGTTTTTTTATTCATTGACAATTGTGGCCTTGTTAAAGCACCTTTCTTTCTTTTTACAGATGCACGTGCATTTGGAAACATGTGAGCGGGAACGGCAGTTCATTTGTGAATTAAAGTTAGGGAATGGGACCATTTGTGGGCGCCGTTTTCCGACTGTCAGAGGACTCGGCACACACCGCGGCAAATTCCACACTGGAGAGGAAAAGGGTGCCAAATTCCTCTGCGAGTGAGTTTGATGAATTGGGGGGAAAGGCTGAAAGCCTGATCATTTTTGGAATTCTTATAGGGATTGGAGTCCGGCTGGATTTTTCCGGGTCCGGAATATGGGTTTTTTGACCCTTCCGGTTTTTTCCGGACTCATTTTTCCGGCAAATTTCAAAATTCCGGATTTTCCACATTATTGAAATTCGACATTATGCTTGGCATTTTTACATATTTTGATCTAATAAACAAAATGAGAAAATTTCAGAAGCAATTTTTAATTATATAAAATCCAGTCCCCTCCCAATTGAAAATCTCATAAAAAATTGACTAAAAAATTAATTTTTCGCGGCGAGGCACCGCCGAGCCCCCAACCCTAAAAACAGTATTTTTTTAAAAAAATTTGCATTTTTTGGTAATTTCTTAACAAAAAAGTCATAAAAACGGGAAATTTGGTTCATTCATGCCCGACTTACCAAAAATTTTGAACATTTGTAAATTGTCCTTATGCCAGAAAATCATATTTTTGATCTTCACTGTCCTTATTTCGCAAAATTTTTGTTCGAACCCCTGATTTAAATCTCTTTAAATTAAATTATAAAGGAACGAGTCTAAGTCGTCCGGACCACCCAGTATCGAGCATCTGGGTGGCTTGGACCGCAAAAGTTGCAATTTGATCAATAACAGCATCAACGGCTGCGGTTTTGGCACCGACAAGCTCCGATTGCTAGACGCTCATCAGGAGAAATGCAGGACGGGATTTCTCCGGCGTTCGCGCGCGCGCTCGTCGAGCATTCCGCGCATGTCGAGTATTACGCGTACGTCGAGCATTCCGCGCACTGTGCCGACAGAGGAGGGTTGGCCTCCGATTTCACCAATGTGGCACCAAATTTGTTTTTGGTGCCAAATTAGCACGAACAATTTTCCTCTATCAGGTGTTGCCACGCTTACTGCTGCTGCTATCGCCGACCGTCGTCGCAGTGCAGTTGCCGTTTTCCGGAGCAGTGTCGTCTGCAGAAGCGGGAGTCGTCAGAGTGTTACCGGCGCTACAGCGCCGTCACGTCCCGCTAGCAGTGCTAATGTGCAAGATAATAACGATGTTGGATGGTTAATGATACACTGAAGGCGGGGGCGGAGGATTTACCCAAAAATACATGTTTAACCAAAATTTTGAATGTTTTGAGGGTTCATTTTAAGAGTTTTTTTCCATGACTTTTTAGAGCCCTCTAGTTTCTCCCGATGCCGCTGACGGCGTGCCCGTGTCTTCATTTCCGGCGGGCATTGTCGACGAGTTGGGGCTGTACAACCTGCGCCTTTTGGACCCGGCAACTACCCGCAAGATCATGTACGAGCAGCACAAGTCGTTGGACGATCTCATGGATGTAAGTGCATCTTAAAATTGAATTAGAGAATATCGTTCGTCAGCCTTGCATGAAAAATGTATCCGTTTTTGAATGATAAAAAAGTTTAGGGCATGCAGAAGGAACTCGACACTGTCAAGAAGATTGTGGCTGAGCATTTGCCGATCGCTGACCTCACAGAATTAGAAGAATTTTCTAAATGTACAAAATAGCGAAGAAATAGTTTCCCAATATTTATAAATTTTTGTTTTTGCTGATATATATATTATTCAACTCCTTTCGTCGAGACAAATTGAATGGTATCAAAATTTTTATTAGGAAACCACTTTAAAACGGTTTTGAAATTTTGATACCATTCGGTTTGTCTCGACGAGCAGAGTTGATGATTTATAATTTCAGGAAAAACAAAAGTTTGTGATATTCTTAACTTTAAATTTTATTTTATTATCACATTTTGGTCTTTTTATACTACAATTAAGTACTCTTTTTTAAGATTATCGCCAGAACTTAACCGCCGACGCATTGGAGAAGAGCGGACGCATCAATTTGGGAATTGCTGAAAGAGCCCTTAGCTCTGAAGACCATGGATCGGAATAATATCCGATAGACAAACATTTTTTTAATTAACTAGGTCTGTATGTTTTTTACAATGCGGTGTTTCATTAAGGAATAAAAAATATGCAAATTCAACGTGTTAATTAAGCTCAACCAACAAAAATGCTATTGTCTTGCCCCTAACATTCAAATGAATGCAAAAAGAGGCATCTTCTGAATGTTCGGATCTTTTTTTGTGTACAAATGCCAGAAAAGGCTAATTTGTAAGGTCCGGTCCATCCATCCATGACCAGCAGCAGCAGCGGCGGAAGATTTGTCATAATAGATACAAAACATTTTCCATTTTTCAATTCATTCATTCATTAATGAGTATAATAATACGACAAATACAAATAAGCAATTCTCAGGGCCCGTGTAAAAACCCTTACACGGGCGAAATCCCCCCTTACTCGATCTTTAAACCCCGATCGCCTTAATTTATATTATTTAATAATTGGGCGTAACGCGGTCCGGTACGTTTCAGTGCCGAAGTGGTTTTGAAACGAAGACATTTTTGGTCCTAGTAACCGACAATTTAGCGCCACTTCAGTTTTCTAGTGGTGAGTAAATCGACTAGGGTTGAACAAACCCGGATATAATCCGGGTCCACCAGATAGGGTCCACAGTTTTCTTGACACACGGTGACCGGTACTGGATAGTAATTTATGCCCGGAAATCCGTCCGGATACCGGATAATTTCCAATTTTCGAAATTACAAAATTAATTTTTTTGTTTAAACAAATTTAACGTAATTTTCTCCAAAAAGTTAATCAAACAGACTTGTTGATTTTAAAGGACATATACTAGCAAAGTTTAGGGAAATCCAAGGACGCTAGAAATTTTCTACAAAATTAATTTTAGGGCCAAATTTTGTTTTACCCGAAGTCGGCGGTGCCGATAGGCACCGCCGAGAAAATTTTGAATTTTTGACTAAATTTATTAAGAGATTTGCAACCAAAATTTAAAAATCGGCACTTTTATTGAAATTTTTTAATGGGCGGGGCGCCGGAAATTTTTTTTAAGATTTTAACAATGTTTGTTAAAAATACTCTAAAATTAACGCCAATAATATAATTCTTTACGCTTTGTTCATCCAAAATTTAACTATGTTTTATTTGTTCCTTCGTGCATGGATTGAAACAATGGCAAGACCCCCCCCCCCCATTTTATCAAAAACAGAAAGGGCGGGGGGCGTTTGATCAAGACTACAGATGTGATCACAAGAAAACTACGTCTAAAGCGGGAGGGCATTAGGCGGTTAGACAAATTTGGGGAAGGAGATAGAAAGAGAGGGTCAGGAAGGGGAAGAGGGGGGAAGAAGGGAAAGTTAAGCATTGGAATGCACATCATCGAAAGGGGAAGGTTAAGTACAGCAAAAGGGATGGTGAGGTAAATCGTTTGGGTGATCACTTTTCCATCGCAATCAAATTTATAAAGTTGGATTTGGGCAATTCATTTTTTAATAACTCTTCTGCATCTGGAACAGGTTCGAAAAATACCGCCATTAGGGGGGTGTTAACCCGCCCGGATCCAACCCCCGGATACCGGGTATCCCGGATCCTGGACACCCGGATATCGGATAATTTGTCCAAAACACCCGGACACCTGTCCCGGTTCCGGCCCCGGTTACCCGTTCTTGTCCAACCCTAAAATCGACTTTCGTGATTGCTTCCGATTTTTGAGATTCCGTAAAAATCCCGATTGAATCGATTCCATCCGTCCATTCGTTTCATTCCTCCAGATTATTACGTTCATTGGGTCTCAATTCGTTACCCCCCCCACCCGCCCATTTTCTTTCATTTTCTCTCATCGATTTTAAAAACAAACAATAGACCAGGGTTTCCATACGTAATTGAATGGCAAGTACAGTGCTTGAAAATGGACCCTCGTACTTAAAAATGTGCTTATTTTCAAGAATGTACTTGAAAAATGAGAATTTGGCGTGAGTGTTGAAAATTTAAGGGTTTTAATAGAAATATTCGTGTTTGGCATTGTGTATATTCAAAATTTTCAATAGAAAATAGTCATTTTTATCAAAAATGTTCATTTTATTAAATCACGTTTCTATTTTCCAGCATGTCTTCAGTAAAGAGTAAAAATCATTCAATCCCGAATGGGAAAAACATTACAATTTGGTCAAACGTAGTAGAAGAGGAAATGGCCAATTTACTAGGTATATTTCCCATTAACAATCGCGGTGGCGCCTATCGGCGCCGCCGTACTCTCATAAAATTGGTTGCAAATCTCTTAACAAATTAAGTCAAAATTTCAAAATTTTCTCGGACCCTCCCCCCTCACCTTTTCCTAAAAATTTTTGAGAAATCACGCGCAAAAAATAGATATAAAGAGCACCGATTGTTGAGCGGAAACAAGAAATTGTTGGAAAAGATTCATTCGGGTGAGAAATACAAGCCATTTGAACAAGAATAAAACGTTTTTCTTTTGATAAAATATAAATTTGGAGTGTACTTGAAATTCGTAAAATTGGCCCATTATGTACTTGGAAATCAAGACGTTTGTACTTGGGAATTGTCTTTACTCGATGGAAACCCTGCGATAGACCGACACCCTTCACCCAACAAAACAAACAATTGCTCAACCAGCACATTTATTATTGTAAATTTCAATAATAATTCATTTTTAATGTCAAATATTTTGGTTTATTCATTTTACCTCTAATATTGAGTTCAATCGATTCCTAAGCGCCGGTCCCAAACTCTGAATTGTTTTCGCGGGATGAGAATGACAAAAAAATCCAACCACTGAGTGTCAAACATTTATTTTCAGCTTTCAAAACATAAAATCTTTATTCGGCATGACGATATTTCATCACTTGGAAATTTTACCAACAGTCACTTCACCGACTATTTAATGCAAAGTGCCCGAATTTGTGTGGTAATAGAAATTCCAATTCAAATAATATATGATAAAATAAATGTACGATCAGTCAAGCAAGGGAGAGGCAAAAATTTTTCGGAAATCGGAATTCCGACCCTAAAAAAGTCGGAAATCATAATTCCGACCATCCCTGGTCTACACTAGTGCTTCTTGGGAGAACTAAAATTGGACGGGATTTAGGTGTTCTGGATCAGGAACAACACAAAAAACACCTCTGTTGGCTGTGGCAGCAGCACTAAATTGAATTTGCTAATCCAAAATTCGCTTATTTTTTTCGGTTTAGGAAAATTTTCCGCGGTGGGTATAAATTTGAGATGTGGCGGGGAGGGAACCGTATTAGGTGGGTCTATTGCGGGAGGGAAAGTTGGGCTCATTATTTAACAAAAAATGGGTCCCACTCAACTCATCCCCAATCAAAATCGGGGCAATAATTTGCTTCGAACCAAATTTTTTTTTGATTTTTGATGATAATAAATTTGTTCGGAAACCCGGCTATGAAATTGAACTGGCTATTAGGGGTGTTCGAGAGTTTCGTTCTCGACTCTTGAAGCTCGGTAAATTCAAGTCTCGAGCAGCTCAACTGGCGCTATGAGGAGGTAATTGTTGCAAAAGTGAAGACTGCTAATGCTTTTGGGTACCGGTTTTTGCATTTTTATGGCATCAAGGGTTTAAAAATATGGCATTTTTATGGCATCAAGGGTTTAAAAATATGGCATTTTTTGGCAATTTGTCTTCAGGAATTTTCTACATTTTTTGATGGTGGGCGACGGTGCCGATAGGCGCCGCCAGGGAAAATTTTAATTTTTTTGACTCAATGCTAAGAGATTTTCAACCAGAATTCAGTAATTTTTTTTTGAAGAAAATGCTTTTTTATCATCATTTTTTTCCCAAAAAACACAAAAAGTCCACAAGGATCTCGAAAGACCACAAAAATTCGCATTTCAAAAAAAAATCCCCCTTTCCAAAAACCACAGAATGAGGAAAAATCCGCAGATATCGTAGCCCTGGGTGCCAGAGAGCGCACTCAATAGAATTTCTTTGTGCGCTTTTTTGGATATCGACAATATTTTTGAAAAATTAATACTTAAATTAGTTCTCCGTGAATTATACTTAGGGTTGGCACCCCGCGTGCGGGGATGAGAATTGCGGGGTCGGGGTTTTGCGGGGGCGGGGCTGTCGGGGTCGGGGTTACCCAAATCGGTCGGGGTCGGGGTTGCGGGGTTTTTTAAAATTTTTCTTCAAAATTTTAGAGGTCAATTTTTGTTTTTTTGAATAATTTCCGAAATTTATTGACATTAAAGCCGACAATTTTTAAATTTGTTCTTATTTTGAAGAGAAGGGAAGGGCATCAGTGATGTAACCGGATCCCAAACAGTGTCCGAAAACCGGAATTCCTGACCTAAAAATTCCCGGAAAATTCAAATTTTGAAAATAATTTTTAATTTAACAAGTTTTTTGAAATTTTTATTCACTTTTGGTGGGGGGGGGGGTCGGCGGTGCCGATAGGCGCCGCCGAGAAAATTTTGAATTTTCGACTAATTTGTTAAGGGATTTGTAACCAAAATTTTAAAAATGCGGTAATTTTTTGAAGCTTTTAAGGAGTGGAGAGGTCCGGTAAAGCAAAATTTTTACATTAATCGGCAATCTTGGTTAAAAAAATTGCAGCAAAAATTCAGAAGATGGGGCGAATTTTTTTTTCAAAAAATCTTATTTTTGCGCGCATTTTAATTAAAAATATTTGAAAATTATTAAAAATGTTTCATTCAGCGCCGGCGGGAAATTTTTTAGAATTTTTTTTAACATTTTGTCCCGACTTTCGAGTCTCGGTAAATTTCAAGTCTCGAACAGCTCGGCACAACAAATTTTGATCGGAAAGGGGGAAAATTTTTAAAAATTATTTTAAATGTTTGTTTTTGGCACTTTTTTTTGTTCAGGCGATTATCACAATGTGGCACTGCACACCTGCTATTTTAAAGAATGCCAAGGAGGTGCTGAAGGTGAACCACAAACGGGGCGGGGGCGTTAATAAAGAAATGGTTTTGCATTTTGATCGGTGCACTAAATGCTAACAAATAAGCTGGCTTATTGGTTCAATTTTTTTCATAAAAAATTCTCTGTCCAATGAGAGCATTTTTGATTCAATAAAACTGCAGGAACAAAAGTGGTAAAAATAAAAACAATTAGAACAAATTAGTGAGTCAAAAAAAAAACAAAGAAAAGTCAAGCGAACACTGCAGTCCAATACCAGAAAAAAATGGAACGTTTGATCACTTTTCAACGAATGACCATTGATCCAAAGCTTTTAATTTTGTGTTTTTCACCATTTGCAGATCAACATCAAAACGATCAGCAAATTTGGCGTCGAGAAAAGTAAAAAAGCACAAAATGAAGACAAATTTGGATAAATTGGAGAAGAGAGCGTTTAATCTTTTCATCGGGCGGGCATAATGCACTTGTAAGTTCAAAAAGTTTAAAAATTTGTTGAAAGGTTTAAAGACAATTTAAATTTTTGTTTATTTTTAATAAATAAAAATAATAAATTTTAGCAATTTATTCTTAAACTTAATCATTTGAATTTTGAAACCTTTAGAAAAAATATCGAATAATAAATTTAATATTATTTACTGAAATGGGTAAAAGGTGTTTTTTATCAGGTCAACAATGACCAAATGTCCAACTTTACCAACAGCAACCATCTGTTTGTTGTGCACATAAATGATCGTATATATTTTTTTAAAAAAGTCCAAAGATTAACGTATAATTTAGTTTAAAAGTTTAATGTTAAAAGAAAATTCAGTTGGTTATTTTATTTTCAAAAACGCCACCACCATTTCAGCAAATTCCATCACTTCAAACACCATGCTTTGTACGAATGAACACACCGAGACCGTCCATCACTAAAATCGTTATATTTGTTGTTAGAAACAATTGATGGGTGGGGGGGGGCACATTTTATGTTCATTTAAGTAACATTATGCCAAATATTCAAAAATTGTTAAGCAATTTTTTGAGATTTTTATTCATTTTTCAAAAAGCCCAAAAAATCGACAAAAAGTCTACAAAGCTCCCGAAAAAACACAAAAAGATTGTAAAGCATTAGATATCGTAACGCTGATTTATAGTAATTTAAAAAATCGTAGTAATTTGAACGCAATTTATATGTCTGAAAGATACGGCACTTCAGTGTCAGCAGAATGTGCCGTTCGTTTTTTTTTAAATGCCTTTTTATGCTCAAATTTATGTGTTTTTACTGTTTCAAAAAATTTGATCAGTAATCGGAAGTACTCACCTGCCGTCAACTCTTTGAGATCGGTACTCGTCACGGAAAACATGTCTCCACTAAATTCGACGAGACAAAGGGCACTGCCCAACGAAGTCTCAACCTAAAATTTGCGCTTTAATTAAATTTAAATTATATTTATTTTTACACTTTTTATTCAAAAACAAACATAATCCGGCGCTCCAACATCGTACGGCAGGCCGACAATGTTCGGGCCATTTTTCAGGAAATTTGCGCTATTTTCAAAATAATCGCTAAATGCTAAACATTTTTTGATAAATTTTTGCGCAAATATTCAAAATATGTTAAAACGCCACCCGCGACAAAGCCTCGCGTTTCCGCCACGGCATCATTCGCCGGCAATATTTTGATAAAGTTTCTGATAGTTCTAATCGAGCTCGCACAACGACCAACCTGAAAAATTTAAGGGTTGAAATATAATTTTAATCCACAATTAACGCATGTGTCTGAAGCTATTAGCTTATTTTAAACGGGGATTTGACCATTTAGACGGGAATCCCGTGCCTAAGAAATATTTGGCCCAATTAAACGGGAATCCCGTGCCTGGAGATATTTGACCCATTTAAAAGGGATTTGGCCCATTTAAACGGCAATTTCATCAGGCCCACCAATGCGCAGAATAGTGCCAGCCATTCGGCCATATGCGCAAGCAACAGATGGTCAAAAGCTATGGACACACGTTTGTATGCCCATTTTTGGTGGTAAGGAACAAAACCAATAAGTTCAAAAAGCAATTCATTCGGAATTTTTTTTAATAATTTCATTTTTTGAGATTTTATTGCGGGTGAATTTATACGTTTTGGCATAAATGTTTGGGAAAATGTCTCTTTGGGTTCCGTGCTGTTTTTATCTATGTGTCAAATCATTGACGACCAATAATTTGGGCAACAGATGGGATTTGGAGAGAATGCTGACAATTTTGCACCCAGTCTAAAAAATAGGACACAAAGTCAATAAAAAATGCAAGAGCTTAAAGATGCAAAAAATTTAAAATGTTTTTAAAATGCAAGATTTAAAATTCTTCAATTTGGGCAATGTTTTTTAAAATCAAATCTAATAAATGTAAAAAAGAGAAATTGAGAAACAATGGGTTGATTTCTTTATTCGATAAACTTAACTGGAGCCCGGAATTTGGGCCTAACCGGAATCCTAACTTTAAAAATTCCAAAATCAGACAAATTACCGACTCAACAAAATGCAAAAGCCGAGGGTTGCCATCTTTGCGGTTTAACCTCAATTGAATTCTGTTGAAAGGTTTGAAGACAATTTGGATATTTAAATAAATTACCGGAGGAAAACCGAAAAACCTTGGGATTAATTTGAATGAATTTGAGAACAAATATGGAACGGCGATACCCCGCGAACATAAAGCCTGGAAATTGCAAATTCGGCCTCTGGTTTGTTTGATCTTGGTCAGCTTCTTCAGCTCGCCATCGATCTTCAAACAAATTAGGTATTTAAATTTGTCTTTGTTTGTTTTTGAGCAAATTTCCTTCAATAGCTTTCTTAAATTGAGAATAAACAATCAGAGATCGTTCGCCACCCCCTACCCCCAACGCATCCATTATATAGTTTAAAGTTTAAACCAAATAAAAGAAATGGTGGAACTTTTTGAAGCTCTTCAGGCGTTTAATAATTCCGAAAAGTCCGAAACACTGAAAATTCCAAATTTAATCAATCAATCGGTCGGTCGGTACCCAACCAAAAGCAGTTAACAGTCGTCCACGGAGGGAATTGGTGTTAAAGGGATCGCACATAGGCTCCGTGAATTTAATGTTAAACTCGTCGGTAATTTGGTGGCATTTTGTTACAGAAAGCCTTCAAATAGTGCCGACTAAAACAAGGGTCCAGCAAGAATGAAGATTCGAAAAACTCCAAAAGAGCGAATTGTTCATAAAGTTTTAAAATTCAAAATTAGACCGGGCGGGATCGGGATCCATTGGCCATATTATGTATACAGAATTCCAAAATTCAATTTTGGCTGTGTGAATGAATATATTCAAGTCGCCTTCAGCCTTCAAAAAACCACTAAATGATTCAAAAAGATTTATTTGAAAATTTGCAAAGCTCTCAATAGAAGTTTGATTAAATTATTTAAACTACAAACTTTGCCCTCCAAACTTCTAAATTAAAAGCTGAAAGAAAGGCCCTACAAGTGCTCTGTTCGTCAGAGTTTGAAATCAAATGAATTGCATTTTGAACGGTGCGGCGCGTTTTGTTGCAAATTTGCTCTTTTTGGGCGGATCGAACCCATCGAACACGTGCAATTAATTGATTTTGTATTGGGTTAAACCGAAGTAACAGTAGCGAAATGCCAACTAAAAAAATAATAAAAATTTAATTTAAAAAAAAATACAATGCGTTATACAGAAAGGTGCGAGCCAACAGCTTATTTTTTTACCCAACTTTTTTTTTTATTCAATAGAGATCAAAAACAAAAATAATAATGAAAAATTCATTTATACTTTTCAAAATCGATTATAAAGTTCTAATTTTAAATTAAAAGAAATTCATATTACCTTACTAATTCTGACAAAACAATGTTTTGTGAAAAAGATTAATATAAATATAACATAATATTTTTATTTTTTAATCGAATACATTTTCATCGTTTTCATTGGCGAAAAGACAAACTTTTTTGAGTTTCTTAAATTTTCAAAACTTCAAAAAAATAAGACCAATTATTTATGCATTTCCGAAAATGGCAATAAGTTAAAATTAAATGTTCAAACTAGCAGCAGCGGCTTGTAAAAAGGTCATTTTTAATGAATTTTTTGCTCTCTGATCGATCAATGCCACTGCACGTGGGGCGGAAAAATTTGCCGTGCCGACATTGCCGTCGGGGCCTAAATCTGTTGCAATTTCAATAAAGAATTGTAAATAATCTTCTTCACTTGGCTCTTCGGCACCAGCTGTTGTTGTTGTACTGCTCGCTGAGCAGTTTCAACTCGGCATGTTCCTTGTACGAATTAGACATTTGCATTTCCTCATCGACAGTGCGTTTAAAATCTGTCAACAATTGCAATGTTTAATAATCGAATTTATAGGCTAATATTGGAATTTTTAAAAATAAATTTTAACAATGAAAAATCGCAACTCAAGCCTTTTTTAAGAATAGGAGGGGTCGGCGGTGCCGATTGGCGCCGCGGTGAAAATTTTTGAAGATTTTAACAATGTTTGTTCAGAAATTTGCTCCAAAATGAACGTAAAATGAACAAGAGATGCAATGTTAACTCTTAAAAATTAAGAAAACCCTCAAAATAAGGACGGACGTCTGAAATAAGGACAAATCTTATAAATAAGGACAGTTGGCACTAATGATAGGCAAATGGGGTTTTTCGCTATTCGGTATCGGTATTTCGGTAAAATACCGCGGTAATACCAAATTGTCAAGGCAAGTTAAAAGTCAAATCAAGAGTCAGGGCAAGTGTCAAGGCAAGTCAAGAGTCAACGCAACTTTAGTTAGATTTAGGAGTTTATGTGATGTCAGGAATATTGATTTGGTCCCGGTTCAACATTATGGAAAAATATTTATGAGATGTCATGAATATTGATTTGGCCCCGGTTCAACATTATGGAAAAATATTTATGAGATGTCATGAATATTGATTTGGCCCCGGTTCAACATTATGGAAAAATTTTATGAGATGTCATGAATATTGATTTGGTCCCGGTTCAACATTATGGAAAAATATTTATGAGATGTCATGAATATTGATTTGGCCCCGGTTCAACATTATGGAAAAATTTTATGAGATGTCATGAATATTGATTTGGCCCCGGTTCAACATTATGGAAAAATATTTATGAGATGTCATGAATATTGATTTGGCCCCGGTTCAACATTATGGAAAAATTTTATGAGATGTCATGAATATTGATTTGGCCCCGGTTCAACATTATGGAAAAATATTTATGAGATGTCATGAATATTGATTTGGCCCCGGTTCAACATTATGGAAAAATTTTATGAGATGTCATGAATATTGATTTGGTCCCGGTTCAACATTATGGAAAAATATTTATGAGATGTCATGAATATTGATTTGGCCCCGGTTCAACATTATGGAAAAATTTTATGAGATGTCATGAATATTGATTTGGCCCCGGTTCAACATTATGGAAAAATATTTATGAGATGTCATGAATATTGATTTGGCCCCGGTTCAACATTATGGAAAAATTTTATGAGATGTCATGAATATTGATTTGGCCCCGGTTCAACATTATGGAAAAATTTTATGAGATGTCATGAATATTGATTTGGCCCCGGTTCAACATTATGGAAAAATATTTATGAGATGTCATGAATATTGATTTGGCCCCGGTTCAACATTATGGAAAAATTTTATGAGATGTCATGAATATTGATTTGGTCCCGGTTCAACATTATGGAAAAATATTTATGAGATGTCATGAATATTGATTTGGCCCCGGTTCAACATTATGGAAAAATTTTATGAGATGTCATGAATATTGATTTGGCCCCGGTTCAACATTATGGAAAAATATTTATGAGATGTCATGAATATTGATTTGGCCCCGGTTCAACATTATGGAAAAATTTTATGAGATGTCATGAATATTGATTTGGCCCCGGTTCAACATTATGGAAAAATATTTATGAGATGTCATGAATATTGATTTGGCCCCGGTTCAACATTATGGAAAAATTTTATGAGATGTCATGAATATTGATTTGGCCCCGGTTCAACATTATGGAAAAATTTTATGAGATGTCATGAATATTGATTTGGCCCCGGTTCAACATTATGGAAAAATATTTATGAGATGTCATGAATATTGATTTGGCCCCGGTTCAACATTATGGAAAAATTTTATGAGATGTCATGAATATTGATTTGGTCCCGGTTCAACATTATGGAAAAATATTTATGAGATGTCATGAATATTGATTTGGCCCCGGTTCAACATTATGGAAAAATTTTATGAGATGTCATGAATATTGATTTGGCCCCGGTTCAACATTATGGAAAAATATTTATGAGATGTCATGAATATTGATTTGGCCCCGGTTCAACATTATGGAAAAATTTTATGAGATGTCATGAATATTGATTTGGCCCCGGTTCAACATTATGGAAAAATATTTATGAGATGTCATGAATATTGATTTGGCCCCGGTTCAACATTATGGAAAAATATTTATGAGATGTCATGAATATTGATTTGGTCCCGGTTCAACATTATGGAAAAATATTTATGAGATGTCATGAATATTGATTTGGCCCCGGTTCAACATTATGGAAAAATATTTATGAGATGTCATGAATATTGATTTGATCCCGGTTCAACATTATGGAAAAATATTTATGATATGTCAGGTATATTTTCATTTCAGTTGTGAGAGCTATGCATTTTAATTTTGGTGGCATTCTTCGCAACAAATTCACTGGACAAAGCCGAATCCGTAAAAGTAAAATTGGAAATCAAAACATTTGATGAAATATTCGGAGAAGGCTGGTGGGACAAAGGTGAAGCCGAAGATTTGAAAATGCCGGCGCCAACAAACTTTGAACAAAATGTCCATCACCAAATCGACCGACAGAACAGCCAAATTGGACAAATTGAACCAAATTCAACTGATCAGAATCCTCCTCTCACAGAGTCTGATCAATCTGGACAAATTCAACCAAATTCAACTGATCAGCTTGGACAAATTGAACCCAATTCAACTGATCAGCTTGGACAAATTGAATCTAATTCAAATGATCATAATGCTCCTCACACAGAGTTTGATCACTCTGGACAAATTGAACTCAATTCAACTGATCAAAATCCACCTCTCACAGTGGCTGATCACTTCAGACAAATTAAACCCAATTCAACTGATCAGCTTGGACAAATTGAACCCAATTCAACTGATCAGAATCCTCCTCTCACAGAGTCTGATCAATCTGATAATGCTGAAAATGCGCGAAAACGTAAAATTATCGACGAATTCCACGGCATGAGAGAAGAATTAAAGCAAAAAGGAATTCCTTGGAAAGAAAGAAGTCAAATTGAGAATGCAATTGCTAAACAATTGGGAGTCAATAGCTCAAAAATATACAAATGGAAAAAAGAATTTGGCCTAAGTCGAAAAGTATTATATAAAAAAGAAGAACATAAACATTTAATAGAGAAATTTGATCAAATGAAAGCCGAGTTAAAGCGGGCCGGATTCAAAAACTCTTATCCCAGTCAAATTGATAAAACTGTCGCAAAAGAGTTGGGCATTAGTTTTGCAACAATTTACGAATGGAAAAATGAACTTGGCCTAATCGGTAAGTATTTTGAGCTCAATTTTATTATTTATTCATATTAATTAAATGGTTTATAGCATCAAATAAATACTCGCACAGCGACCAAAAAGAATTGATGAAACGTTATTATGAAATTAAGGACCAAAATTCTAAAATGACTGTTGGGGACATTGCCAAAATATTGAATATTGCAAGACACACTTTGTATACCGTATTTTTCCTATTAGTAACCCACTCTCTATTTGAAACCCACTCTCTAATTGTAACCCCCCTCGAGGGGGTTTGAACAATAGTAACCCACTCTCCATTTGAAACCCCCTCTCTAATTGTAACCCCCCCCCCCTCCCAAGCCGTGAACTTTTAAAATTATCTACCTACCTAAGGTCCTACATATTTTCTATTTTTCGCCATTACTATTTACCTACGTTAAAATTTGTGTTTTACTAATAGAAAAATGAGTGACGAAGATTCTGAGTTAGTACAACAGCGTGATATCTCAAAAAAACGTCGCATTTTTACAATCGACGAAAAATTAGAAGTCCTCGACTTCATCAAATCCCATTCAATTAAAGAAGCAAGTCGGAAGTTTAAAATAGATCGTCAGAACATCAGAGAATCGCAAAAGCAAAAGCAAAAACTGCTCTCTTTCTTTTCGCTGCCACATCAGCGACTCAACAAAAAACTCATTGAAACAATTTAAAATTGATACAGCGATCGTGCCCGGAGGTCAACCCTATTTTTTTTTCTAAATTGTTACAACTGTTTCAGGTTGCACAAAATTCGTCCAAGCAGCAGATGTTAGCTGGAATGCACCGTTCAAGGCAAAGATTCGGCAGCAGTACGAAGACTGGATGCTTCATGGAGAAAAGACGACGACTTCAAGCGGCAACACACGCGCGGCACCAATGAACATTTACTTGAACTGGATTTATGAAGCGTGGGAGAGCATATCGAAGGAAAAGATTTCAAAATCATTTAAAGTAACTTTCAAAAATTTGGTATATTTCCCAACAATTTCATCAATTTAGACGTGTGGCATAACCAATGCGTTTGACGGCTCTGAAGATGGAGAAATTCATTGCTTCAAAGAGGATGGACCGGTTCCAAATGGGATGATTCGTTTGCAACAGGCACGTGAAATGGCCGAATTTGACATTTTGGCGGAAGGGATTGCAGGACTGTTTGAGGAAGTTGATTTGGAGCAAGACGAAGAAAACGGATTTGTTAGTGATGGATCAGTGGAATTATGAATTTTAGGAAAAAAAATATTGTTATGATGCTTTTTATCATTAGAGAAATTTATTTTGGTTCAAAAAATATACTAATAATAATTTGAATTATGTAAATAATTTTCAAAAAAATACATTGAAAAATAGAAACCCACTCTCCATTTGAAACCCACTCTCTAATTGTAACCCCCCCTCGAGGGGGGTTTGAACAATAGTAACCCATGGGTTACTAATAGGAAAAATACGGTAGATGGAAAAAGCAATTTAATACAAATTCTGTCGATTCTGTAGAGAATGCCGCGGTAAATGTTAAGGAAATTGGGAACCCAAATTCGGGGAGTATTTGAATGAATGGTCAATGATTTGAAAACACCAATTCTGTTACAATTTCTTTCTATTTCTTTGGCTGTATTTGCATCAGAACGCTGTTCATTTTTTATTTTCATAAAGTTTTGAACAATTTCAAGCTTTTCTTAAGTTGTTTTCCCGATAGTTTTAAGGGTGGGGGAAGGCTCATTGTAAATTTTTTTTAAATCACTTTCGATGAACATAAATTTTTTCTGATATTTTTGAAAATAATTATAACTTTTGTACCAAAAGGGCAAACCACTAGGCCATCAATTCGTGAAGATTGAAATTACCACTTGATGCACCTTTAGGGGTGTAATTCAACTAGAAGACACCCAAAAGTTTTGTACAAATGGGCTTGGACCCAAAAAATTTGGTCAAAACTTTGGGGTTCGGGGTTTTTTGGGGTGTTCTCCAATTTGACCCAACAAAATTTGGTCAAAAGCCACCGAACCAACACAGCTTCCCGAAGGGAGGGGTTGGATAGGCTTTTACAAAGCCGTTTCAATCCCAACACAATGCTGGTCCAAAAAACATCTTAATTTGGTTAATAAATTAAAAAATACACAAATGTTTTGTTTTTTAGGCATGGAGAAATTTACCGAAAAAATGGAAACGTTCGAAGAATTTTTTGGGAGACGAAGAACAACGCACCGTTTACGAGGGGTCGGTGGCATCGACCTCTACAAGCGATGGAGCATCAAAACAGGCAAAACTGGATGATCTTCGAGCTGTGAAATACCGATGCCGTCCTGACTGCGGGGAATGTAAATACATGCACTTTTGTTAATCAATTCCTATTCCATTTACAAGTTTCATTATTTTAATAGCATCTAAAACCTACGTGCTATTATTAATGGACAAAATATTTAGTAAAAAAGCTTTTGAGTTATCATAATAGTCTTTGTTCAACATTTGCCCACCGATAATAAATAAATTGGATGAAACGAAACCAATTCGCCGCACTGTAATTGTGCAGCAATCGTGCAGTCAGATATCGGGCGTGGAAGGGAGCGTATAAACACCGTCGTCCCTTTTGTCGACCATTTGAGCGCAAATGAGGTTCTTCGGTTTAAACATAAACGAGACAATGGAATACTAAATTGCGTAAACCCTCTTAAAATCAACAATTTTAGTTATTTATTTTTTATTATTAGGGTCCGGATTTTAAAGTTTTAAGATGTTTTTTTTGCGAATAGTGAATCACGAGAGAAGCCCAGAAATAGCATTTATTTTGAAAAATTTTTAGCGACTTTTTAGTCATGAAAAATAGTACATTTTCTATTCTGAGAGATAAATTAATAAAAATGACGAGTTTTGAAGGTTTTTACGCAAAACTCGACTAGATTTAGTCAGTTTATGCACATTTTTCAAACAAATTTTGGCCCTTTTGGGGGTTTTTTGGTCAATAATTTGAGGTTGGTCAATATTTAAAGTCAATATTTCGCGTTTTTAGTCAATATTCCCCGCGCGCTCGCCCCCCATTCCTAGTCAGATCCGGCTTTTGTGCTATAAGTTTTTCCTTAATTTTCAAAATTTCAACAAATTCAAAAACCGTTTTAAATTCTCATTTTTATTTCTATTGACGTATTCGTAATCAGTGCATCAAATAACATATTTTCAGACCATTTTTTAGAATAAAAATTCTTTCCAAAAATGTTGTGTCATCCCCTATGGTTTTTGGCCAACTTTAAAGGGTCATAACTTTCTTCATATGAGTCCGCGCAAAAATTTTTGCCGATTCGTAGGCCTAGAGTGGAGTCGATTGGTATATGATTTGAAGGGTTTGGAGACAACACCGTAAACTCCATTTTTTCCGTTAAATATATTTATTAGTATTGTTTAAAGTATAAAAACGGGAATATTTGTCGTTAAAATCCCCACCACACGTAAAAAGCAATTTGAGCGGGTTCTATTCCTGTTTCCGTTTTTGTTGCCAGCAGCTAGAAGAATGACTGTAATGACGCCAATAATCACCATATTTTTCGTAAATTCTACAAATTTTAAAATATTGGTTCATTTTCCCCTCAATCGCTGAGTTGACAATTTCCTGAAAATGAAAAAAATCTTAATTTTTTAATTAAATTTTGTTTGGACCTCAATTTCCTTTACGTAAATATTATTTTGCATTCTGCTTTCGATCGCTGAATTGACAATCTCCTGAAAATTTAGAAAGCGTAAATAGTAAATTTAAAGAAAAGACAAAATTCTGCTCCAATTTGTACATTATTGCCGATTGGTGTTTGTTCACCTCGCTGATTTGGACACTTATAAACTAAAAAAAAGTGAATTGGGCAGAAATTAAATCGAATTGTTTGATAAAATAAAAATGAATTACTTTTTAAAATATGCAACAGCCTGGCCAAAAAATAAAATTATGTATAAAACAGACCAGAAATTGTCTCCAATGCAACAATAAAAATGGAACCAGCAGAAGAACAACAAAATGATGCCCCATTTGAAACATTTTCTTCACCGATTACCAACCAACTTGTGCTGGCCAAACTTTATAAAACAGATTATTTGGAACAAATTATGCGTTCGTTTACTTGAGTCGTTGAAAGATGGATGCAAATCAAACGATTCTCCACTTAAATCTACCATAATATTTGAAAATAAATCAGCGTGAATTGGGGGTTGAGTGTTTTGTTGATGAAGAATAATAAAAATTCCCTGAAGATAAAATGTAAAAAATCATGTTTAGAACTATTTTTGAAACGATAATATTAGTGATGCTCGAGAGTCGCGATTTCGACTCAAGAAAAATCTCAAGTTTTTTAGGGTCTCGTCTCGGGCTTCTAGCTCCGTTTTTACATTTATAATGACGGCATTTTATGGTGAGTATTCGTTACAGTTTAGCATTTATTTAGCCCTTTTTTTGTGTCAAAATCAAATAAAATTAAATTAAATGCTTGAAATTGAACGAAGTTTAAATTACTTATTAGGCGATTTTGCCTTGTAAGTGCCTTCTTTTGACTTTTAATATTAATAAATAAAAATAAACCCCGCGTTTGGTTTCTATTTTGGCATATTTAGCATTTTTCTAATGATTTTTCGCGTTTTTAGTGCCTAAAAATCAAGCATGCTAAATAAAAATAATTTTAGAAAGAATTTATATGCACTGATATGTGTCAGAGTTAAGACTTTTGGTGTCAACCCGAACCGAGACCAAAAACTGGCATTTTTGGGTCGGTTAACCAAAATTTTTTGAAACCAGAAACCGACAGCCCTACTCAGAGTTGTACTCTCTTGAGATTTGGTGATAAGAAATATAGAAAATAAATAATTAAAGAAAGCGTAACTTTTGATATTTGGATTTTTTGGTCAAAAAATTATGCAATATTAATAGGTTATTTAAATTATTTTTGAAAGCAATAAGATTGGTTGAAAGAGTTTTATGAAAGGGATTGAATGTCATAATGATGACTCAATAAAAATCAAAAAGTTCTCAAACTTTTGTGATAAATTTTTGCGAGTATTAAATGCTTTTAAATTATAATTTTAATATAATAATTGCGAGTATTTAAAATAATTTTAAATATAGTTTTAATTGATTTTAAATATTTCGTTTTGGTTTCACATTTGTCTGATTTGATGTGTTTTTATCTTTTGCAAATTTGCTCGATAAAGACATTTACTTTTCGGTAAAAGTGAACAATATCATAATTCCTCGAAGTTGACAAAAAGTGCAATTTTTTTGGCAAAATGTTTTTTTTTAATTTCAAATTCACAATAAAATCTAGTCACGGGAATTGGGTGTCGAAGACCGGGATATGGAGCCGAGATTAAATAAACCCCGGTCGACGCGAGAACCGATACCGAGACTCTCGAACAGCCCTAGGGGCCGGGATCTCTAAAAATCCCACTCGGGATTGTTTGTTACCCCATATTATTTCAAATATAAAAAAAGGTTTAAAGCAGGGGTGCCATCGAAAATTTTGCAAAATAAGGACAGTGAAGGTCAAAAATAAGATTTCACTTTACAAAATGTTCAAAAATGCAATAAATTTTATTTTTTTGCATGAAATGTGAGTGAAAATTTTTCTCAACAATTCGGGCTTGGAAATTGCTCCCATGGATTTTTAAAAAAACAATTTTTTGCGAATTTTGCTTTAGTGGGGGGGGGGGGGGGGGGGGGGAGGGGTCGGCGGTGCCGATAGGCGCCGCCGAGAAAATTTTTTTGGAATTTTGACTCAACTTGTAATGAAAATTGGTCTAATTCGCTTCGAAATTTTCTAATTTTGAAAATTGGATCAAAATATTATGAAAATCTTCACAAAAATCGAAAAATAAGAACAAAATAAGGACGAAGGCCTCAAATAAGGACAAATCTTATAAATAAGGACATTTAACATTTATAAGATTGGCACCCCTCAAATAAGGACAAATCTTATAAATAAGGACAAATGGCACCCCTGGTTTAAAGCGTGAAAAAACAGTTTAGGCATTTGAATTTCCATTCTCACAATTCTCTAGGTCAACATTTTGCTGGGAGCAAATAAACAATTCAAATTTACAATAAAAATAGATTAATTCCCAAAAGTAAATGAATGCCCATCCCCCCCCCCTTTCAGGTCAACATTTGCAACCGCAAAAATCAATTCCATTTATTAGAGAATCCCAACTTTTAGTCTATAAATATGTAAGTTCATTTAAAACGGTTAAACATTCATTTATTTAAAAAAACTCTCTCATTTTAGAAACTAAAAATTTGGAAATTTTCGCTAATTTAAGTTCTTTGTTTTGTATAGTAAAAGTTTTGTGATTTGGCTTATGTCGTCCATTTGTTAATAAGATTTCCAATTTTGTGAAATTAGCATGCCAATTTTGACCGAATACGAGAGACTGGAAGAGAAAATTGGCTGGTTAAATGAGGACCAGCAGAAGCTAGTGTCCATTGATCAGTTTTTGTTGATGCAAAGTGATCAGAAAGCATTGCTGGAGAAACTTAATCGACTTGAGCAAAAGCAAACGGTGAATTCTGATTAGCTTTAAAGGGTTTGGCTGATGTCAATGCCGCCGTGTTCAAATTTACACAACTCTTTAAGCAATTCAATGAACGTGAACAGCAACTGAACAACTTTTTGGAGCAGTTTGTTGAAGAACAGAACAACAAGTTTGAAAAGGTGGGAAATATGGACAAATATGTAAATTAAGACCGGAATTTTTAATTAAATTTTAATAAAAAGTGAATAAATCAGCTGAAGGGCAGACTGAGTGCAAAGATGGTGGAGGAGTATCCGAAACAACAGCAAGTGACAATTGGTGGCAAAATTGGAAAGAATGAGAATTCGGCGGCATTTTCAACTTCGGGGGTATGGCGGCGATGCGGTAAGAAACTTTCCTTAAATTAGAGACCGGAAACTTGGACCCAAAACCAAAAAACTTTTGGTCTAACTTTTTGTACAAAAAACCCAAAAAAATTTTTGGTTTTGGTTTTGGGTCCGGACTCTACTTAAAATATTTGGTAGCCAACCTTTTGGATTTTGTTTGTTAGATTCTTTCCGAATCGTGGGCTCCATTCTTCTATTTATGTTCATCATTTATACGGTCCATCAAATGAATGAACAAAAAGGATTTCGTCTCAAAATGAATGGTAAATGTATTAAATGGCAATAAATTTTATTTTCAATTTTTAAGCTTTTGTCGTTGCCGAATTCGATCAACAGAAACTGTCGAATGCTAATAAATTCGCTGAAATTGAACAGCACAATGCTCTGCAACAGGAAAAGGTCGTCAAACTGCAGAAGTATCTGAAAGAACAGCAGCTGGACATCGTCGACTTGCAGAAGATAGTTGACACGTTGAAAGAAATTGGTAATTTTTGTCGAAAATTTTGTTTAACGTTCGGAAATTCTCTGCCTTTTAGGCATCACTTTTAGCTTTTATATTTAGAAAAAAAAGAAAATTAAATTTCTTTAGGGCAAGTCCCTGAAAATCGATGGGATTCCGCTGCATGTCACGACAAACTCGCGCTCTCTGAGCCCGATCGATTGATTGTCCAACTTAATGGAGAGGGTAAACATTATTTTCTGTTAAAATTAGGGTAGGACGGGACCGGGACGAGTACTGAAATGGCCAATTTTTCCCATTTTGGTACTGAAATTTTGGTCTCGATTTTTCAAAATTCCTTTAAAATCCCCTTATAATGGTCCCGGTTTTTACCAAGCATTTTTTTTTCTTGTTTTTGTCCAGTAGTCTCGGTTTTTTTTGACCGGGACCAAATTTAGTCCCGGTCCCGTCCTACCCTAGTTAAAATGATTTGATTGTTTATGTAAAGACTCAGACAATTTTTGAATTAACTCAATTTTCAGGGTGGGGCTCTGTCCGCGCTGAAAAGCCAATGTCTAATCCTTACGGCATTGCCTACATCGAAGTGAAAATCCTAGGGGAAACAGCGTAATTTATAAATTATATAAAACATTTGCTGTGCTTTTACATATTAAAAATATTATTAAAATTAAATTTAGCGGTGTTTTGATTGGACTTGCGACAACACAAATGCCATTGGGTGAATGGGTTGGGCATTACAAAGGCACTTTTGCATACGGAAGCCATGGCGATTTTTGGGGTCACGAGATCGACGGGTGTTGCCACACCGCCGATGGGCGTCCTGTCATCGGAGGAAAGCCCAAATTTGAGAAAGGCGACATCATTGGCTGCGGCGTCAATTTGGCAACTCGCCAAATTATTTACACAAAAAATGGACAGCGTTTGGGTGAGAAAGAATGCAAATTTTGGGGGCAATTCATTTTTAAAAAACGGCGCAAATATCCGATCCGATTTTGACTTGTGGCGCAAATGTCCGATTTTGACTTGTGGCGCAAATGTCCAATTTTGGCTTGTGGCGCATATGTCCAATTTTGACATGTGGCGCAAATGTCCAATTTTGACTTGTGGCGCAAATGTCCAATTTTGACTTGTGGCGCAAATGTCCGATTTTGACTTGTGGCGCAAATGTCCAATTTTGGCTTGTGGCGCAAATGTCCAATTTTGACATGTGGCGCAAATGTCCAATTTTGACTTGTGGCGCAAATGTCCAATTTTGACTTGTGGCGCAAATGTCCGATTTCGACTTGTGGCGCAAATGTCAGGACACCGTTTCTTGGTTACGGATTATGGGCGAGCCTAAATCTCCCTTCCGTTCAACCAATTCGCAAGTCCAAATGCGAATTCAAAAATTACCGACTCTAATATTTATGTACTTGTTTTTGCAGACAACGCCAATTTGTTTGTCGATTCCGCCGCCGATTCCATCGCTGTTTTGTTTCCATGCGTTTCGTTGGGCAATCCTGGCACCAAAATTGAAGCCAACTTTGGACCGGACTTCAAATACAAATTCTGATCAGAAAGCCCTCTTTTTTCTTTGGAAAGATATGTACGGTCGCTTGATTTTATTTAACATTTGCAGAATGTAGTGTTCGGCAAGAGGTTTTTCGGTATTTCGGTAAAATAACGATACCGAAAGCCGGTCAAATTCGGTAGTATAGCGACCGGTTTTTGGACTTTTTGAATTTCAATTTTAAAATTAACAATTTTATTCAATACTTATAATTGACATTTTTAAAAATTTTATTTCATTTGAATATCTCAACTTTAAGCTGAGAATTGCATTCTTTAATTGGCAAGCAGTGTTTTGCTGTTCCAGCTTGGCCTCAAAATTTAAATAATTTAAGTTTTTCTTGGGTTTTCAGACAGCGATTTTCTGTATGTTGAGGAGGTTGGCAATGGAACTAACACAAGCAGTTCCGCTTCACTTTATGGTCAACTGTTTTACACCCCGTTTTGATAATAAATTTACTTTCATTTTCAATTGTTGTAAATTTTTGTGGGTATTTAAAGGCTATCATATTATTCTTGTGCTAAAAATGGCGACTACAACGATCAAAATGCAAGCCGAGCTTACGTAAGAATTGTAGCTGTTCTTATATCACAATTGTTGGCTTTTAGCCATGCCGGAGGCGTAATGTTTTTGAGATGTATAAACACGGTAATGTTTAGATGTTAGTTTTGGCGGTGGGTTTAAGAAGAAAGGGGAAGAACTTGTTTAAATTGTAGAATTTATTTAAGGAGAACACACTCATCCGTTGATTTTGTTAGAGACTTCGGGGTTAGTAGGTTTAGGACTAAGCCACGCTGAGCTTGGGGTTCGTTAGGAGTTACTTTAGTCTACCACCCGCAAAAAAACCAACAAATAACGGTGTCATTGGATCTCTTTTTGCCTGTAATGCTTATAAAAAATATTCCCTGAGTGCGGAAACCGCAAAAAAACCGGTTTTTGAACAGATTAAAATCACGAAATAATTAACCAAAAATACATTTAAAAAATTATAATTAGGTCTCATCTGAAAGTTCTCATGCCACAAATGCTCGTGCTGGACCCTGACAACCTGAACATTCGTCTCTGTAGGCCTAAGCCTAAGCCTAAGCTCGCTTAGGCTTAGGCTTAGGCTTAATCCTAAATTCCTTACGCCGGCATCTGAAGCTTCCAATCCCTTGATCTGAGCGTAGAGTCATCGGGATGCGGCATCTTCGGCATTCTCACGTGGAAGCAGACCATTGTCTTTGCACCATTCTATCGCTTGCTCAGGCCCTAATACCACTTGTTGTCCAAGTTGAATAAGGTTAAAGGAATTATTCAGAGCAGCCATCCGAGTTTGGGCACCACATTAACAGAATGGTCACTATACCTATTTCCTTCTTTTTATGTACATAATTTTATCTCGCTGAATATCACCATTCCCGATGACCTTTTGATTGAGCAAACACTTGGGTTTTATGTACAGTTAAAACATTGAGAAATGATCCATTTTTAACCATCTTTTACGATTTTTTACTAAATATTTAACCTGTTCAAAAACCGGTTTTTTGCGGTTTCCGCACTCAGGGAATATTTTTTATAAGCATTACAGGCAAAAAGAGATCTAATGACACCGTTATTTGTTGGTTTTTTTGCGGGTGGTAGACTAAAGTACAGCCGTCGGGGAGTAATATTGGTAAATTTTTTGAATATTAGATTACTTTTTTTTGAAAATTTTGATTAGCTTAAATTTTTTGAATATGTTGTACTGTCGAAAGTCCGCTGGCGTTTTATTTATCCGTTTTTCACCACTTCCGACAGTGAGTACTTTCGACAACGGGTAATTTCGACAGTAAGCTATTCTTCCAACCTTGACTGTCTTAATGGGTAATTTCGACAGTATTCATAAATTTTAAAATACAAAACCATGCCCGGTACTTTCGACAGTACAAAAAATATATAGTGGCAAATTCACATTGAGATGCTGCTGGTTGACATCCACTCGTTTGTTATCTCCACAATTTTGCATAAATGGGTTTTCCTTATCTGGTATTTGACCAAAAATGTGAAGAATAAGTCCCGAACATAGTCATTTGCCTTTTTGCCTGAGTGAAATGATGAAACAAAGTCCAATCATGGACGAATTTTGCTTTCCTACCAACCTTCGAATACTGCTTTGAGAACGAATCCCGAACCCAGAAATGTGAAAAAGGAAATGCTATTTTTACTTCTATTAGGAAATCTTGCCCATTTTTGCTATATTTGAAAAAAATTTTCTCCATGTTTTGTCCATATTTCGTCCATATTTTGCAATTTTTGTCCATATTTTGCGATTTTTCATCCATATTTTATGGCCATATTTCAAGATTTGTTGTCCATATAAATCGGAGCCATACATATAAAGTAAAGAAATTTTTCGTTTATTATGGATTTAGTTTTTGCCGCGAATAATTGACAAATTCAAAAACAAAAATGAATCGATAAATGTTTTAATCAACAAAGAACAAAAAAATAAACGAAAAAACTACAGTAACCCTCAACAGCAAAAGCATAAATCCCCTCGTTTTCAGTTTTTAAATGCCATCGGTGGCCATTTTAATTTTGAAATTCGGGCAAAATTTGCTTCAATTTTGGTGCTAGAATTGTACAAGCATGGAGACAATTCGGCGGCAGATTCACACACAAGCCGGCAGTTTCTTAAATGCCCTTAATAAGAGCGCCGCGCTCATGGACCAATTCCCCCTCCGAAATTTTTTTCTAGCTACGTCCCTGAATGAGATAGCCTTAAAATTTCACTTCTTTCAATTGGCCCTTTCCGTATCATGAAATTGTGATTTATTTATCATACAATATATAACAATTCATAATAATTACCTATTAGTATCGATTCGGAAATTTATTTTCAAAAAACGGAAAAACGGAAATATTTTTTTTAACGAAAAACGTAAAACGGAAAAAAAGGGCCAAAAACAACGGAAAAACGGAAAACGGAAAAATTTTCAAATAAATTTTTTTTTTTTAAATAATTAATTTAATAAATATTTTTTGAAATATTAACAGTAATTATTTTTAAAAAATTATTTTAGGCTTTTGAGTGGGGGGGGGGGGGTCGGCGGTGCCGATAGGCGCCGCCGGAGAAAATTTTGAAATTTTCGACTCGATTTGTTAAGGATTTGCAACCAAAACAAAAGTCTACAAAAGAAGCGAGATTTTCTACGAGAACGGAAAACACGGTATTCCCGTACCGTTAAATTTGAAAAATTTAAATCAATTTTGTTAACAAATATAGGTTAATCTTAAAAATATTCTTGACCAGAGCTGATCAAAACTCTTTTTTTTCTCACAAAAACAAAGCGAAAGATGTTTGGTAAAATTCCGGAATATGGGTACCTCGCCAAATTGGACGAATTATATATAAATCGATTCCACTCTAAGTCTAGCGCGCGAATCCGTTAAAATTTTTTGGCTGAAACCACTTTGAAGCAAGTTATGAGTCCGGGACTGAAGTGTCTTTTTCAGTGGGGACTCCGTTGTCCACTGATTAAAAAATGGGCAAAATCATTCATATAGGCTTTTAAAATACGAGTCGAACTGAATGGTACCTAATGGACGCATGGGGAAGTCAAAAGGTGGGTGTGTGAAAAGCTCCCGGGAAGTCCCGGTCCCGGTTTTTCCCAAAAGTCCCGGTCCCGTCCAACCCTAGTTTACAGTTGCCTGCGGAGAAAGGGGTTTCATTTTTACTTTTGGTACTGAAGTGTATCTATTTTACAAATTTTTCCTTAATTTTAAACCGATTCATAAACTTATTTAAATTTGGAATTTTGATTTTCTATCAACTAATTCCTAATTTTGAAAGCCAATATGACTGATTTTGCCCGTTTTTTAATCAGTGGACAACTGAGTCCCCAGTCAAAAGACACTTCAGTCCCGGGCTTATAACTTGCTTCAAAGTGGTTTCCGCCAAAAAATTTTAACGGATTCGCGCGCTAGACTTAGAGTGGAATCGATTTATATATAATTCGTCCAATTTGGCGAAGTACCCATATTCCGGAATTTTACCAAAAATCTTTCGCTTTGTTTTTGTGAGAAAAAAATGAGTTTTGATCAGCTCTGGTCAGGAATATTTTTAAGATTAACCTATATTTGTTAACAAAATTGATTTAAATTTTTCAAATTTAACGGTACGGGAATACCGTGTTTTCCGTTCTCGTAGAAAATCTCGCTTCTTTTGTAGACTTTTGTCGATTTTTTGCGTTTTGAAAATTAACAAAATTCAAAATCCTCAATTAATTTTTGAAAATTTGGCATAATGTTACTTAAAAATGGAGTTGGCCGGGATCGGGATTTTTGGTAAAACCCGGGACTATTTCATATTGTCCATGCAAATGTGTGAAGTTCTGAGAATGGATGATAGTGTGTAGACAAAACAAACAAAAACAGCAAAAAGATAGCAGGAAATTTGATCCCAACTAATAAAATAAAAATGGAAGATTAAAATTGAGAGTGCGGCGCTCTGGTTGTCGGGGCAGGGGGCAGGCCGATCAGCAATTTTTAATTTCACCAAATTAGCCTACGCCTATTAAAATTGTTCATATCAATTTGAAACAATTTTGCTTGAAAATTTTGATAAAAAATTTCATTTATCGACCCATTGACATCCCGCCGGGGGCTGCCCACAAGTATTTAGGCATTCATTCATAGAAAGAGAGGAGCAGAAACCTTGGGGGCGGGCCGGCATCGAACCGCGGCGTCTCTGGTTGACGGACCAGTGTTCTAACCAACTGAACTACCGGCCCTACTCACGCCAGCTCCCCAGCTTTCTCATTTGTATGTGAACATTCTCTAATAAGCCCATGTCTGGTGATACATCTTTGCAGATGACTTTTGCGGATTTATAGCGACTTTTGCGTATTTTAGGACGACTTTTGCGCGTTAATACCTAACTTTTTATTTACCAACGTAATCAAATAAAGAACATAAAATGAGTATTTTCCATGCATAAAATGAGATGACAACTAGCTTCCTAAAATTTCAAGTCCACAGCAATGTCGCTAACGACACTCAAAAAGAATTAAATGATTCTTATTCAGTAGACTGTGATAAAGGAGAAGTCCGAGATCCTCCTCCTTCTTTCTAAGCTTGTGCGTAACCGCCGCTTTCCCGCGCGACAAAGCTAAAACAGACTTTTAGTTTTGGCCACGAATTTTTGAAAACCTTCGAAACAGATTGCTTCTCAAAATTAAGCATTTTGAGTAGGACTTTTGGAAAAATTTCAAAAATATTATTTACGTAAAAGTGAAGGATGCCCGCGGTGCCGACAGGCGCCGTCGGGGAAAAATTTTCAAAAATATGATTTACGTAAAAGTGAAGGATGCCCGCGGTGCCGACAGGCGCCGTCGGGGAAAAATTTTCAAAAATATGATTTACGTAAAAGTGAAGGATGCCCGCGGTGCCGACAGGCGCCGTCGGGGAAATGTTTTCAAAAATTGGCAATAAAGGCAAGAACACGTGTCAGCTGTCAAGTGTCAGCTGTCAATTCTCCATTTTATTTGTTCTCGGGAAGTTGAAAAAAACAAAAAAAATTTGTTGCCAAAAGCAAGAACACGTGTCAGCTGTCAATTCTCTATTTTGACTGATTTTTGCAGAATTTTATGTGTGATCCTTAAAGCTAAAAAGATTGGTTCATTACAGACCAGAAACTGGGGCCAAAGAACAATTTGGGTGTTTTGGGGTGTGCTCCAATTTGACCCACCCCCAAAATTTTTTGTTTTATTTGGTTAGTTCGCTTACTTGCGTTTCGCAAATTTTTGGATTTTCCGTTTTGACTTCGTTTCATAAATTTTACTTTTTTTGTTTCGTTTCGTAAAAATCAAAAAAAAAAAATTTTTCGTTTTGTTTTGTGAGAAAAAAAAAGTTCCGATCAACTCTGGTCAGCAATACAGTTTTTAAGAATTCTGCTTCATTCTGGAGGAGGAAATTTTTACAAAAATCGGCAATCTTAGCGCCGTTATTTTGTTAGATGTTTTCATTTTGCTCATTACTCTCAATAAAATGTATTATTTAAATGACAATTTTGGCTTAGTCGATGAAATGTCGCATTTGACTTAGTCGACGAAATATCGCGTTGATGAAATGTCATCGTGCTTTGTCCGCTTAGGTAACTTTGTTTACCAATCTGCCTTATTATTTGCACTCCGAAAATTCGGTAATTTCTTCAACGAATTTTAGAATTTCCGTTCCCGTTTGAAGTAACTTATTGGTCTAGGAATTAACATAATCCCAACTTTAAATAACATCCATTATAAGGAATTTTTTCCCAAGGTTTAAGAATTAATTAATTATTATTTTGGATTTTTTTATGACAGCCGAATTTCTGATTTATGGCAAACATCCTAAGATTTCTATAGTTGATCAATTTGGATTTTTGAAATATAAATTCACAAAACCTCCTAAATCCGCCATATGTATTTTATGAAGTAGTTTATACATCATAACTTTATTTACACCGCACTAAATCTTTATAGGAAAGCTCTAAATGAGTAGAAACTATTTGTAAAACTAAACTAAGCAGTAAATCAAAGTTTTAAAAAGTTATGATCAGAAAACCTGAAAAAGCCCGATTTTTGGCAGTTTTAGCTTATAACTTTATTCAATGTTGGCTTCGTCGCTTGCGGGAATGGCTTAAACCATTGATCATTTAGGGCTCATTGCCGATTCCAACCAACTCGAGTTCTTATGTATATCGATTAAGTATGCCAAAATTTCTGATTAATTTTCGGTTTGAATCTGAGTACCCGAAGAATTCCTAGGAAACGACAACTCTATTATATTAGAGCCGAGATTGAATTTAAATATTAAAGCAATCTTTGTTAAAAAAATGAAGCAAAAATTCAAAAGATGCTTGCGCATTTTTTTAATTTAAAAATATTTGAAAATTTATTACAATGTTCCTTTAATGGGGAAGCGTATGTAAGCGGCAAAAGAAGGGTAAATAAATGCTTGCACTCAAAATGCCAATGAACAAATGCCAAAATCAACCAAATGATTAAATCTTTTTTTGCATTTATTTTTTTGAGCTTTGCCATATCGCAAAGCTTTAATCGTCGAGAAGCTTTAATTGGTATGCTATTCGACCAAATCGGTTAAGTTTAAAAAAGTTATAACAAATTCGACCCTCCATTTTCTCGGCGGCGATCGTTTCAGTGCCCACATTTCAGTGCCGGCACACTTCAGTGCCGGTACACTTCAGTGCCGGCACACTTCAGTGCCGGAACACTTCAATCCCAGCATTTTAAATGCAGGAATCGCGTACAATCAGATTCCGCTTTTTACCAATTTTTATTTTAACGAGAGTTTAACATAAATCAACAAATAAGGGAAACAAACAAATCGACAAAAACAGGCGTCCATCAGGTAATTACGAGAAATGCCGGTGAGGAAGGTGATAATTAGAGCCAAGATTTATATTGACTAAAAACTGCGAAATATTGACTTAAAATATTGACCAAAAAACTCCAAAATATTGATCAAAAACCCCAAAAAGTGCCAAAATATTGATTAAAAAATGTGCAAAAACTGACCAAATTTAGTCAAATTTTGCGTAAAAACCTTCAAAATTCGTCATTTTTTATTAATTTACTCTCAGAATAGAAATGTACTATTTTTCACATGTTTTTGAAATTTTTATAATTTTAGGGAAAATGTCGACCTTTGGGGGTAGATTTTTGGTCAAAGAAAAAGTCATTTTTTGGGGATGCATTTTTGGCTTGAAAATTTTTTGATTTTTAAGGTCAAATTTTGTCGTTTTTATTGTTTTTTTCTTAAGAATTTCGGGAAAAAGTGCCTGAAATATTGAATTTCTTCAAAAATTTTCGTAAAAATGCCTAAAAATGCATTTTTCTCAAGAAAAATGCCTAAAATATTGATTTATTATGAAAAAATGGCGAAATATTGATTTATTCTCAAAAAAGCCAATATATTGATTTATATTGACTAAAAAGTTGCTCTAATTGTAACATTTTTCAAAATGAATGCTATTTCCGGGCTTCTCACGTGATTCCCTATTCGCAAAAAAAATAGGTTAAAACCTGAAAATCTCGGCTCTAGTGATAATATTATAGTAAGGGTCGATATTTTGGAGGTTGGCATATGGAGAAGTTTCTTTTTGAAAATTTTGAATTTTTGACTCTTATTTGTTAAGAGATTGCAACCAAAAACTTCAATTGTACAAATCAAAGAGCACTTTTTTCGGGAATTCTCATTTTTCCATTAAAAAAGAGATTTTTCACAAGGTTCTAAAATATGGCAAAATTATTGCAAGTGTGGAAATATGGCAAAAAATATGGCAAATTTCCAAAATTATGTCATTTGCCATAAAAATAGGGCATTCTGAGCTCCCTGGTGTGGACACTGAAATGATGCGTACCGCCATTTTCTCTATGCGTTCTTCTGTTCTTCGTTAAAATTTCAATTCGCCCTTCCAAAGTTTGGAAAAAGTGCCGTTGATCAGCGAAAAAATTGTGCCGGCGACAGAGGGTATTGGCAGCGCCAAGAGCAAGTCGAACTCGAACGAAACGAAAAGAGCGTGCGGCATGGCCAGGAAGAAAAGCGGCAAGACGAAGAGAGCGTAGGCTAAAACATTTGCCAATTGTTTTCTTAAAATGCTGTCAATATTATTATTATTACTGATGGGATTTTTAGGTTAACCTTTTCAATCCTAAAATATAGTAGAATTGAACCTATTTTAGGCGTTGTCGCCGAGAAAACATTTGAATTTTTGACTCAATTTGTTAAGGATTTGCAACCAAAATTTAAAAAATACCGCCCTTTTTTGAGGTTTTTAAAAGAATGGGATGGGTCGGCGGCGCCGATAGGCGACGCCGAAAATTTTTTTTGAAAATTAACGAATTTATTAAGAAAATTGGTCAAAAAAATCGTAAAAGTGCCTAACAATTTAAAACAAACATTACGCCAAGTGAATTATTGTCGGAATTATTTAAAAAAAATTTATTTATTTCTCTCACATTTCAGTTAATTTGTTACTGGTTAAATTTTCACAAAAAATCTTACTTTTCACGCTATATATATGCTTTACAAAAAGTTTTTTCACTTCAAATTGATAGCTTTGGTCAAAATACTTTGCAAGTACAACCAACATTCTCATAATTGAATTTTTTAAAGTTATTATTGTTATTTTTCCCCACATTTTTTTTTACTATTTTTGCGTTGAACCTGGTTTTGGTACTTATTTTGACTTTCACCTATTTAGGTGCACATTTTGAGATTTCTATCCTAAAAATCCCATGCCTATTTATTAGTGCTGCACAAGAATCTCGATATCGAGTATTGACTCGAGAAAATTTTCGAGTTTTTTGGGTCTCGGGCTCGAGTCTCGCGCAGGCCTGTGCACGGTTATGAATTTTCGTAACCGTAACCGCCCGTCCTCAAACACTCATAACCGTTAACCGACCGTAACCGCCCGTCCTAAAAAGCTCATAACCGTTAACCGCCCGTAACCGCGGCCTTTTAAAATCCCATAACCGTTAACCGTCCGCGGTTATCCGCGGTTACCCGCATTATTTAAAAATCAATAAAGTTTTCCAGATTTCGAAAAATTACAACGAATTTTTTCCGATCATGATATGGCGTCTTTCTAAAATTAAATCAAAATTGATGTGTATTGAACTTAACATGTGATTTTTAGCAGAAAGTTTGTCAATGAATAAATTTTTAATCTCTTTCTAACACTTTCATGATTAAAATCTAACAAAGCGTGATCAGAGTAATTTTTTTTTGTTTTTTGCGCATTAGTTGCCTAAAATATTTTTAAGAAAGGGGGTGGGGGTTCGGCGGTGCCGATAGGCGCCGCCGAGGAAAAAAAAATCAAATATTTAACGCCTTATGCTGAGAAAAATCGTCCGAATTTTAGGTAATTGAGTACTAAAATGAACTAATTATTTATTTAAATACTTAGTTAATTTTTTATAGCTAAATTTTTTGCAAAAAATAGTAAGAAAACTAAAAAGGAGGGATATTAAAATATAAATAAAAAAATAAACAGCGGAAGGGGCTAGAACCTAGACCAAATAAAATCAGTCTAAGAGTTTCACCAGTTAGCCATAGGACAGACCGTATCGGCTGGTGAAATGAGAATAAAAAGTGAAAGAAATTATAAAGGCAAATCGTTCAACCCTCAGCAATCAATAAAACAACGGATGCTACGGTTAACCGCGGTTTTAGTGGTCATAACCGTTAACCGACCGTAACCGCCCGTCCTCAAAATCTCATAACCGTTAACCGCGGTTAGCCGCGGGTATCCGCGGTTAGCCGCGGTTACGGTTAACCGTGCACAGGCCTGGTCTCGCGTATTTAGTCTCGATTTCGAGACTTTTTTACACCCCTAAAGATGGCCTTTTTGTTGAAAATTCATTACAGAATTCTAAAGATGGTGGCCCCCATTTTTCAAAAAAAAAATAAAATACCGTGTTTTTAAAATTTTGGGTGAAAATCTCTTAACAAATCGAGTCAAAAATTCAAAATTTTCTCGGCGGCGCCTATCGGCACCGCCGACCCCCCCTGAAGTAAAGCAGAATTCTCAAAAAAAAAAAAAATTTGCATTTGGGGCTTTTATTGGCCATTCTGTGTTAACTTTGAAGTTATCTTTTTTTAACAAAGATTATTAAAATCTTCAAAAAATTTCTCGATTCCTCCCATTCCTAAAAAGCTTCAAAACATACCACCAGAGGAGTTTCACTTTTTGAAAAGTTTTTGGGGATTTTCTATTGTGAATCTGAGTTGTTCGGCCAAGTCGAACACGACGAGAAATGCACAAATTTTTTTTTTCGCAAATTACAAAATCGTCTTCGCTCTTGAGGTTGAGGATGATGATAATAGATTTTAAAAATTTATTTAAAATTTTTATGAAAAAAATTTTGATTAGGAGCAACACTAATTTTGAGCCAAAATTGATTTTTGAAGACTCAATCCTGCAAGCCTGCGCAGGATCCCGCAAATTCTAAATGCAGGATTAACAGGATTGCAGGATTTGCAGGATTAATCCTGCAGGATCCGGTCCTGCAAAAAATTTTGAATTCCAATCCTGCAACAGGATCCGCAAATTTGATTTTGCCGGTCTCTAAAAAATACAACCCCTAAAAACAAAAATTTTCGGGGAAAATTGCTTAAAATGCAATAAAACCCAAAAATACGCCCCTAAAAATCGACTTTTTTAATTCAGGTAAGGTCAAATCTTTAAAACCGATTATTTTTAGTCAAAATCAAGATAAAAATCATTAGATTTGGTCTAAAATTGAATCTTAGAAAATTATGACATTTTTGAAGTAATTAAAAATTTTACGAAAAAAAAGTCTCGATATCGAGTATCGACTCGAGAAAAGTCTCGGGTTTTTTGGGTCTCGGGTTCGGGCCCGAGTCTCGAGGTAAAGTATCGGGCTCGGGCTCGAGTATCGAGAGATTTTGAGTCTCGTGCAGCACTACTATTTATGTATTATATGAGAAAATGAAATAAATTAATAATAATCCATTCACTCATTTTATACAACCGACCTGAAAATGCAATCAGTCCATAAGGAAGCATTTTGTGCTCATTGATGAAGTCAATGTAAAACCAATAGGGCAAATAAACGGCTAAATTAAATGTTAAATCTTTTTTTTTGTTGTTATTTTTAAATACCGGATAAAACCAAAGAGGGCAAGTAAACGCTGTGGCTATGATAGCCCAATTGGACTTTAATGTCCCAACAAATGTCTAACAGATCATTAAACATTAGCATGAAAAGGTAGAAAACCGACTGAACAAATTAATTATTTGTATTAAAAGTCGCGGCCTTTTTCCTTTTACAATAATTCCCGAATCTATTGGAGCTGTTGGCGAGCACGGTTGCTGAATTGTTGTAATTTATTAATGAATTATTATTATTTTAATTTTGCTAAGTTTGAATTTTACCTTAGATGGAAAAAGATAAACCAGACAAACTGCAATCAAAGACGAACCAATCAAAAATTATGAATTGGGTCTAAATTTTACCATTTTGTTCGCCGAATTTGAAATCTCTTGGCAGTATTTTATATATTCCTATTCATGGCCTGTTATTTTGGAAAATGTTAGAATCTAGTCGCTAAAAGATATACTGTTGAAAAGCTCTTGCAATTATCTCTTGAATTACACGGCATTTTCTAAAAATATTTCACCATTCTGAACATCATAAATTTATGTTTCCTTATTTTTAATTCCAGCAAAGCGCATTTATTTACGCTTAATCAGATGAGCTACCAAAATAGCTGACCATGAAATATAAAGAAATATTCTGATAATTCTTTGCTATGTTGAATATTTATCAATAACGTTTAATTTTACAAAATTCTACGGCGCTTTGCTCGATTAATATGTGATTAAATCTTTGCATTTTTGGCCATAAATTTTTTATACTTTTCCCTACAGACTGCCGAATCTTTTACCATTTTGTGCGCCGAATTTGAAATCTCTTGGCAGTATTTTATATATTCCTATTCATGGCCTGTTATTTTGGAAAATGTTAGAATCTAGTCGCTAAAAGATATACTGTTGAAAAGCTCTTGCAATTATCTCTTGAATTTCACAGCATTTTCTAAAAATATTTCACCATTCTGAACATCATAAATTTATGTTTCCTTATTTTTGATTCCAGCAAAGCGCATTTATTTACGCTTAATCAGATGAGCTACCAAAATAGCTGACCATGAAATATAAAGAAATATTCTGATATTTCTTTGCTATGTTGAATATTTATCAATAATGTTTAATTTTATAAAATTCTACGGCGCTTTGCTCGATAAATATATGATTAAATCTTTGCATTTTTGGCGATAAATTTTTTATACTTTTCCCTACAGACTGCCGAATCTTTTACCATTTTGTTCGCCGAATTTGAAATCTTTTGGCAGTATTTTATATATTCCTATTCATGGCCTGTTATTTTGGAAAATGTTAGAATCTAGTCGCTAAAAGATATACTGTTGAAAAGCTCTTGCAATTATCTCTTGAATTACACGGCATTTTCTAAAAATATTTCACCATTCTGAACATCATAAATTTATGTTTCCTTATTTTTAATTCCAGCAAAGCGCATTTATTTACGCTTAATCAGATGAGCTACCAAAATAGCTGACCATGAAATATAAAGAAATATTCTGATAATTCTTTGCTATGTTGAATATTTATCAATAATGTTTAATTTTATAAAATTCTACGGCGCTTTGCTCGATAAATATGTGATTAAATCTTTGCATTTTTGGCCAAAACTTTTGTATACTTTTCCCTACAGACTTCCGAATCTTTTACCATTTTGTTCGCCGAATTTGAAATCTCTTGGCAGTATTTTATATATTCCTATTCATGGCCTGTTATTTTGGAAAATGTTAGAATCTAGTCGCTAAAAGATATACTGTTGAAAAGCTCTTGCAATTATCTCTTGAATTACACGGCATTTTCTAAAAATATTTCACCATTCTGAACATCATAAATTTATGTTTCCTTATTTTTGATTCCAGCAAAGCGCATTTATTTACGCTTAATCAGATGAGCTACCAAAATAGCTGACCATGAAATATAAAGAAATATTCTGATATTCTTTGCTATGTTGAATATTTATCAATAATGTTTAATTTTACAAAATTCTACGGCGCTTTGCTCGATTAATATGTGATTAAATCTTTGCATTTTTGGCCATAAATTTTGTATACTTTTCCCTACAGACTGCCGAATCTTTTACCATTTTGTGCGCCGAATTTGAAATCTCTTGGCAGTATTTTATATATTCCTATTCATGGCCTGTTATTTTGGAAAATGTTAGAATCTAGTCGCTAAAAGATATACTGTTGAAAAGCTCTTGCAATTATCTCTTGAATTACACAGCATTTTCTAAAAATATTTCACCATTCTGAACATCATAAATTTATGTTTCCTTATTTTTGATTCCAGCAAAGCGCATTTATTTACGCTTAATCAGATGAGCTACCAAAATAGCTGACCATGAAATATAAAGAAATATTCTGATAATTCTTTGCTATGTTGAATATTTAACAATAATGTTTAATTTTACAAAATTCGACGGCGCTTTGCTCGATTAATATGTGATTAAATCTTTGCATTTTTGGCCATAAATTTTTTATACATTTCCCTACAGACTGCCGAATCTTTTACCATTTTGTTCGCCGAATTTGAAATCTCTTGGCAGTATTTTATATATTCCTATTCATGGCCTGTTATTTTGGAAAATGTTAGAATCTAGTCGCTAAAAGATATACTGTTGAAAAGCTCTTGCAATTATCTCTTGAATTACAAGGCATTTTCTAAAAATATTACACCATTCTGAACATCATAAATTTATGTTTCCTTATTTTTGATTCCAGCAAAGCGCATTTATTTACGCTTAATCAGATGAGCTACCAAAATAGCTGACCATGAAATATAAAGAAA
Organism: Globodera rostochiensis; assembly: GCA_018350325.1. Classification (NCBI taxonomy): domain Eukaryota; kingdom Metazoa; phylum Nematoda; class Chromadorea; order Rhabditida; family Heteroderidae; genus Globodera; species Globodera rostochiensis. The sequence continues at coordinate 560,974 of JAEVLN010000031.1, forward strand.
TATTCTGATATTTCTTTGCTATGTTGAATATTTATCAATAATGTTTAATTTTACAAAATTCTACGGCGCTTTGCTCGATAAATATGTGATTAAATCTTTGCATTTTTGGCCATAACTTTTGTATACTTTTCCCTACAGACTGCCGAATCTTTTACCATTTTGTTCGCCGAATTTGAAATCTCTTGGCAGTATTTTATATATTCCTATTCATGGCCTGTTATTTTGGAAAATGTTAGAATCTAGTCGCTAAAATATATACTGTTGAAAAGCTCTTGCAATTATCTCTTGAATTACAAGGCATTTTCTAAAAATATTACACCATTCTGAACATCATAAATTTATGTTTCCTTATTTTTGATTCCAGCAAAGCGCATTTATTTACGCTTAATCAGATGAGCTACCAAAATAGCTGACCATGAAATATAAAGAAATATTCTGATATTTCTTTGCTATGTTGAATATTTAACAATAATGTTTAATTTTACAAAATTCGACGGCGCTTTGCTCGATTAATATGTGATTAAATCTTTGCATTTTTGGCCATAAATTTTTTATACATTTCCCTACAGACTGCCGAATCTTTTACCATTTTGTTCGCCGAATTTGAAATCTCTTGGCAGTATTTTATATATTCCTATTCATGGCCTGTTATTTTGGAAAATGTTAGAATCTAGTCGCTAAAAGATATACTGTTGAAAAGCTCTTGCAATTATCTCTTGAATTACAAGGCATTTTCTAAAAATATTACACCATTCTGAACATCATAAATTTATGTTTCCTTATTTTTGATTCCAGCAAAGCGCATTTATTTACGCTTAATCAGATGAGCTACCAAAATAGCTGACCATGAAATATAAAGAAATATTCTGATAATTCTTTGCTATGTTGAATATTTATCAATAATGTTTAATTTTACAAAATTCTACGGTGCTTTGCTCGATAAATATGTGATTAAATCTTTGCATTTTTGGCCATAACTTTTGTATACTTTTCCCTACAGACTGCCGAATCTTTTACCATTTTGTTCGCCGAATTTGAAATCTCTTGGCAGTATTTTATATATTCCTATTCATGGCCGTTATTTTGGAAAATGTTAGAATCTAGTCGCTAAAAGATATACTGTTGAAAAGCTCTTGCAATTATCTCTTGAATTACACAGCATTTTCTAAAAATATTTCACCATTCTGAACATCATAAATTTATGTTTCCTTATTTTTGATTCCAGCAAAGCGCATTTATTTACGCTTAATCAGATGAGCTACCAAAATAGCTGACCATGAAATATAAAGAAATATTCTGATAATTCTTTGCTATGTTGAATATTTATCAATAATGTTTAATTTTACAAAATTCTACGGCGCTTTGCTCGATAAATATGTGATTAAATCTTTGCAGGCCATAACTTTTGTATACTTTTCCCTACAGACTGCCGAATCTTTTACCATTTTGTTCGCCGAATTTGAAATCTCTTGGCAGTATTTTATATATTCCTATTCATGGCCTGTTATTTTGGAAAATGTTAGAATCTAGTCGCTAAAAGATATACTGTTGAAAAGCTCTTGCAATTATCTCTTGAATTACACAGCATTTTCTAAAAATATTTCACCATTCTGAACATCATAAATTTATGTTTCCTTATTTTTGATTCCAGCAAAGCGCATTTATTTACGCTTAATCAGATGAGCTACCAAAATAGCTGACCATGAAATATAAAGAAATATTCTGATAATTCTTTGCTATGTTGAATATTTATCAATAATGTTTAATTTTACAAAATTCGACTGCGCTTTGCTCGATTAATATGTGATTAAATCCAGGCCTGTGCACGGTTAACCGTAACCGCGGCTAACCGCGGATACCCGCGGTTACGCGCGGTTAACGGTTATGAGATTTTGAGGACGGGCGGTTACGGTCGGTTAACGGTTATGACCACTAAAACCGCGGTTAACCGTAGCATCCGTTGTTTTATTGATTGCTGAGGGTTGAACGATTTGCCTTTATAATTTCTTTCACTTTTTGTTCTCATTTCACCAGCCTATAAGATCTGTCCTATGGCTAACTGGTGAAACTCTTAGACTGATTTTATTTGGTCTAGGTTCTAGCCCCTTCCGCTGTTTATTTTTTTATTTATATTTTCATATCCCTCCTTTTTAGTTTTCTTACTATTTTTTGCAAAAAATTTAGCTATAAAAAATTAACTAAGTATTTAAATAAATAATTAGTTCATTTTAGTACTCAATTACCTAAAATTCGGACGATTTTTCTCAGCATAAGGCGTTAAATATTTGATTTTTTTTTTCCTCGGCGGCGCCTATCGGCACCGCCGAACCCCCACCTCCTTTCTTAAAAATATTTTAGGCAACTAATGCGCAAAAAACAAAAAAAAATTACTCTGATCACGCTTTGTTAGATTTTAATCATGAAAGTGTTAGAAAGAGATTAAAAATTTATTCATTGACAAACTTTCTGCTAAAAATCACATGTTAAGTTCAATACACATCAATTTTGATTTAATTTTAGAAAGACGCCATATCATGATCGGAAAAAATTCGTTGTAATTTTTCGAAATCTGGAAAACTTTATTGATTTTTAAATAATGCGGATAACCGCGGATAACCGCGGACGGTTAACGGTTATGGGATTTTAAAAGGCCGCGGTTACGGGCGGTTAACGGTTATGAGCTTTTTAGGACGGGCGGTTACGGTCGGTTAACGGTTATGAGTGTTTGAGGACGGGCGGTTACGGTTACGAAAATTCATAACCGTGCACAGGCCTGATTAAATCTTTGCATTTTTGGCCATAAATTTTTTATACTTTTCCCTACAGACTGCCGAATCTTTTACCATTTTGTTCGCCGAATTTGAAATCTCTTGGCAGTATTTTATATATTCCTATTCATGGCCTGTTATTTTGGAAAATGTTAGAATCTAGTCGCTAAAAGATATACTGTTGAAAAGCTCTTGCAATTATCTCTTGAATTACACGGCATTTTCTAAAAATATTTCACCATTCTGAACATCATAAATTTATGTTTCCTTATTTTTGATTCCAGCAAAGCGCATTTATTTACGCTTAATCAGATGAGCTACCAAAATAGCTGACCATGAAATATAAAGAAATATTCTGATAATTCTTTGCTATGTTGAATATTTATCAATAATGTTTAATTTTACAAAATTCTACGGCGCTTTGCTCGATAAATATGTGATTAAATCTTTGCAGGCCATAACTTTTGTATACTTTTCCCTACAGACTGCCGAATCTTTTACCATTTTGTTCGCCGAATTTGAAATCTCTTGGCAGTATTTTATATATTCCTATTCATGGCCTGTTATTTTGGAAAATGTTAGAATCTAGTCGCTAAAAGATATACTGTTGAAAAGCTCTTGCAATTATCTCTTGAACACGGCATTTTCTAAAAATATTTCACCATTCTGAACATCATAAATTTATGTTTCCTTATTTTTGATTCCAGCAAAGCGCATTTATTTACGCTTAATCAGATGAGCTACCAAAATAGCTGACCATGAAATATAAAGAAATATTCTGATAATTCTTTGCTATGTTGAATATTTATCAATAATGTTTAATTTTACAAAATTCGACTGCGCTTTGCTCGATTAATATGTGATTAAATCCAGGCCTGTGCACGGTTAACCGTAACCGCGGCTAACCGCGGATACCCGCGGTTACGCGCGGTTAACGGTTATGAGATTTTGAGGACGGGCGGTTACGGTCGGTTAACGGTTATGACCACTAAAACCGCGGTTAACCGTAGCATCCGTTGTTTTATTGATTGCTGAGGGTTGAACGATTTGCCTTTATAATTTCTTTCACTTTTTGTTCTCATTTCACCAGCCTATAAGATCTGTCCTATGGCTAACTGGTGAAACTCTTAGACTGATTTTATTTGGTCTAGGTTCTAGCCCCTTCCGCTGTTTATTTTTTTATTTATACTTTAATATACCTCCTTTTTAGTTTTCTTACTATTTTTTGCAAAAAATTTAGCTATAAAAAATTAACTAAGTATTTAAATAAATAATTAGTTCATTTTAGTACTCAATTACCTAAAATTCGGACGATTTTTCTCAGCATAAGGCGTTAAATATTTGATTTTTTTTTCCTCGGCGGCGCCTATCGGCACCGCCGAACCCCCACCTCCTTTCTTAAAAATATTTTAGGCAACTAATGTGCAAAAAACAAAAAAAAATTACTCTGATCACGCTTTGTTAGATTTTAATCATGAAAGTGTTAGAAAGAGATTAAAAATTTATTCATTGACAAACTTTCTGCTAAAAATCACATGTTAAGTTCAATACAAATCAATTTTGATTTAATTTTAGAAAGACGCCATATCATGATCGGAAAAAATTCGTTGTAATTTTTCGAAATCTGGAAAACTTTATTGATTTTTAAATAATGCGGGTAACCGCGGATAACCGCGGACGGTTAACGGTTATGGGATTTTAAAAGGCCGCGGTTACGGGCGGTTAACGGTTATGAGCTTTTTAGGACGGGCGGTTACGGTCGGTTAACGGTTATGAGTGTTTGAGGACGGGCGGTTACGGTTACGAAAATTCATAACCGTGCACAGGCCTGATTAAATCTTTGCATTTTTGGCCATAAATTTTTTATACTTTTCCCTACAGACTGCCGAATCTTTTACCATTTTGTTCGCCGAATTTGAAATCTCTTGGCAGTATTTTATATATTCCTATTCATGGCCTGTTATTTTGGAAAATGTTAGAATCTAGTCGCTAAAAGATATACTGTTGAAAAGCTCTTGCAATTATCTCTTGAATTACAAGGCATTTTCTAAAAATATTTCACCATTCTGAACATCATAAATTTATGTTTCCTTATTTTTGATTCCAGCAAAGCGCATTTATTTACGCTTAATCAGATGAGCTACCAAAATAGCTGACCATGAAATATAAAGAAATATTCTGATAATTCTTTGCTATGTTGAATATTTATCAATAATGTTTAATTTTACAAAATTCTACGGCGCTTTGCTCGATAAATATGTGATTAAATCTTTGCAGGCCATAACTTTTGTATACTTTTCCCTACAGACTGCCGAATCTTTTACCATTTTGTTCGCCGAATTTGAAATCTCTTGGCAGTATTTTATATATTCCTATTCATGGCCTGTTATTTTGGAAAATGTTAGAATCTAGTCGCTAAAAGATATACTGTTGAAAAGCTCTTGCAATTATCTCTTGAACACGGCATTTTCTAAAAATATTTCACCATTCTGAACATCATAAATTTATGTTTCCTTATTTTTGATTCCAGCAAAGCGCATTTATTTACGCTTAATCAGATGAGCTACCAAAATAGCTGACCATGAAATATAAAGAAATATTCTGATAATTCTTTGCTATGTTGAATATTTATCATGTTTAATTTTACAAAATTCGACTGCGCTTTGCTCGATTAATATGTGATTAAATCCAGGCCTGTGCACGGTTAACCGTAACCGCGGCTAACCGCGGATACCCGCGGTTACGCGCGGTTAACGGTTATGAGATTTTGAGGACGGGCGGTTACGGTCGGTTAACGGTTATGACCACTAAAACCGCGGTTAACCGTAGCATCCGTTGTTTTATTGATTGCTGAGGGTTGAACGATTTGCCTTTATAATTTCTTTCACTTTTTGTTCTCATTTCACCAGCCTATAAGATCTGTCCTATGGCTAACTGGTGAAACTCTTAGACTGATTTTATTTGGTCTAGGTTCTAGCCCCTTCCGCTGTTTATTTTACCGCCCTACTGATCACGAATATGACATCAAGAACCAAAACCCCCAAAGAATAATCGATTTTCTTGCCGGAATTTCCAAAAATTATCACATGAAGAATTGAATTAACGATTGTTTTATTTAGTTATTGTTGTTGAATATGTTATGTTTTGTTGGCTTCAATTTGGTTTTAGAAAATTAAATTTTTTTTTAGCAAATGTTGCTTGGATTTTAATTTTAGGTTTAAAAACATTTTTTTCCTGCCAACCAGACTCAACCGGCCCAGAAAAACTGGCCACCAGACTCAACCGGCCAGACACAACTGGTCCAGACTCCCGACCAGACTCAAATGACCCCTATGAAAAGTCCCGGTTAAAAATCTTGGACCGGCCCCGGTTTTTCTGGTCCCAGTCCCAGTTTTTCCCAAAAATACCGGGCCCGTTGCAGCAGTCAGGGAGTATTTTAGAGTCCACCGCGTCTACGATACTCTGAATCATCCTTGGGCCGAAACCTATTCCAAATCAGTACCACACGGTCCCCAGTTCCACAACCTCTGGGGCCGTATCAAACGGCCGGCAAGAAAATTTGGAACCGTTTGGTGCCATCACAAAATCGCAAGAAAATTGGGGAAATTTTGGTCCAGATGGTCGAGACCGGTACAATGTCCCGGTTTTCAGGAAAAGGTCTAAGCCTCACTGATTTCAATTCATAACACCAATTATTAAGCCAAACATAATGAATATTTAAAATTCGTATAAATCAAATGTTTACCTTTAAAATTTTAATTTGCCATTGGCCAATAATTTTTCAAAATGATCGTTTTGCTAATTCCAAAATTTGTGCCAGCAATCTTTGGGAATTTAATGCGCTGGGAGGGGGGGGGGGGGGGATAATGAGTAGAGCCGAGATTTTCAGGTTTTAACCTTTTTTTGGGAATAGGGAATCACGTGAGAAGCCCGGAAATAGCATTCATTTTGAAAAATTTTACAATTCGAGCGACTTTTTAGTCAATATAAATCAATATTTTGGCTTTTTTGAGAATAAATCAAGACGAATTTTGAAGGTTTGACTGAATTTGGTCAGTTTTAGTATATTTTTTAATCAATATTTTGGCACTTTTTGGGGTTTTTGATCAATATTTTGGAGTTTTTTGGTCAATATTTTAAGTCAATATTTCGCAGTTTTTAAACATAGTTTATTCATTTCACCGTTACATCTCATCAAATGCACATAATCTTCTGTTATCGCAATACACTCCTAGTGGGTCGAAAGAAAGCCGAAAGAAAAAATTTTAATTTCAAAAAAATGTGATTTTGAACATTTTCTTTCGATCCACCCTGGTTCCAACTACTACTGATTAACAAGATTGTGACTTCTGCGGTGCCTAGCCGCCTGCATCGCATCTATTGCGGGGCTACGTTCGATTGGGAGCGGATGAAATGCCGGACGCGGAAGCGGGGGCCGGGGCGCACCTGGAGGCGGCGGCTGTGCCGGAGGTGTGACTAAAATGTTAGTTATTTAAGACAAACTTCCAGTACATTATTATAATTCAAGATTACTTGTGCCGATGATGGCTCGGAGGGCTAAATACTCAATGAGATTCTTGATCTTCATACAAACAAAAGCAACTCCGGAAAACAGACTGAAAATGGAAAAGCATTGTGCTGATGAAAGTATGAAGAACCACTCACCCGGCCCCACCGAGAAACAGAACAATAAAAGTCCAGATGTCCGTATCAGCTCGCTATCGTTCATTGGAACCCGGCTTTGCATTTGCGAAATTGTCCATTTGATCAGCTTCCACTGGACAGCAGCGGCATATGAGCAGAAGCGCAGCGATAAAAAGAAATGACCGTGAAGGTTGACGAAGAGCGGATGCCATCTGACCTTTGGTGGTGAGCAAAATGGCATTGGCACGACGCGACACCGCGGCAGAGGGGGCAACATTTGTGACCATGGATCCGTTTGAGTTGATGAAGGCGGTCAACATGCTCAGCTTGGCCATCAGGTCATGCGTGGACTCCAACTTGAACTTGGGCGACTCCACCTACAAAAAAAATATTTGAAAATTAACAGGTAATACATTGCTGAAAAGTTTGAGCTGAAATCCTTCCCAGACTGTTAACCAACCTCCTCCTTCTTGTGCTGCTCGTCAATGTGGAAAGTCTTCTTCTTTCTGTTCGCCTTAACCAACTTGGCGAAGTATTCGTGCATCACGGACTCGGTGGCATCTTTAAAAAACATTACGCTCTCTAATTAAAGTTGACAAATTTCCATTGCTCTGAAAAAACCCACTCTGCAAGCTTCGTCCAATTTTTTGGCTCGTCTTTTCCTTTGCGTCCACATAAACCATTGAACGGGTGGTGGGCACCGAAAACGGGAAAGTTATGTAAGATTAAATTCTCTCGAATTTCAAAAAAAAAATACCGAAATGCACGAAAGTCCGTCCATTGACACGCGCAGCAAATTCAGAGCAAAATCGCTCTGTGCCTTCGACGGAGGAGAGTCCATTATTTAATTTGAAGTTCGATACTTGAAAATGTGGTAATTTTAGAAGTATACATATTTTGTGCATGAAAAATATGGACCCAACGGAAATAATGAAAACATTATGAGCGGAAAAAACATTTGTGTCTAAAACTAGGGTTGAGCGGGACCGGTACCGGGACCGGGACGGGATTTCCCGGTTTTTTCAGGTCCCGGTCCCGGTCGGGACGGGACTTTTTAAAATCTGAAAGTCCCGGTCCCGGTTTTTTGGTCCCGCCGGGACCGGGACCAACCGGGACTAAATTTACACCCCTAATGATGGCATCATCGAGCGACAATTTCAATCTTTTTTACAAGTGCTCCCCAAAGAACTCGGTGTCTTAGTGGTTTGTCTTCCGCCAAGTCAAATGTTTCTGTCGGGTTAGAGTCCGCTTGAGTACAAACATTTATTTATTCTTTTTCCTCTACTCACATGATTTTCTTCCCCTAATAATAAAAATTTTTAATTTTAAATATATATATTTTTTTTAATTAAGCTAAAACAAGAACTTTTGAAATAAATTAATCACATCTTTCTGAATTTTTGCTTCAATTTCCTTAACAAAGATTGCCAATTTTTGTAAAAATTTCTCCGGCGGCGCCTGTCGGCACCGCCGGTTATCCTTCACTCTTACGTAAACCAGTTTTTTTCTCTAAATTTCGAAGCAAAATACATAATTTTGCTAAAATTTTGATGAAATTCTTTAACAAAATTGAGTCAAATTTCAAAAATTTTTCTCGGCGGCGCCTATCGGCACCGCCTACCCCCACCCTCCCTAAAAGTAAATCTCAAAAAATGATACGATAAAATTGAAGTTAAAGACAATGAGGAAGATATTTTGAATAACAAAAAATTTTTTTGTTTTACTATTGAACATTACAAAAAAAATTTTCCCTTGAAAAGTCCCGGTTAGTCCCGGTCCCGGTACCGGTCCCGGTTGAAAATGTTGGTCCCGGTCCCGGGTTTTCTGGTCCCGGGAAGTCCCGGTCCCGGTTTTTCCCAAAAGTCCCGGTCCCGCTCAACCCTATCTAAAACCACGTAACAAGTATTAGGAGGGCTCTCAAGTCTGAGTTTTAGCCGAATTGTGGCTTTTTGTCAGGCTAAGAGGCAAAAAGTGACAAATTCGGCGCCTAACGGTGAAAGTATGTGTACTCGAATGATCTCGAAGGGTTGAAGCTAACATTAGTTAAACCTTTGCGAGTGGACAAATTCAAAAAGTTATGATCAGAGAAGCCCCAAAATCGGGATTTTTAAATTTATCAAGTGTTAGGTCATAAACTTTTTGATAGCTTCAACTTTTGGACATCTTTCGCGTGGCTTTACAATTTTCTGAATAGGTTAGAGCAAGTTATTGCCTTGCTTGATGGTGGGACTCCTCTAAAGCAAGAATCTGAAAAATTCTTGCGCGGAAGCAACTACCTATGTATCGAAAAATATAAAAATAGGCGCTTAAATATTAGGTGAGAAAAAAAGTGCCAAAATTGGCTCTAAAATCAAGTTAAGATGCCCCCGTTTCAGTGCCGCCATTTCAGTGCGGCGCCGTTTCAGTGCCCCCGTTTCAGTGCCGCCATTTCAGTGCCAGTTACAAATGCGACATTTCAGTGCCAAACAAAATTAAAGCTGTAAATGGCGAAATTCTTCGAATTTAATTCTTTTTCCTATTCAAATTCGCGCCGACAAATCTTAATTGAATTAACGCGAAAAACTGTAGATCTTTTCGACATTCTAAAAGTTTTTTTTTGCTTTATAACTTGCTGTTTTTTGTCCATTCCTAAAAAAAGTTTACAATTTCTAAATTCTTTCTGCGCATTTTAAGCTAGCTTAGGCCTAAGCCTAACAATCCCAAGCCAGGGTGGCATAGGCCTAAGCCTAACGAACCCCTAAATCTCTAACGTTTCCCCAGTTATTCTATCCGGCTTTAGAGTTAACACTTAAAACAAAAAAGTCGTTTTTCCTTATTTTCAAAAATTGTTCAAAACTGCGTTATACGCGTGATCGACTATTGTTGTTTAATATTCAAATTGTTGTATTTGAGAAAAAGCTTGGCGCCGAACCAGTGCGCCGAACTGACCCCGACCGATTTGATTGTTATTCCGATATTCATCGAGATAAATCTCTACACCCCTTTCCCTTCCTGAGAATAAAATTGTTACAAAATTGGGAAATCCTTTCATTTCGAAGTTTTTTAAATGTTGGCACTGAAATGTCGCATTTGTAACTGGCACTGAAATGGCGGCACTGAAACGGGCGGCACTGAAACGGCGCCGCACTGAAATGGCGGCACTGAAACGGGCACTGAACGTACCGCACCGTGTTTTTGAATGTTTTTAGGCCAAAAGATGCCGAAAACATTTTGAAATTGAAAAACCTTCGAATTCGGGTCCGGGGTTCGAAATCGATTGAAATTTAAGTTTTTGATAAGTTGGCAAAAGTACTATTTTTGCTGGGTTGGCAAAACGTAATATTTTCGCTGAGTTGGCAAAACGTACCATTTTTGCTGCGTTGGCAAAACGTATCGTTGGCAAAACGTTCGTTAGCATATAAAAAAGTTCTAGAGAAATTGAGTTTTTTTTCGAAATATCAATAATGCTTGAAAAGTTGCTCTTTAAGGGTGAATTTAAAAAAACAAATAAAACATTCAACTCGTTTTCGATCAATCGTTTTTACTCAACTTGCAAAAAACTAGCTTCAAGCAAATAAGATGCCATAAATGCGAAGTACATTTTTAAAAGAAAAGCCAAACAGTTCAATTCGTTTTTAAAAAGGTGAATAGGGAAAAAATTATTCGTCCATCTTTTGCTCGAAGAGTTCTTCGCGTTTAGCGCTGCTCAAACTCTAAAAGTGGCACATTTTTTATAATTATTTGCTAAAATTTTAAAAAACAAAATTGTGCCTTATGGCTTTTCGCAAGACGTTGAAAGTTGTGCCAAATGTTGGTCAATGCCAAGGCGCTGGAAAATGCGTAATTATGATTTTTAAAAATGTAATAATTATAAATTTAAAATTTGTCCAAAAAATTCGTACATCCTCCGGCATCGCCTCCTCACTGTCGGCCTTTTTGGCCTCTATGTGTGCCTGAACCTCCTCCGTCATTGGCATTCCCCCGTGGTGCATTTCCATGTGACGACTTCGGTCAACCTAAAAATTAATGTTAAAAAATATTTCTATTTTTTAATTTATTTTTTACTTTCCTCTGAAATGTTCTGTCACAGTAATTGCAGGAGAACGGCTTGTAGCCGGTGTGCTTTCTGGTATGCGTCTGTAACAAATAAAAATTTTGGAAATTTTTTTTGACAAATGGCCGCCTCCGCTCGCTCACAATCAAATTGGACAATAGTGAGAATGCCTTGTCACAAACGACGCATTTGTGCGGTTTTTCCCCTAAATTTTGGAAGAAAAATTGAAATGTTTTTTTAGAATTTTTATATTTCTGACCGGTATGGATGTAGGTGTGCATTTGCATGTCCAACTTTTGGTGGAAGCGTTTGCCGCAATGTTCACAGGGGTAAGGGCGTCTGAATTTAAATATTTAAAAAAATATATTTTTTTTATTTTACGGTTCGTTATGGATCAGAAGATGAGTGGACAATGTGCTGGATTGCTTGAAGCATTTCCCGCATTGGCCACATTCAAAGTGGCACCCATTGGTCGGAGATGTGCCTGCCGAAATGTTTTTCCAAATTTTTGAAATTCAAAAATGTTTATATGTTACTAATTGGCCGATTATTGTTATTGGGCCCGTCCATTTATGGAAGTTTGACCTTTATGGCTGAGTTTTGCTTTGCTCACGATGTTGGCGGCCACTGATTTTTTTTTGGCTTAAAAAAATAAGTTTTTGTCATTTTAAATGGACAAATGATGGCCTAAAAAATCGTTATTTGGCTTTAATTTGGTCAAAAATTCGGTTTAAGGTTCCGGTTAACCAAAGTATTTTGAGATAATGACAATTTGTCTTTTTTCGAACCAATAAAAAAATTTCAGAAAATTTGATCAATAACGATAATTGATGGTGGGATTGAGGCTTTGAGTCTTCATGAGTTGGAGCAGCATTTCCACTCATCTTGGCGGGTTGACCGCAATTTCTCGGTGGAATATGCCGAATGTTGTGGGCATTCGTCCACACATTTACCATTGATTGGGTAGACAAAAATGCTCTCTCTCTTTCTCTCTCTCTCTCTCTTTCTCACTCTCTTCCCCGCCGTTCAACCCCCTCTCCACCCGCCGGGACTGCTCGTTTCCCCCGAACGATTTTCGACGCCTTTCAAATACATAGGGTTGCTCTCCGACCCCTCGGGGGCGGGAAAGTCGGGGTCGGGAGTGGACAAAGCAATCGTAGTGGCACTTTCACTCCATTCCGCTCCCTTCAGTGTTTGCCGACTCCGCCCCAAAGGTGGCGCCGATTGGGTGCGGCTTTTCGCTGGCAGCAATGACGATATCACGGCACGCCTGTCCCACCCCCACCCTCCCCGATTGGCACATATTTGGGCAAAGGCCACACGCCCCCCTCTAAGCACAAAATTTATGGTTTTAGTGTTAATTTTACTTATAAAAATGTTTGTGTATGTGTGAAAAAAATATTAATTCCTTGTGCTTGTATGAGAAATCAGTTTAGATTTGTAATATGAAAGACCAGTGGAATACTAAAATTCGTATTTATATGTCTGTTGAAAAAAACTCTAAAAATGATCAAATGCTCAATTTTTGATTTTATTCATTTTTATGTCGTCTCGTGAAGCACAGAATTGCATGATTTTGCTGTCGAATCGAAGGGGCAAAAGGTCTCGCCGAATTGTTGCCAATGGACCCATCGCGTCCCCCGAGGGGACAGCAGCGCAGAAGCAGTCTCAAATTTCATGAGTCTCCGCCAACATCAAAAATTTGTTTATCCTTGAGAAAGTCGGGGCTCAGAATTATGCCTTTAAGCTTCACCACCGGCGGAAGGAAGTCGACCATTATTTTATGACCTTGCAAATTGTTCGATTTAAAAATTCTGAGTGATTACCAAAACGATCTTACAAATTAATGTGGAATAAAGAGTCCAAAATGCCTCAACAACCCGAGAGAGTTAACTGTCTTGAGAATTTCTAAAAAATCAAGACTCTCGACCACCCGCCCGACCAACCTAACACAGAGTAAGTGTCATCAAATTCTGTGCCAAGTCTTCCGCAATCGGTAGAAAATTGCCCCCACCCCCACCCCACCGCCCACCATCGTTGGCCAAGACGATTGGGTTTTTATGAGTGGGGAATGGCCCACGCCTATTCCTGGCCGCTTGTTCGCCCCGTGCCCCCAGGGAATGGGTGCCCTGGGGGAGGGGACCGTCGAGAATTGGGTCGGGTGCTTGGGCGCTGGGGTTGCCCGTGTGATTCGCATTAATTTTCATTAATTGAGGTTGAAATTGGCAATAATTGATTCGAAATGCAGCAAACAAAAGTCCAATGTAAAAAACAAAAAAATGTCAAAATTTCATTTTTCATATTTATTTTAATTAAAATGTAAATTTTTTGAGCCTTTTTTATTTTTCCATTGCCCCAAATCTAATGAGTTTCACAGTGTGTTCACCAAATCATTCTCGACCAAAAACAATTTTTGCCGAAACGGCCTTTTTGGCGGCCCTTGCTGCTTTGGCAGCTTTTTTTTTCTCTGCACAGCGTGCAAAGAAGCATCGCTTCTTCTGAAGATAAGAAGTCTTCTTCACGACGTCCTCGTTCTGCACCACCGCCAACTCTGCTTGAATCCGCATGGCCTTGGCCTTCCGTTCCTGGTACTTGCGGCCGCCTCGTGTCCGTGGCCGCCGTTGCGAATTGGCCGATGTTGACGGCCTTGCCTGTATTTTGGGGAGGTGTGAACCTGTCGATTTTAAATCTTTTTATTACCTCAAATGTTGTAAAGAATGCATAATATATGTTATTGAACAAACAAAAAGGTCAAAATTCTTAATTTCAAAAGCAATAATCGGCAAGCAAAAAAAATAAATTTGTGATGTTCAAAAAAAAAACCAATTGCTATACGTGTCAAAAGTTGTTGAGAATTTGTGGTCGGCCAGGTTTCGATCTTTGGGTGCTCACAAACACCAAATTCCCTATGTAAATTTTTTTCTCGAAATTATTGGGCGCTTTTTGTTATCTGGCGGTTATTATGCTTCTTAGTGGGGAGTTGAATTTTGGGTTTTTATCTTTTTTTTTTTTGAATAGGTGATCCATTAGTAAAGGCTCAAAAACCGCATTAAATATTTATTAATTAATAGGGCTAGGATTTTAGGCTCGAAAAATGTTGTAGGCGTTCATCATTGCAGCCTGGTAATTTTTATATTTTATTGGCAGGGGAGTTAACTATTTTTTGATTAAAAACGAATCAAATTAATAAGCCCATTTTAATTGCTGCCCTCACAAATTGGCCCATTTGCAGTGAATATGAGGCGCCGAGTTTTGCGGGTTGTTGCAGCAATGGTTGGGTGCCACCGGTGGGCCCCGCTGATGCCGTCTTTTCCAGTTGAGAACCAATAAGGGCATCACGTCGTGCTCTGAAAAGTTTTCAAGTCTAATTTTTGGGTTTTAATTGAAAAATATGTTTGATTTTAGGGTTTAAATTAGATAAAACAATTTGTAACCTTAATATATTCAATGAAAAATTTGGAGATTAAAACCCGAACCCCGACAGTCCCCACCCTCGATAAACCCTGATCCCGCAATTCTCAACTCCTGACGACGTTGAGCATATACAGTAAATGCATTTATTTATTTTAAAATGAAAACAATAATAATTTTATTGTTTTATGTCATAACTAACTCACTTTAGCATCGTTTGTTCAGCAAACAACAGATCCTGTTGCTTTTGAAGTTGTACAATAGCATTTGCCAGCACCGCTGCTACCTGTTGCTGGTTGGCTACAAGTGCGTCTGCAGACATGCCTGCAGCAGCAGCAGCAGTAACCACTGGTGCTGTCACAGCACCTGCGCCTGCGGCGTTGTGTTGCAGGTGTTGTTGTTGTGCCGCAGCGGCCAGCTGCACTTGGGCAGCAAACGCGGCGGCCATCGGATGTGCGACAAAGGCGGCATTTTGTTGTTGTTGTTGTTGCTGCTGCTGCGGGTGTTGCAGCATTGCAGCGTTCTGCTGGTGCTGTTGTTGTTGTTGCTGCTGCAGGTGTTGCAGCATTGCAGCGTTCTGCTGGCGCTGGTGTTGCTGCTGCTGCAGGTGTTTCAGCATTGCAGCGTTCTGCTGGTGCTGGTGTTGTTGCTGCTGCAGGTGTTGCAGCATTGCAGCGTTCTGCTGGTGCTGTTGTTGTTGTTGCTGCTGCGGGTGTTGCAGCATTGCAGCGTTCTGCTGGTGCTGTTGTTGTTGTTGCTGCTGCGGGTGTTGCAGCATTGCAGCGTTCTGCTGGTACTGTTGTTGTTGTTGCTGCTGCGGGTGTTGCAGCATTGCAGCGTTCTGCTGGTACTGTTGTTGTTGTTGCTGCTGCGGGTGTTGCAGCATTGCAGCGTTCTGCTGGTGCTGTTGTTGTTGTTGCTGCGGGTGTTGCAGTATTGCAGCGTTCTGCTGGTGCTGGTGTTGTTGCTGCCGCGGGTGTTGCAGCATTGCAGCGTTCTGCTGGTGCTGTTGTTGTTGTTGCTGCTGCGGGTGTTGCAACATTCCGGTTGCCACACCACATCCTGCAGCGGCGGCATGCGAATGCTGGTGAGCTGCCATGAGGCCTGAAGGCAAAAAAAGATTGGCATCGGTGTGCCGGGAATCCCTTTCGGGAATGGGTAATCTCTCTAAGGTGGTGATGTTGCCTTTTTTTACCGCCATTTTGGGTCATATGTCCATAAGCCATAAGCAAAAAAGAATTCTCAGGATCGATTTGCGTTAAAAATGGTAAAAAAATCATTATTTAAAAAATTCAGGCCAGATTGGGTTAAGAATATCAGGAATATTTCCAAAATGTTGAATAAAATTAAAATTGGCCAATTTTTATGAAAATTCTCGGATTTTTTAAAATACATACTGTGTCTTATCGAACCAAACGGTAAAATGTGCCAAAAGAAGAAAAGTGTCAAATGTGAAAACCCCAGACAATTTTTGGCCTTGAAAAGTCCAAAAAGCCAAAAAAAAAAATTAATCATCGAATTCATTTTTTTGAAAATGTTTGTATTTACCATTTTTATTTTGTGCCACCAAATCTAAACCGGCACTTGAGGAGGCTGGCAAATTCATCGCTTGTGAGCGTTCCAATTTGGCAATTCTGGCACGCAAAAAACGCAACTCTTCGGATGGGTCCAAATTAGTCAAAGTTGGCCACAAATATCCTGTAAACATTGACAATTTAAAAAGATTTGAATTAATATTAATAACAGAATTCTTACCCTGGTCAGCTGTTATGCTCCAAGGGCGTCTGAATTTAAATATTTAAAAAAATATATTTTTTTTATTTTACGGTTCGTTATGGATCAGAAGATGAGTGGGCAATGTGCTGGATTGCCCGAAGCATTTCCCGCATTGGCCACATTCAAAGTGGCGCCCATTGGTCGGAGGTGTGGTGTCTGGCGAATGTTTTTCCAAATTTTTGAAATTCAAAAATGTTTATATGTTACTAATTGGCCGATTATCGTTGTTGGGCCCGTCCATTTATGGAAGCTCGACCTTTATGGCCGAGTTTTGCTTTGCTCACGATGTTGGCGGCCACTGATTTTCTTTTTTGGCTTAAAAGAATGCGTTTTTGTCATTTTAAATGGGCAAATAATGGCCCTAAGAAAATCGATATTTGGCTTTAATTTGGTTCAAAAATTCGATTAACGATTCCGGTTGACCAAAGTATTGAATGACAATTTGTCTTTTTTCAAACCAATAAAAAAATGTCAGAAAATTTGATGCAATAAAATGGCGGGAAAATGAGGATTGAACAAATTCTTTGGGACTGGCCAAACTGCGATTTGAATTGGAATTGCCACTTTTGGCATTGCGCAATTTGGGCTTTTGAGCAAACAGAGACGAAGTGATGAGTGATGATCCGCAACAAATCATGAAGGATGGGATGACCTTTATTTGTTTAGGAGCAGAGAAATTGTAAAATGACAAATGGACCAATCATCCAAAATAAGAATTACGAGGATTTTTCTGTAAATCCCCCACAATTTTAAAACAAAACAAGCCGGACCACTGCTTAAACCCGATCGATTTGGGGGATGCCGAATCGTCACCAAAAACTTCGAGCTCTTCACCCCGTTAATGTCAGGTGCTCTCCAAATGGAACAACAGTCTCCCCCCCCCCCCCAGCAAGGGCTCAATTTTCGACATTTCATGTCACAGACAACAGCAGCGCCAATATTGCGCTCCAATGGGAAGCGGGAACAGCAATTAGGGTAAACATTTTTTTAAAAAAAAATTCTAAAAAATATGCCAACCCTAAAAGAATAACGGAAGGGCGTGCCGGGGGCGCGGACCGCCAGAGGCGCGGGGGGGGGGAGTGCGCGGAAGAGCACTCCGTGGTGTTAATTGAAAAAAGTGGGGCAGGACAATAACGCTAATTGATGGTGGGATGAGGCTTTGAGTCATCATGAGTTGTAGCAACATTTTCTCGATGGGTTTGTGGGCAATTCGTCCACTAATTTACCATTGATTGGGCAGACAAAAAAGACCTTTAATCAATTCCCAACGGCGGAGGTTATTCCTCTCTCTCTCTCTTTCTTTCTCTCTCTCTTTCTTCTCTCTCTCTCTCTTTCTCACTCTCTTCCCCGCCGTTCAACCCCTTCCCCACCCGCCGGGACTGCTCGTTTCCCCCCGAGCGATTTTCGATGCCTTTCAAATAGGGCTGCTCCCCGACCCCCCGGGGATGGGAAAGTCGTGTTTGGGGTTTGTCGGGGTTAAGTAAGTGTCGAATTAATGATTAAGCGGACTAAATGTTTTGTTAACGAGTTGTGACAGGTAAAATATCGATTCGTTCCCCACCTACGATTCGTTCCCTTTGTAACGATTCGTTCCCCTCTATAAAAATGATAAAAAACCTATAAAACTCGTACAAAAACATGCTTAAAACATGAATCCGGGTTCCCTTTTTGCGTATATCGAACCCCGGACCCAAAATTCGATCAATTAGTCGAAATAACCAAAAAAAATTCAAAAAAACAAAATTTTTCCAAAAATTTTTTGTTTTGTTTTTTAGTCGTTAAAAGCTTCAAAATGGATGTAAGGATGATCGGAAGAGCAAATGAATTGCAATTTTGTTACAAAAAATCGATTTTGAAAAAAAAAATCTTTTAGAAATTTTTTTTGAAAAAAGTTTTTTTTCGACCTATTGTTCGAATTTTGGGTCCGGGGTTCGATATACGCAAAAAGGGAACCCGTATTCGTGTTCTACGCATGTTTTTGTACGAGTTTTAGGTTTTCCTGATAAAAAATCGTAATTTTTTGGTTAAAAAAATTAGGAAAAAAAGTCGCTCTAAATCAAAAAGTGTTTGGAATAAATGCCATTTTTGGCCTTAACTCTTCAAAGTGTGTTCGCAACAAGAAAAAAAAGGCAAATGCCTGAAAATCCGGTATCTAGGCATTACCTTTTGAAAACGCACATCAAACGCGTCTCAATGTTATGCTGAAAATGGCGCTTTTTCTGAGTATGAGATTGAACGGCAAAAGAAGCACCATCTGGGCAACGGAATGTGGACAAAAGCTGCCAAAAAGCATTTTCCAGCCGCCCTCTGTTCAAAAAATGCTCTCAAAATGATTTTAAGCAAAAAATAATAATCAACTTTTCTGAATCGGTCCCCCCCCCCGCGAAAAAAAATCCTTCAAGTCAACAGCGGCTTCATGGAACGAATTAAGGTGGCCGAGGTCGGGGGACGGTGGAGGAGCCCCGGAACTGGGGCGGTGGCATGCCTAGATTTGATCAGATCAGCAGATCGGAACAAAGCATGATCGAAATTCCACCAAAAGTTTACTGCTGGTGATGAGCGAATGTTGCGCAACTTGGCTTTGTTTTTCGCTGATCCAGACGAAGCGGGCCAGTCCCGTCCCGGTGAATACGGCAGACGTAAAACGGTCAAACAAAACGAAAATTATAAAATTAGTTAGTAAAAGAATTTATTTTAATAAAATAATCTGTTTTCAATACAAACAGAGCCTGGACGTGAGGGCCGACCGATCAATCAAAAAAATTTTTCAATTCTCCGTGTGGTTGGCCAGCGTCACCTCGTTGCTCATTATGTCGAATGGCCAGTTATTCAGGCTGATCACCTCGCAGTGCGCTTTGCTGCTGTGAATGCCCACGCGCATATTCACGTTGACGCCGTACAGCTCGCGGACCAACCTGCAAAAAAAGAAAAAAATATATAAATAAACCCCAAAAATTGGGAGAATGAAAGATTTTTTAAACAAAAAATTCGATAAACTTTTAATAAATTTGTTCAGTTAATAATTTAGATTATTAAGTTAAATAGTGAAAATTAAAATGCGATTTGAAAAATCGGGAAAAAATATTTGAATCTGCAAATTTTTTATGTTTGTTTAACAGATGGGGGCGATTCATTCACTTTATTGTGTGGATCATGTCCAACCCCATGGCAACAGCGCAAATCGCGTGGTCCGGACGGGCTTCGGGAAAACCTGAAAAGTAATGGCACGCGAGTTTTTTCATATTTTTTGTCCACGTTTATTAAAACTGCCAAAGAAATCAAAAAATTTTCATAACTTTTTGTCTACAAATATTAATTTTATTAACAAAAAAAAATTTGGGCCAACCGCTGACGCAATTGTAACAGTCGCCGAGGATTTTGATTCGCATGCAATCATTGCCGGTCAGTTGCAGCTCATTGTTCAACGCCGGAGGCGCTTTCTTATTAAGTGGGCTGACCGTTGTGACCAACATTAAATTTAATCTGATCATTTCCTGATCAAATCCGTCTTTGATCAAAATGGACGGATCGTTTCTTGATCAGGAATGGTAATTTTGAACACATTCAGTGGGCTGACCCCGGTGACCAAATTAAATTTAATCTGATCATTTCCTGATCGAATCCGTCTTTGATCAAAAAGGACGGATCGTTTCTTGATAAGGAATAATCATTTTGAACCAACATTAAATTTAATCTGATCACTTTCTGATCAAATCCGTCTTTGATCAAAATGGACGGATCGTTTCTTGATCAGGAATGGTAATTTTGAACACATTCAGTGGGCTGACCCCGGTGACCAACATTAAATTTAATCTGATCATTTCCTGATCGAAGCCGTCTTTGATCAAAAAGGACGGATTGTTTCTTGATAAGGAATAATCATTTTGAACCAACATTAAATTTAATCTGATAATTTCCTGATCAAATCCGTCTTTGATGCAAAATGGACGGATCGTTTCTTGATCAGGAATGATCATTTTAACTAGAGTCCGGACCAAAACCCAAAACCAAAACATTTTTGGGTTGTTTTGTACAAAATTTTCTACCAATATTATTGACCAAATTTTGTTTGGTCCAAGCCCATTTTTGTACAAAACTTTTGGGTGTCTTCCAGTTGAATTTACACCCCTAAAGATGACATCATTGAGTGACAATTTCAATCTTTTTAACAAGAATGCCCCAAGAAATTTATGGCTTAGTGGTTGTCTTTCGGTAGCTCTTATCTTATGTGTTGGGGTTCAAACCCGCTTGAGTGCAAGCAGCTATTTATTGTTTTTCCTTATTCAAATGCGCTTCCCCGCATTAATACAAATTTTTAATTTTTGCTTCTATTTCCTTAACAAAGATTGCCAGTTTTTAAAAAATTCCCCCGGCGGCGCCTGTCGGCACCGCCCGACCTTTCACATTCCTAAAAAGTAGATACGGAATTTAATGACCGGATTCGGAAAAAAACTTATATTGTTTTTCTTGCCCACTGAAGACAATGCTGAAAGTTTTGAGAAAAAAATGTTTTATATCCCCACCCGACCCCTGACATGGTCAACCCCGGCCTCCACGACCCCGACTAGGGGACGGTTTGGTTTGTAGTTGGCGTGATTGACGTGACATTGGTCAGAAAAAGCATTGAATAAATTTTATTTAAAAAAATCGTAAATTTAGGCTTTTTGTTATGTTTTACTAAAAACTTTTGGGTTTTGTACAAATTTTGGGTTTTGCCAGACCAAAAGAAACCAAAACCAAAATAAACCCAATATTATTGACCAAATTTTGTTTGGTCCAAATTGGAGCCCAACCCAAAAGAAACCAAAACCAAAATAAACCCAATATTATTGACCAAATTTTGTTTGGGTCCAACTTTCCGGTCTCTAATTATAAATACATATTTTGGGGTTTCGAGCATATTTTGGCATTTTTCATCGATTTCTGACTGTTTTTAAAAAATAATTCATATTTAACGATAGCCTTTTAGTCATTTTCGGAAAAAATCCATAAAACTCGCATAAAAAATAAGGAAACAAATTCGGCGCTGAAAAGGCCGCGCCCAAATGGCGCTGGAGCCGAAATTGCCAGAGTGATGAGTTGACCTGGCGTTTAAAACTACCGGAATTGCCATTTTTCGGTATTTTTGGTGCATATTTTGGCCTTTTTTTTTTGGCATTTTAGCAGAATTATATAAAAAAAATTCAAAAACCTGAAAATAGGTAACAAAAAGGTCGAAATAGGTAGAAAAATAGGTACCTAGGTAATATGTAGAAAAAGCCGAAATAGGTAAAAATAGTTATTATAAAGTCCATTCTAGGAGCCTCAAATTGAGCTAAAAATGTGTTTTTTGTGCTTAACTCAGCATGCCAAGTTCGCAGAAAAAATAGGTATTTACCTAAAAGTGCCAGCCCTGCTCAAAAGTCTTTAACAAAATGCAATAAAAAACAAAATTTTGCGTATTTTGACTAAAAATTGTTAAACAATGCACTATTTTGGCCATTTTTGGTGCATTTTAATCAGGATTAATCCAATCACAAAATTGTAGGCCACTCCAGTGTTCATCACAATTCAAGCAAATCGCAGCCGGCGGGTGTCTGATGTAAGTTCCAGATAATAAAGATAAGCAAAATGGTAATCCCGGCGGGTGGGACTCGAAAGCCATGACCTTAAACGGATTTCTTTTCGATACAAAATCCCCACGAATTTTGGGCTATTCCATTCTTCATTTGCCATTTATATTTCTCTACAATTAATTAGTAGAGCTGGGATTTTTAGGGACTAAAAAACGTGAAATAGGGGCATATAATAGGGACTAAAAACTCCAAAAATTGGCAAAATAGGGACTAAAAAATGTGCTAAAACTGACTAAATCCAGTCAATTTTTATAAAAAATAACAAAAATAAACATTTTTAAACAAACAAATTTCAATCTTTGGAGTGGATTTGGGAAAAATGCCTAAAAAATTGCATTTTTTTTTCTTAAAATTTTGGGGAAAAAGTGCCATAGGGAAAAAAAGGCAAAACGCCGAAATAGGGGGATTTATTCTCAAAAATGCCGAAATAGGGGAATTTATTCTCAAAAATGCCGAAATAGGGGAATTTATTCTCAAAAATGCCGAAATAGGGGAATTTATTCTCAAAAATGCCGAAATAGGGGGATTTATTCTCAAAAATGCCGAAATAGGGGGATTTATTCTCAAAAATGCCGAAATAGGGAAATTTATTCTCAAAAATGCCGAAATAGGGGGATTTATTCTCAAAAATGCCGAAATAGGGATTTATAGGGACTAAAAAGTCGCCCTAATTCAAAATGAATGCTATTTCTGGGCTTCTCTCGTCAATTAAACCCGAAAAATCCCAGCTCTAATACTAAATCACATTTTGCAGCCAGCAAAGGCGAGGATAACACAAACGGAGCCCCCCACCAATACGATGAGTTCACCCGCAGAGTCTACGGGATCGAACTTCTCTTTAAAAAACTGAAGACTTGGCCCGGATTTTTTTAATCTAATGCTTTTTCGGGTTTGTCCAGTCATCATTGTGCAAATTTTGGAAAATTTGAATCTGTTAATTTCCTAAATTTTTTTTTCATTTTTTCTCTTTTTTATCGCTAAATTTCTTTTTTTCTTGACATTGGCATAAATTCGGGCAAAATATTGTGAAATCGTTTGGTGCTGTGGCAGATGGCATTTTGGGCTGGGCAAGCCACACATGCCATTATTTTGCCATTTTCTCGGGTCGGGTTTGCCACGAGTGACCCGAGACCCGATGAGGCAAAACCCGGGATTTTTCAACCCGAAACTCAGTCCGAGATTTTTTGGTTCGACCCGGCATTTTTCTCCTCAACCCGCGGCAACCCTGATCGGCCGCCAACCCCCTCCCGCCCCCTGATTCATATGTCTTTTGTTTTATTAAATTAAAGTGGAATTATTACTTTTTCTTGAGAAAATAACATTTTAAATGTTGAAGCGCATGCGCATTACTTTGTAAGGTTTTTGGCTGACATTTCCCCAGTGTTTTCCCGGAACCGCGAAAAATTCGGAACCGTTTTGGAACCGAAACCGCGAAGTTTTCCATAAATTCGTATACATAATTACACGCCTAGAAAAAATTTTTTTTAGATTATTTTGATTTTTAAATATTTTTGTTTTTGGAATTTGGAACTGGTTCCCGGAACCGCGAAAATCCGGAACCGAACCGCGGAACCGTCAGAGAAAATGAAACCGGGAAAACACTGCATTTTGCACATTTCATCCTCCTCTCAACTCCATCCGAACTGCAGAGAGCTGTTCATGGGCAATCTGAGCGGCTAGCCGAAACTTGCGGCCCGAATTTTGCGGCCCGAAAGTTCCAGCCCGAATTTTGCGGCCCGAAAGTTCCAGCCCGAATTTTGCGGCCCGAAAGTTCCAGCCCGAATTTTGCGGCCCGAAAGTTCCAGCCCGAATTTTGCGGCCCGAAAGTTCCAGCCCGAATTTTGCGGCCCTAATTGAGATAAAGCTCAGAAAAGAACTGATTATCACATGAAATCTTGAAAGTAAGGGTTTAACGGTAGTGAAACAGCTTCTAAGCGATTTTAAAAAGGGTTGATTACCGTCTGTGAAAAGTTGATTTGTCATCATTTTTGGGTCATTTTTGTCAAAATTTTAAAATTATTTAGAATTTCTTGAAAGTGTGTTCCTAGGGGTTTTGATTTTGGGGCCAACATTGATTTTTGGAAATTTTTGATTACCAATATTCAATTCGGGGTTTCGGCATTCGTCAATGGCACTTTTTGTCAGATTTTGATGAGGACGGTTTCCTGGGCCGTGACGATTTGCGCGCAATGATTGTGGCCATCATGAAGAAGGAGATGAACCACGAACCGGATGACCTGGAGTTCATTGTTGATCGGGTCATCGAGGAGGCCGACCTGGACGGGGACAGCAAAATTTCACAAGCCGAATTTAGAGCATGTCGTCTCCCGATCGCCCGACTTCATTCGGACATTTCATGTACGAATATGATCCTCAAAATGAGTACGTACATATATATATTTCATGTTTGAGAATGAAAAACCAGACTGATCAGTTAGAGTTGTCCAACGGGGTCGTTTCGGTTCGGCCCCCAATATATTCGTTACTTAGAGACCGACACAACCGGAGTCCGGATCTTGGTCCGCAAAACGTACCAGGATCAGATATCCTGAAAACCAGGATTTTTAATCCTGTAAATCCTGATCCTGGCCATTTCCTAAATCCTGATCCTGATCAGGGGTTTTCAAAAATCCGGTCTCTATTCGGTACCAATGTTTTGCAATGATTATGCCAATTCTCGTGGTTCTTTTCGCAACAAAATGCAAATTTGGTTGAAATCTCTCTGCGCGAGAATCCGTTTCGTGAGCGAATATGTCTGGTCAGACATTGAAACTGATCAGAGTAAAATGCCCACACTTTTTTAAGGTGTTCACGGTCGGACCGACCGAAACCGAGAACCAAAATCCCGATTTTGGGCGCGCCGGACACAGCGCGCCAAAATAGGCACAGAAATCGTGGGTATGAATTCATCCGGGCTCAAATTAACAAAATGGTGCTTATTTACGGCGGCGTTCATTTCAGTGCCGCACACTTCAGTGCCCACACTTCAGTGCCGGACACTTCAGTGCCAGCACTTAAAAAGGCTATAACTTTGTTTAAACTCAACCAAATCAAACAATCAAGATGTCATTGGAAAGTTTTAAGCTTTTAAAAGCTATTGTTAACTATGGCACGAAAAAGTGATTAACACCTTTTAAGTAGAGTCCGGACCCAGAACCAAAAAATTTTTTTGGATTTTTTTGTACAAAAAATTGGACCATACACCTAAAAAATATTCCTGATTTTTTTTTTGATTTTTCAGCCGGTATTCCTGATTTTTGGGTTTGACAGGTGGCTACCCTGATATAAATATTATTCATGGATTTATGATGACTGGTCAGAAAAATGCGTTGAATAAAACTTTTATTAAAAAATTTAAAAAAATCGGCAATTTGGGCATTTTATTATGTTTTCTAAAATTTTTTGGGTTTTGTACAAAATCTATGGTTTTGTCAACCCAAAAAACCAAAAACCAATGACCAAAAAATTTTTGGGGTTTGAGTCCAAGTTTCCGGTCTCTACTTTTAAGAGTTCATTTTTTTGAAAAAGCGAATCGACTAGCTTTCGCAGGCCTAAGATGAATCCGACTCAAAAATAAATGTGTACATATAATTGACAAAATTTGTTTATTTATTTTTATTTACATTGAAATCAAAATAATAAAAGTCGTGGCAAAGATCGATCCTGGAGGAATACTCCTCTCCGATTTCCCTTTTCTTCACAAATTAAACCCGCTCAGAGAGCGTCGCCCCCGCGGCCGATCCCCAAAGGGACCAGCCGACGGTCCTCAACGCCGGGCGATCACCAAAACTTGCGACGCCCCCGGCGAGCTTCACGCTCAGGGGACGACGCTTTTGCTCTTCATCGCGGGTGCTTTGGCGAGCAAGGTGGAACCCCCACCGGGAAACCGTACTACAGAAATGATCCTGAGAAGTACAGTCTCAACATTGGCTGTGTTTGGCTGCCTATGAATGGGCAGGGCAATGCAAATGTTCGATGGGTTGCAAACAGAGGAAGGGAAGGATTGGAAAATGCGTAGTCTCTCGTCGTTTACTCTAACATCCTTTCTTCCATTGTGTCTAACCATTGTTTTTCTGCACTCTTTTCTCCGTTCTCTCTCTCTCTACTGCTGCTGTCGTTGCATTGTGATGGCCTAATTAAGAGAATTTGTGTCTGCCCAAGCATTGACGTCGAGAGAAAGTGGCCAAAAGAGGCAAAACGAATGTTTTTTCGTTGGTTCACACAAATTCAGAACATTATCAAATAGCTCATTTTTAAGGATCAATTTTCTTATCGTAAATTGTTTAAATTCACTAAAAATTAACAAAATAAATTAAATAAAAAATGATAGTTTAGTGGCCTAAACCATAACAAATGCATTGTTGGCGGTGGCTCAAATGAATAATAAATCCTTAAATACAAATAATGTCATTTATATGAAAATGTGAAAACATTTTTCATAATTGCTCTCGGGGCATGGTTGCATTTTTACCATGATCTGATACGAAAAAGAGATAAATTATTGTTCCTATAGATCTTCTTTGAGTGTCTTTTGTGCTGTTCAACTGCTGCTGCTGCTGCTGCTGCTGCTGCTGCTGCTGCTGCTGCTGGGTCGAGGTACTGACTCCGTTTGTGCTGTTCAACTGCTGCTGCAGCCAGTGCTGATACTGCTCATCCACGACACCGACACATTCAACGATGGCTTCCAAACTCTTGAAGTGCCGTGCCATGTTTTTGTACTCGCTCCTCAACTACTGGTACATCTTCACTCTGTCGATGAACTCATAGCCACAAGTGACGTTGTCAGCATTGAACGTGCCGTTGGGCTGCCTTTTCGCCACGTTGTAACGAACCTTCAAAAAACAAAAAAGGCATGTGATTTAAACTCCGAGAACCACTTGGGGAAGTTCGGTGTAGAATGTCTTGTTGAGTCGCTTCAATGTTGGGAACAAGTATGTTCTGTTGAACATGGCCTCGTGCCAGCACTGAACTGCCTCGGCATCTTGTTGCAGCATCATTTTGTTGGCGAACATAAACGGGTGACTTCCTGTTGGAAAAGTTTAAAACAAATAATTTCAAACAAAAAAAAACCAACTTTTTACCGTTTAAATTTGGCACCAAATCCTTCAAGCCGAGAATGCAAATGGTATGTCGGTTAATTCCACTGCGGCAATTTTCATTTCCCGGCATACCCATCCAAATTGTCATTCTTAACATTAAAACAAGCAATCACAACATATTCAAGACGTACTTGAAAAGTGCAATTAATTGAAAGGCAAATTTAAAGACTCAACAAAAAAAATAATAATTTAGGTAATAATTCAATTATTGGAAGCTATCGGCAAAGATCAAAGGCTGGCTATTAGCAGACCAATTAGGGAAACAAACATTTCCCGTTTAATTAGCACCTCGTGAATCCCGGGGCCAATTGCTCGTTACAACATTTTTGAGTAAAGCCTCCGGGCGCGTGCAAAAATTCATTAGAAGCCAACGTTTGCATGAAATACTCGTCATTAGCGTAATTGTAACTGAAAAACATATCCAAAAAATTTAGGGCATAATTTATAAATTAATTTTAATACGAATTTAATTGGTCCAGCATAACGGAGGTGTCCAAATCGTTCAGCAGCCAATCCACAAATTTTCTGCTCAAACTCATCTCGGAGGTGCCTTTGCTCTTTTTCAGCTCCAAATTGTCACTATTTTTGCTCGCTTAAGAGAAAATAATGTAAAAATAATAAGCAAAAATTGAATGAATTTTTCAATTTCCTTTTTGAAATTTTCAAAAATGAAAATGGTCCAACCTAAAAAAAACACTTTTCCTAATTTGGCGGCTAACGGTCCGAAAGTCGAATTGTCCCCGATGGTCGAATGCTTTATAACTTTCTGTTAGGTGATTTCGACAGTGCCACTGTTGAAATTATAATTTCCAAAAAATTGGTCGGGACCGGGATTTTTGGCAAAAATCGAGACCGTAAAAACCGAGATCGGGACAAGCATTTTAAATTGGACCGGGAAAACCGGGACTGGCAATTGGCGAAATTTTTTTTTTGTAATGTTTTCGTAACCGTATCCCCGTCCGTACTAAGATTGCTCCAAATTCGAAAAATTGATTTTTCAAATCGAATTTTTTCCGATCGTGTTGTATGTGTGTATTGAGCTTAACAAGTGATTTTTTAATCAGATTTTGTCAATGAATAAATTTATAATCTCTTTCAAACATTTTAATGATTAAAAATGCGCTTAGGCGGTGTAAAAATTTTGAATTTTTGATGAAATTTAAAAAAAATGGTCCAAAACGCAGAAAAATGGACGAAAAACTGCATCGCGCAAGCGCGTTAAAATGATCAAAAAAAATTACAAAATTTCATTTTGAGATTTCGAAATTTTCTAGGCATTACCGATTTTAAAGGAAACTTTCGGTATTTTGTGGCATGAAAAATTTTGCTAATTTTTCAACAAAGGCATTCATTAATTATAATTTTATATTAAAAAAATAATAATTATGCGTGACGCGACTCGCCATTTCTGAACAGCTTCAGATGGCTCAACGTCCAACTGTGCTTGGCAAAATCGACATGCTGAGAGCCGCTCAGTGTGTACTCGATGTCGTTGGTTCCGTTCATCCATTTGAATATTTGGACAAGCTCCTCGTTCGTCTTCATCTGTACATCGTGATTCTGTGAATTTGGGATTTCCCAAATTATTAAAAATGTGTAAATTATATGTTTTTGTGCCTGCAGCAAGATGGCATAATGCCAATGCTTTTCCTGCAACATTTTCATGCATTCAATCGACGATTTCATCTAAAGGTGGTACGCTTTGTCGTCGTAAAAATTGTTCCAATGCCAAGCGCCAAAAAGTGCCTACATAATTGTGCCCTTTGCTGTCCATGTCATACTCTTTCTCGATCGGAGTGATCAGCACATTGGGGAAACAGCTTGCCAAGGCGTATATTTGCATATGGAATGTCTGCGAGGATTTCTTGTCGATGGCATAGCAATACCAATTTTGGGGCGCGTAGCTGGAGGCGAACTCCATTTCGATGAACAAATAATCCTGAACGGGTGGACAAACATTTCAATAACGCATACGGACCAGGAATGTAACGGGATGCCGGACATTTTTGGGTCCGGAATGCCGGTTCTGGATTCCGGACTTTTTTGGCATCCGGTTACATTCCTGATACGGACAAATTTCAACCCCGCCCAAATCGAATTTGTTAAGTAAAGCGGCCGCCGGGCCCATTGGTAACTGCTCTTCTCCCCTTTATTAACTGCTTTTCAAGAGCCACATCCCCTCCGGCAAAGTCAGTTTCTATCCCAGCAATTTATTTTATCCATTTCTCCCTCCCCCAGAATTCTTTTGTGTCCGGCATTTTATTCTCTATTTACTTCCATCTACGTTTCACTAGTTTTAAAAACTTTGGGTGCGGGATTTGAGAAGTTTTGGATCGGATCGTCTAAGTCTCGGCACTTGTGCCGTGTTCATCAACTGCAGAACTGCCCTTCCACCCAAACTCTTCCATACGATCCAAATTCTGTGACCCCTCCCACATCTTTGCATGGACTCCTCCCAAGGGAATTTTGTACACAGCGTCCTCGGCTGACCGGAAAGAATAAAGTGCCAAAACCGCTACACCACGTCGCCTCCAATAGAGAGGTTGCGCAGTGATTGGAATTAATTTTAGAGAGAGAGGAAAAGCCCAAATTAGCGGAATGGATGACGGCACTCTATTCACCTACCGTATACACCAAGCGGATGAATGCCAGCGGATAGTCCGTGCCGCGGTCCTTCGGCTGCTGTGAGAAGTGAAAGTGACGGCCGCGGATGGACGCACAGTTCACCGGCAATGTAACGCCCGGATCGCTAAAGTTCAGCCGGGACTTGGCCCGTTGCTCGACGTACGCTTTGTCATCGGCCAACAGCACGCGGCCGCAGTCGATGTCCGACAATTTGATACGCTTTGAATGCGCTTGTTCAGATGGCTGTGAAAACATTTTTGAATATTTTAATATATATAAAGTTCAAAAATTCTTTTTCAATTAATAAATTGCCCCAATTACCACGCCCCAAATTTGCGTTTGGCGCAGATTTCTGTCCGTTCGGCTCAAGTCCAACGGCGCCGAGAAAACAAATTCCAACGCACGGTTTTCGTAGTCCTCCGTGTGAATGTTTTGCAGCGGAATCTCTCTTTGAATATATTCAAAATATAATTTTGCTCCCTGACGCCCCCTCCCCCGACATTTTTGGGCCTCACCCCCTACACCTCCGAAATGCCGCCCCTGAAGAACCCAGACCCGCGAAATGCCATCCCCAAAGAACCCCGGCCCCCTAAAGAACCCAAACCCCGAAATGCCGCCTCCAAAGAACCCAGACCCGCGAAATGCCATCCCCAAAGAACCCCGGCCCTCTAAAGAACCCAGACTCACGGAATGCTGCTCGAAGAATCCCGACCCCCTGAATCCCGACCCACTAAAGACCCCCCCCCCCCCCACAAAGAACTCCAATCCCCAGAAATGATGACGCCCCCGAAGACGCTGGCCACCGACATTCCCACCCTCGAAGGGTAGGAGGAGAGCAATCCAAGACCTACCGCATGTGTTTGTGGTTCGCACCACACCGAACATTCTCGACACTAATGAAGTGCGAATTGTATTGCAGCTGAATTTTGTCCGTGCGGAACAGTCCTTTGCAGCGGCGCTTCGCAAAAACGGCACCCATTATGAAAGAAATTGGTTGGGTGGTGCCAACTTTTGGACGAATTTTGATGGATCTAAGGGGAAAGAGTGGCCAATCATTTGGACGGACGTTAAACGCTCCCAACAAATTGATCAAAATAGAGTAAATACCGCTTCAAGATCATGTCCAAACATGAAAATGCTCCCCCAACAAATTGATCAAAATAGTGAAAGATCGCCCCAGATCATGTCCAATTCCCAACAAATTGATCAAAACAGTGAAAAGATCGCCCCTGATCATGTCCAATTTCCACCAAATTGATCAAAATAGTGAAAAGATGCCCCTGATCATGTCCAATTTCCACCAAATTGATCAAAATAGTGAAAAGATCGCCCCTGATCATGTCCAATTTCCACCAAATTGATCAAAATAGTGAAAAGATCGCCCCTGATCATGTTCAAACATAAAAATGCTCCCCAATAAATTGATCAAAATAGAGAAAAGATCGCCCCAGATCATGTCCAAACATGAAAATGCTCTTTAGGCACATCAGTCACCTGACACTTTCCCATTCCTGATCGCACGAGGTGAACATTGAGCCTTCCGGATGGAATTGCATCAGTTTCATGGTCATTTCACTGTCACCAAAACCAACGGGGCACACGACGCAACCGCTGACCAACACGAGGACCATGTCTGAACCAGCAGGGGTGCCATTTTGCCCTGGAGACCTGGCATTTTGGCCGGGTTTTAAGGGTCCATGCCGGTTAAAGTTACATGGATTTTGGCACTTTCAAATTTTCAAGATTTTTGTTAAACATTTTGCAAAACAAAAAACAGACAAAAAACCCATTGAGATGCCGGCTTTCTGACTTTTCCAATGGCATTTCCCTGGTCAAACACTTTTGCTTTTGTGTACCCGTAGGGGTTTTTTGAAGGGTTTCTTGGGTGGCTCAAACGGACGGACGGACAGACCATTTCTGTGTTCTGCGTACAGCTGCCTACTCCGCTTCATGGCCTCAAGCCCCGCGGGTCCGTAGAACTGTGCCCGGGTACAAACTCTGACCTGAACACATTTTACTAGCGTAGTACGGGACCGGGACTATTGGTGCAGAAAACCCGGGACCGGGACTTTCCGGGACCAGAAAAACCGGGATTCGGGACTTTCCGGGACCAGAAAAACCGGGATTCGGACTTTCCGGGACCAGAAAAACCGGGATTAGGGACTTTTCGGGACCAGAAAAACCGGGACCGGGACTTTCCGGGACCAGAAAAACCGGGATTCGGGACTTTCCGGGACCAGAAAAACCGGGATTCGGACTTTCCGGGACCAGAAAAACCGGGATTAGGGACTTTTCGGGACCAGAAAAACCGGGACCGGGACTTTCCGGGACCAGAAAAACCGGGATTCGGGACTTTCCGGGACCAGAAAAACCGGGATTCGGGACTTTCAGTTTTCAAAAATCCCGACCCGACCGGGACCTGAAAACCCGGGAAATCCCGTCCCGATCCCGTCCGACCCTACATTTTGCCCAAGGAACTTTCTCCGATAATTGTATGCCTTCCCAAATTCATACAGAGTTGAACTCGTCCGTATTCAACGACGAACACCCGTCGATGCCCTTCGAGAATTGTTCAATCCAACTCAGCCAATGAGGGTCATTCACATCGAAAAACAAACTCGGATCCAAAATGCCGTCGTCCACCTGTTTCCCAAGCTTCGTCTTCTCCCACTTCAATTGTTGTTAATAAGGTCAATTATGGCGTTAAATGCTTTTACCTCTTGCGCATTGGAAGATTGGCACAAAAAAATGACGTCAATGGCAACAACGATGAGGAGAAGAAGTTTAACGGAAAAAAATTGGGAAAAGGGTGGCAGCAGCAGCATCAATTTGGACTGAAATCCAGAGTAGAGTTGGTTTGGGATTGAGACAGAAACGTCTGTTTTTGGGAATAAAGTTCCCCGTCATATGATGCCGGTTTTTTTCAAATTTTATTTTTGCCATATATTCCCGGGTTTTTTTTGCCGAGATTGAATAGTATAAAATCCAGGCGCTTGTTTTTTGATCTACTGAAAGCCAAGTTAATGCCAAGACTGGCGGTTTAAAAGCGGCATTTTGGCTTATGATTTCGTTACATTTCGGTGTTTTAATTTTGTTTAGGGGAATGTGCGTGTTATTTGATAGCTGTTGGCAATGAAATAATCGAGTGAATGGAATGGACACGGACGGACGGATGTGCGCTGATTCATTGAAATTGACGGCTTTTGAGTACATTTTTGTGAATAGCGTTTTATTGATTGAACAATTCCAATCATCGGCAATTCCCAAGTGATGCGTGTCGTAAAAAATTTTAATTAAAATACCAAAAATTTTTTGAAAAAAATCACCACATGCTTCAAAAAAAATACCGTATTTTTAAAATTTTGGTTGCAAATCTCGTAACGAATTGAGTCAAATTTTCAATATTTTCTCGGGACCGCCGACCCCCACCTCCCAGGAAATTTTTCCGAAATTACGATTACAAAATGCTTTTGATGAAATTCTCAACAAAAATCCCAACATTTTTATCGACGGCTCCTCCTTCCCAGAAGAATTAAATATTTCTTGAAAAAAAGAACACTTAATACCCGTACCCGCAATCTCGACAATAATGTTAAAGATAAAGATCAACAATGCTAAAAAAATGTATTTTTTGGTCGCTCCCGAGCCGATCTCTAGCACCAATTGAGGAGACATTCAAAAATTGAGCAAATGCCATTGGCAAAATGCCAAAAACAAATTTTTGACCAAAACGAAGAGATTAGAAGAATTGATGGAAAGCATAATGGAAATTTCAAAACAAAGCAGTTACAACAACTTTGGAAATTCGGCGAAATATTGAATAACACAATTAGTATCAAATTATGGCCGAACAATCGATCTGAGCAGACGACTTTTGCCAATTTGTGAACGGGCAAATTTGCTGGCAACGGCACCACATTTGTGGCCCGGCTTTTACAGTCAAAAATTGTGAAGAAAGAACATTCGAACATTTCATCCTTCAGCCAAATTTAAATTTTTTGCATTTAAATATCTTTTGAGGGCAAATCTTTCCTTGAAATGGACTAAAATTTCACTGAAACTAATAAATTCAATTCAGCAATTACTCCCCCCCCTCCCTATTACCAAAAAATCCGGCGGTGGTCGTCACATTAGTCCGAAAACCACGCCATCTCCCCGCCTATATTCCCGTTGTCCATTGCCTGTATTTAAATTAGTGATCTTTGGACTTTCCCAACGAATGTTTACCCCCCTCCCAATCTCGACCCCAAATTGTTCTATAAATAATCCACTCTTGATAACGCCATTCCCGCAAATGAAGTCCCCTCCCCCTTTTTCGGCATTCCACAACGCTCTTCTGATAAAATGCCTTAGTCGAGTAATGACCCTTCCGACTCGCCCCACTCCCACTCTTGACCCCTATTTAAAAGCCCCCCTGCACCCCCAGACAACACACACTTCTTTCTCCCGACTCTAAGCCTAAGCCTAAAATTTTAGACGAAAAATCCCAAAATAGTTTTTAGAATAGGTCCAAATAACCTCGTCAAAACGACGAATTTCCTGGCTAAAATATGTTTTCGTGCATGAATTTTAGTGTGTAGCAAATTTTGTTTTTTTGCTAAATTCATAAATTTTTTTGTTATTTACATATAAATGAGCCCAATTGGCTTTGGTTGCACTCGGAAACCGCGGAATTCCGGACCCAAAATGCATAGGAAATCCGGTCACATCCCGAATACACAACATACCTATAGACTAAAACAAATTAGTTACATTTTAAATGATTGTAAAATAAGGCTAAAACATAATTAAATTAATCGTTTCAAAATTCCTCCTTTCTAACTTGCACCGATAGTAATAGCAGATGTTTGGGCCGGTTATTGTCTTGTGTTCAACAACTTTAATTAATTCTTTCAATTCCAACTTTGTACCCTTTTTGTTGATCCTTTTGATCCACATTATATTGGGTAGTAATAGCAGATGTTTGGATGGTTATGCTCACTATCGCCGCCGGACGGTTGTCGTCTTATGTTCAACAACTTTATTCGCTAATCGCCGGGGGGGGGGGGGAGCGGGGGATTCAACGCCGGCGGGGGGCATTGGCTTCCCCTACCAATCTTTGCTTTCCTCTATTTGCCCATTCATTCCAACATTTACCTATCTGCCTTCTCTTTAAATGTCGCTGGACCCCCCCCCCCCAATCGAAAAAGTGTCCTTGGCTTAGGCCGCTATTCTATTAACAAATTCAATTCATTTTCTTCTTTAATTTATGTTCGCACCTATTGGGGGCGGCGATTGTGTTGTTATATGTAAATTTTATTTTTAGATAAAATTGAAATTTCATTGATTAAACATCGTCTGATTTGATGGGATTTCTCGATGATGAAAGCAATAGGGCCAGCGGCTTCATCCGCAGTGGCCACATAATGTTCAGTGGTCGAGGAGGAGGTGGCACTTTGTCTTAAACTCGAAAAAACGAAGAATTTCAAGACGAATTGCCTATTTGAATTTTATGTCTATTGATTAACCAAAAACGTTCGATTTTTTAAAAGACATTTTTGGCCTGAAATTTTGAGTATCTAAGAGTAAAAAATGTTTCGGACAATAAGTGACAAGCCCCAAAATCAGATTCTTTGGTTGGTCGGATGAAGCATTTGCTGAGCACGGGCAACGGCGCGGATGTGCACTTTATGGTCGGGGATGGAGACAAAAAGGAGGCGAGTTGGGGGCGAATGAATAATTATGATTTCAATTTAATTTGAGTTTTTTTCATATTTAAATTTTAAATTAAAAAACAAATTTATGGAAGCTTAAACCCTGCCAATTGTGCGACCTGCTCCAAAATGGGGCCAGAATAGGCAGACATAGGATATCAAATTTACGGCAAATTCAAACAGGAAAAGTTCAGAAACCACCTACAGTAATCTAAATAAAGCTAGAGTTGAGCAGGGTCGGTATTGAAATTAATTCCCCTAAATTGGAACAGAACGGGATTGAGACTGAAATTAGAAATCGGACCGTGCCCGGGTTTTCCAGGGTCCGGTAGCCCGGTGCCGGGTTTTCAGAAAGCCCCAGGCAGAACTGAATGAGGAAGCATGTGCAGGCAGATAAAGCACCAACACTAGCCGAAACTGATCAAACCCGATATGTCAAAAAAGGTCAGATTTAAAAAAACAATTTTTAATATTTGGGATGGTTTAATGAATAGGTATGTCACATCCCCTAGGAGGTATGACTTGTAACTTGTTTTGTTTCCAAACTTGTTTTTGGAGGTAGAAGAAAATTTGAAGGGTTTCCAAATCTGTTTTAACAATTTCAAAATCCCTTTTTTTCTCACGTCCGGGCTCTGTTTGTATCGAAAACAGCCTAATGACTAGAGCTGTTCGAGACTTGGAATTTACCGAGACTCGAGAGTCGAGACCGAGACCGAGAAATAACACCGAGACTCGAGACCGAGACCGAGAAATGACCCCGAGACTCGAGACCGAGATCGAGACCCAAAAAAACCGAGAAATTTGTCGAAAATTTTTTATTTTAAGCTCCAAAATTTTAAATAAATAGTTTTACACTTCGCGACATATTTAAATTCCCATTTTTATTTCTGGAACGCTTTTTGTCCGATGGTCCAGCCCATCGGAACCGCCGGGGAAAGAATTTTTAAAAAAAAGTTCAATTTAGGAGTGTATTTTCAAGGGGTTTTATTGCATTTTTTTTGTTTGAAATTTTCAAAAAAAAATTTTTTCGC
This sequence comes from Globodera rostochiensis, assembly GCA_018350325.1. Taxonomy (NCBI): domain Eukaryota; kingdom Metazoa; phylum Nematoda; class Chromadorea; order Rhabditida; family Heteroderidae; genus Globodera; species Globodera rostochiensis. Next base: position 597,669 of record JAEVLN010000031.1, read on the forward strand.
GAATTCTGCTTAACTTTTGGTGGGGGGTCGGCGGTGCCGATAGGCGCCGCCGAGAAAATTTTGAATTTTAGACTCTATTTGTGAAGAGATTTGCTACCAAATTTAGAATGCGGTAATTTTTTGAAGCTTTAGTGATTAATTAGGAAATATGCTTAGTTTGCAAAAAAATTTACCATTTTATAAGGGTTACTGGGTGATGTTTTTTGTTGTTCGACTAAGAATCAGTAAAAAGGAGTATATAATTATCAATTTAAATGCAGAAAAATTCATTTCACCAGCGGGACTAGAAACTTATAGAGTAAGGAACACAGAATTTAACCACTGCGCCATACGCTCAGTCTATGCCGAAAGTTGACAAAGTATTAAAGGATTTCTAAAATCATTGTGTATTTTCAAATCTTTCAAACACATACTTTTCTTTAATGACTCTCACCAAAAATGCCATCTTTACCAGTGCAAAAAAGTCTCGTTTTCCGAGACTAAAAACCCGAGAGTCGAGACCGAGACCGAGACCCAAAAAAAAACCGAGAAATTTCTCGGTTCGAGACTCGAGACCGAGACTCTCGAACAGCTCTACTAATGACACCTTTTTCTTTGCTTTTTAATAAGAAGTTTCAATCATTTTGTTTAGCTGCTTCTTCAAATTTAAAATAAACATTTCAAGCAATTAATTTGCCAAATTGGAAATTACCCAATTATATGCGAGAGGAAAATATAAATGAGTTACGGCAGCAAAACGTCAAAAGTGAGTGAGTGATGAGTATAGTCCGGATTTATATGGACTAAAAACCTCCAAAACATGACTAATTTGTTAGACCCCAATAAAAAAATTTGGTAAATTCTCGGTCTTTGGTGATGCATTTTGGGGGGTAAGGACAACTCGGCAGTGGACAACTCGGCACTGGACAACTCGGCAGTGAGGACAACTCGGCACAGGACAACTCGGCAGTGGAAATAATAAAATCAACAATGCAATTCACCAAATTTTTGAACTTTTTAAAATATATTCAACAACATCAATTTCTTCAAAATTATGCAATTCACCAAATATTTTGAATTTTTATGAGTTCGAATAAGGCATTTGACACAATCCTAGTAGGGTGTTTAAAATAATGTGCAGATGGGTAAAGACCCCCCCCCCCCGCCCGCCCTCCCTTTCTCCCTTCAGAGAGGCGCCTCTAACAAAAGGTGATTTTTTGGGCAGCCGAAGACGAATATTTTCTTACAAAAGCACCAACTTCACTAGCTTTGCGAAAATCAAACAATGAATGCATTTAAGAAAATTGATGTTGTTGAATATATTTTAAAAATTCAAAAATTTGGTGAATTGCATTGTTGATTTTATTATTTCCACTGCCGAGTTGTCCTGTGCCGAGTTGTCCTCACTGCCGAGTTGTCCGGTGCCGAGTTGTCCCACTGCCGAGTTGTCCAGTGCCGAGTTGTCCACTGCCGAGTTGTACGCGCGCCGCATTTTGGTCCAAGAAAAATTTGAAAATTTTTGAATTTAAGAGTGCATATTTATTTTTATTGCATTTTTCTTAAGGAATTTTCACAAAAACTCCGAATTTTTCTTGACAAACCAAAAAGGCCTGGATTTATTCTCAAAAAGCCAAAATATGGATTTATATGGACTAAAAAGTCGCTCTAATTCTAATAAAATGAAATGCTTTCATTTTCATTGTCCAACTGCACGCCAACATTCTATGAAATTTTGAAAGTGGCGAAGAAATTTGGCGAATTTTGAACTTATTAAAGACGATGCCAAGAAATATGAAATATGGCTGCTATTGGAGCAAATGACGACGGGGAACAAAATTCAAAAATTGAATCAATTGTAACTAATAATTTAACAACGTTTTCAGAAATATATATTTCAAAAAATATTTCTTAAACTTCTAATTTTGTCTAGAATGCAACAAATAAAAACCGCAAATGTTGGCATTAATGAAAAGCACGGTGCCAAATGATTGCCTAACTGCGGTTTTGGAAGTTGTCTGTTCTGATGTAAAGATTTGTGGTCCCTTTGGAGCCGAAAAGACGGTCAATTATTTAGAGAAATTCGATGGGACTTTGATCTGATCGATGTGACTAAAGCAATTTTCAGGATTTATAACAGCGATTGTTGTCATTTTTAAATTCTCTAAACTAACCTTATCTAATGCGTTCAAATCCGATCACTTTGCTTGGAAGTGGTTTTAATGGAATTGGCAGCCGACGCTCGAATTTAATGCATTTGACTAGGGTTGTTTCCCGACCCCTGGGGGCGGGAAGGTCGGGGACAAAATCCCCGACTAAAAATCGAGGGTTTTCCACGCAAAAATCCCGAAAAATTCAAAGGTCGGGATTGGGGCCGAAAACCCCGACCAAAAAAAGTCGGGGACGGGGAGCAAGACGGGGGGAACAACCCTACATTTGAGCAATTTCTGTCAGTTGAACGATGATTTAACAATTGACCCAATATTCCTTCAATTTTCATAAATTTTTTCAATAACATTTTCAAAAAGTTAAATACTATTCAAGCAAATTTTTGCTCTACAAATAGTTTTTCCAGCGTCATACATAAATTCTTTGTTTAAGTCGAATCGGTTAGCTTTTGCTTTTGTAAGCTTCTACTCATTGAATGCTTTCGAATAAAAAAAAGTTTTGACACCTAAAATTTTGGAGAAAATTTTAAAAAACCCCAGACCCCGACCGATTTAAGTAACCGCGACCCCGCAATTCTCAACCTCGACGTCTCGGGTGACCAACCCTAATTTCAATGTCTAGAAGAGACCAATTATGGACTCCAATCCATACCTTTTTGCACTTGGTTCATTTTTTAATTTTTAGAGAATCAAGTGGGATTTTTTTTCAGTAAAAGTCTCCGAAAAACACGGCGCTTCACTTTTTGTCAAAATGTGGAAAGCGAATTAAGCATCTTGCGCGTCTTCGTTCAACTTTTTTCGGCATCCATCCGGAATTGGTTTGTAGGCGTCAATGCATTCAACAGCTCCTCAAGTTCTAAAGGCCATTTGGCTACAAAAGTCCGAGATTGGCGCGTAAATTCTGGAAAATAAAAAATGCCATTTATATCGTTAGAAGTTAATTAATAGCACCTATATTTTCTCTGTGACTGTGTTGCCCCACTGAACTGGCTGAAAATTGCGTGACCAAAGAAGACTTGATTTGGTAGATGCCCAGTAGCAGCATCGAACCAGAATCGCCCTTAAATATGTTTGAAGTCCAGCCGAGAAGCCAAACAGATGGGTTCTGTCGAAATACCAGCTTCACTCTGGAAGGTATGGGTAATGAAATTTTGTTGCAATTTTATATGGCCAATAAATCATGCCTTGATTAACCCAAAATCATAGGCAAATTGTTGGGCATCCCCACTGTTGGGATCGAAGGTTGAATGAACCCAAAACTTTGTAACTGAGTAGCTCCAGCCAAGTCGATAAAGCTTCAATTTGTCGTATTCGTATTAGATGAACAACTCTTTTTTTTGGCCAGTTAGGTTGTCATGGTACAGAAAAAAAATGGTGTACAGACAGTGGCCGACGTCAGAAAAAAATCTGATCGTAAAACACAGAATTTAATAACTGTAAGGATTTGTGTGTTCCGCTGGTTGGAAGTGAACGGTTAAAACGCCTAGGGCGGGGGCAAAAGATCATCCATAAAGAAGAAGGCTAATGGGACGCCCCGGTAGCTCAGTTGGAAGAGCTGCCCACGGATTGGGTGAAGGACGTGGGTTCGAGTCCCACCCGGGGCTAACATTTTGCCTATTCTTTACTGGTAGCACCGGATGGTTGCCCAACCGTCGCCAGCGAAGCGATCGATGTGAGATCGATCGATGGACCGAGGGACCGGTCCCGTTGAGGATGGAGCTGTAAGGATTTGTGTGTTTCGCTGGTTGGAAGTGAACGGTTACAACGCCTAGGGCGGGGCAAAAGATCATCCATAAAGAAGAAGGCTAATGGGACGCCCCGGTAGCTCAGTTGGAAGAGCTGCCCACGGATTGGGTGAAGGACGTGGGTTCGAGTCCCACCCGGGGCTAACATTTTGCCTATTCTTTACTTAACTATTCAAACGTGTGCGAGGAGGAGATTCAAAATTTTATGATAACAGAACAACGGGTTCGATTCCTGCTCCCGGCGCAAACATTTTGCCTATCTTTTACCGGGGGGGGGGGGGTACCGGCTAAACTGTGTATAATAAAGCATTTGGTTTACCCGCTGATTATCATCAATTAGACGCCTTTCGCATTTCAGCGGATAGTTCTCACTTCTTGTGGCTTCATCTCGGTGGCAGCTGGTTTGATTAAATGTTAGGACCACCGAAATAAAACAGTACACAAAACAATTAGAACGCATTAATTTAACCAACAGTTTCTCTGAAAAAATCCGAAAATTAAATTCCATGCAATTCAAGAATGCGCTTCAGGTCTGAATCCCCCCCCCCCCCCGCCCGAATCCCCCTCGCCCGAATCCCCCGGTTCGAATCCCCCCACAGCAAAAAGTGTCTCGAATCCCCCCCAAGCCAAAAATAGTCCGAATCCCCCTCGTTCGAATCCCCCCAAGCCAAAAGTGTCTCTAATCCCCCCCCCAAGTCAAAAATGGTCCAAATCCCCCTCGTTCGAATCCCCCCAAGCCAAAAGTGTCTCGAATCCCCCCCCAAGCCAAAAATGGTCCGAATCCCCCAAATTTTTTAAAAAGCTAATTTTTTTTTTGCTATCTTTTTCCAATGTTAACTAAGTAAATCAAACATTATCGAATCCCACCAAGCCAAAACTGTCTCAAATCCCACCACTATTAAAATCAACCAAAAAAACACATTATCCAAAAATGAAAACGATGCGGTGAATTTTTCTAGAGGTTTTTTCATCGATCAAGATTATTTGGCCACCCTCCGCAAGATCAAAACATTTAAGTTTGTTAAAATTATTAATTTCTCGAACTTTTTTCCTACACTATTTTCACAAAGCCAAACTAGCAAATATTTTTGATACGATTCAAAAGCTTACATTGGGTAGAAGTTATCATCAAGCAAAGGCTAAGCGTTCTGACAAACAACAAAAGAGTTGTGGCCCGAAAAGCTGGAATTTTTTTTAAATTCTTCTTGCCATAACTTCTTTTGGGTGGTTTTCAATCGCTTAGCCTTTGCTTGTTGATAGCTTCTCCTCATTATAAGCTTTCGAATGGTATTAAAAAATGCTGGATTTAGTTGGTTTTGCAAAAAAGTTAGTCGAAGTGGGTCCTGCGTCCGTCTTCCACCAGCCTTGATGAAGTTCGATTCTACTCGCAAACTTTAATAGCAAATAACCACCAATTTGGCAAAAAAAATTAGCTTTTTAAAAAATTTGGGGGATTCGTGACATTTTTTGCTGTGGGGGGATTCGAACCTGGGGGATTCGGGCGTGGGGGATTCGAACGAGGGGGATTCGAGACATTTTTGGCTTGGGGGAGACTCGAACCGGGTGGATTCGAACGATGGGGATTCGGGCTGTTTTTGGCTTGGGGGGGGGGGGATTCGAGACACATTTTGCTGTGGGGGGATTCGGACCGGGGGGGGGGGGATTCGGTCCGGTAGCCCAAGAATGAATGTTTTTTTTATAATTTATTTTTTTAAATTTGTATTGCGGTGCCTAAACTTCCCGGTGCCCAAACTTGTGGTGCCCAAACTTCCCGGTGCCCAAACTTCCCGGTGCCCAAACTTCATGTCGCCAGTGATATCTGAGGCAACATTTTTTCACAAATATGTATATGTAGTACTGACGGTGACGAACTATGGCAATGGAAGGGAATGGGAGGGGGAGGGGGGATTGGTGGGAGAAGGTTAACGTCGTTACGATGAGCAATCAACGAGTGAACGAAGGTAGTAATGTTGAAGCAAAGAATTTTAACCTCTGCTGGCTGTCTTGGAAGTGAATGCGGACGGACGGGGACGGGAGGAGATGGGGGAAAGGGGAAAAAAGTACGGGAAAAGCGTATAGAAGAATAGTGCCGAAAAAAAATTGGCACTATTAAAACTTTTAGAAATTATCACTGGCTAATTAGAAAAAGACAGACTTTCTAATTGGCAAGTTGCTCGTTTGGCTTACAAATTAGGTTATCTCGAGAGGAAATGGAGAACCTCTTGAAATTTTAAAATTTTTGCATTTAAATATCTTTTGGAGACCAATCTTTCTTTGAAATGGGCTAAAATTTTACTGAACAATTTTTAATGATTATTCCCAAAATGATAGCTCCGAAATCAGATTCTTTGGTTGGTCGGATGAAGCTGAGCACGAGCAACGGCGCGGATGTGCACTTTTTGGTGTGGGATGGAGACAAAAAAAGGCGAGTTGAGGCAATTAATAATCATTTTTGGAATGCCTTAAAAACATTTTTTTATAAATTCAAATTCTTTTAATTAAAAATAAATTATAAGGCACTTCGCTGGGTAGAGGAAAAATGCCGTCAAAATGGAAAGAGCGTTCTGGAGAACAGACGTGAAATGCTCGGCCTGGCACTCTTCAATTTGTTTTCCTAACGTGCCACAAAAGGATTTTTCTGCTGTTATTGGTGCATAGATTTTGTAAAACTTTTAAATACAAAACTTTTTTATTTATTCTTTTTAAAATACCCAATCCACCAAAATTTGGCACTATCAAAGTTTTGAACTCCGTCTCGTCGCTTTAGACAGTTCCGTCCGGAAAATTGTTTCATAGCCCCAACAACCCAAAAACGATCCCTCTCGCCTTTTTCCTGTTGCTGTTAGCCCGTTAAAATTTAAATTAAAAAAAAATCCTCTTCACTTAATTTTTAATACTATTTTAAATAGTGATTAACTCGTTTTAAATTCACCCGGGCTCAAATTAACAAAATGGTGCTTATTTTTATGCCTCGAGATGCTAAAACTGCTTTTATATCTTGCGCTTTATTTTTACTCTGCGCTTTAACTATGGCACGAAAAGTGATTAACAGCTTTTAAGACTTCATTTTTTTGAAAAAGCAAACCGACTAGCTTTCGAGGCCTAAGAAGAATCCTGGCTCAAATTAATGTGCATATAATTGACAAATTGGTTTATTTTTTTAGAGGTATTTTAAGCGGTTTTTTAATCTACCTACATTGAAATCAAAGAATAAAAGTCCCCACCATTGAAACCATGAACTTCGATGGTAAAAAGGAAACAATTTCTAAAAAATTTTAAAATATTTCACACAATTTTTTTCCCAAATAAAAATTTGTATCATTTTTTAAAAATGACAATTTTCTAAAGGATTATCCGCTGACGGTTTGTCCTTCACTGGCAGATTGTCCTTCACTGACGGATTGCCCTATGACGAATTGGGCACTGACAGATTGTCCGGAGGCACATTCGTGGGGGGGGGGGGATTATTTATTTAAATATGTACCATTTACATTATTCGGGCCGACCATCCCACACACTGCATTGTCGTTCACTTTTGACCATTTTCACCGTTCACTTTCATTCTCATTCATTCAGTTTGGGCACTCGCATTTGACTCTCTCTTGACTTTGCCCAACAAATTTTGACCATTGGGATACATTTTAGTGGTCCGGTTTTGGATTTTCTTTTAAAAACATTTCGAATTGGCAATGACATTATAACAATTTTATAAAGGACGCAAAAAATCCGTAAAAATGTTCACAGTAATCTGCAAATTAATATTCATATAATTCAAAAAAGCATTTAAATTTAGAACGTAAACTGGTACACAGAGCTCCCGTTAGAAATTAATTTCCTGGAATTTTCACACTTTCCAAGCTCAATACCCGTATAAAGCCAAAGGGATGATTGTGCTGAAAATCGAAAAAGTGTCTGAATATGCGCGAGATGACGTGATTGATCACCGACTCAGCGAGGCCGTGTACATTAGGGGCCTTCCTTGGAAAATATCGACGACTTCGGATGCCCTTTTCAACAGATTTGGTTTTTACCTCCGGTGCAACGATGAAAACACTGGTGGGCATTTTGGTCACTAACAATAAAATAATATTAATTTTCATGCCATTTAATTATTAAGATTCCAATTGGAGCTGTGCCGGTACGCCAACAGTTAGAATTGTTTCACAAAAGGAGGGAAAAAAGGACCACACTCGGGTGATCTTCCGAAGCATTTTTAATTCGAAGGAGAAGCGATGGGGAATTGAATTTTTCAAAATGTCATTTAAGGTTATATGATCAAAATGTCTGCCCGGGCCTTACAAAAATTTAGGTATTGATGGAGCCGAAGAACGGCTGGTATGACGCGAAGAATGACACGGTGATTTTGAGCGCTGAAGTGACTGCCGAAGAACCGATCGGAGTCGAATGATTCGGAATTTGTATTGGTCGTCAAAATTCTAAATTCATTTTTGTATTCATTTTCATTTTGTTTTTTCATTTTCCTTTTTGTAATTGAAATTCAAAATTCATATACCAATCGACTCCACTCTAAGCCTAACGCACGAATCTGTAAAATTCAAAAACGCTTTAAAATTTTCTATTGACGAAATCGTAATCTAGAATTTGCAAAAAAAATAAAACCTAAAAGCATTTTCTTTTTCCAAAACCCACAGGGATCTCGAAAGATCACAAAAATCTCTCGTTGCTCTCTCACTTCTTTTCTCGCAGCCTATGTACTATTTCTCGCTTGGCTATCGGTCCGAAGGTCGAAAGGGTTTTGAGTGTTGAAGACTTTACTAAACCCATTAGGTCGAACATTATACCAAATGAAAGCTCTCGATGAGGAGAATTGTCCAATCACTTAGCTTTAACTTAATGATAACTCTATCTCATCGCGAGCTTTCATTTGGTATTATGTTCGACCTAATCAGTTTAGGTTAAAGAAAGTTACAACACTTTCGACCTTCGGACAATTCGACCTTCGGACCGGATGGGTCTCGCTTAATATTCCCTTTCTTTCCTTTCTCAGAGAGCGCGCACATGCGAAGGCAATGAATAAACCAAACCAGGGCTCGGACCTCAAAATTTAAAAAATCCTCATTTGATACCAAAATCCGCAAATTCGGCATTTCTTCATTAAAACAAAAAATTTAAGTTAACTTCGCTTCATTCGTTATATTTTATTGGTACAAACAATTGAATTTGAGCTGTCACAAATTAGCATTTTAGCGATTTTATATCTATTTTTTGCGCGAGATTTTTCAACAATTTTTGGGGGAAGAGGGGGGGGGGGGGGGGGGTCGGGCAGCGCCGTTAGGCGCCGCCGGGAAAATTTTGAATCAATTTGTTAACAGATTTGCAACCAAAATTGGAAGGAATGTGATGATGCTTTTTTGCATTAAAAAAAGCTCCAACTTTTGAAAAAGCGCAAAAAATCTCACATGGCCATTTCATGAAATATCTTACCAAATTTGGAATTTGATTTAGGTGTTAATGTACACTATAACTTACGCACCAACAGATTTGGAAATAGCAGGTGTGGGCACGGGCATCCGTATTGAAAAATTGACAACAAAATACGAGCTCAACAAATCGTTAAATTCATTTAAATTGATTCCGTTAGCAATTAAATGAATAAAGTTCAACAAACAAACAAACAAACAAACCTATCACAAAGACAGCAGATAATTAGACAAATGTGTATTGTTACATTATTTACAAATTAATGTTTTAGTTATGGATTTTCGGATTTTTATTTAACCAAAAAGAAACGCAAATGATTTCTTTTTTGTTTTTTTCCTAGAAACTCTCTTTGTCTAGTTTTTCTTGTCTTGACTAGGGTTGGCAGTTCCTGGGGATTCTTCGGCCGACCGAACCGGACCGAAATTATTCGATTCTTGTGAGCAATTTTTTTGCCAATTACTGTAAAAAACTATTTGTGTCAGCGATTAATCACAATTCCGATATTTTAAATGTTTAAATGCAGAATAATCATCAAAGAAGTTAAGGCAGGAAAACCTCAAAAATTACTCAACCATCCTCATTATCTTCAAACTAGTGTTCGGCAGATGGGTCTTTTCGGTAATCGGTAACGGTAATTCGGTAAATTACCGTTACCGAAAAATATTGGTCAAATAAATTCGGTATATCGATCGGTAATTTTTGGAAATTTTTAATTGAACAAACCAATTTTCCAATACTTATAATTGATTATAGGCAATCTTTTGTTGAAAAAAACATCCCAGCGGTTTTCCGGGTTCAGTTCAACTGAATTTGAAGAGAAAAATTTTTGATCCCCATATATTGGAACAACTGCAAATAGCCCATACAGAACCAGGTATAAAATTTTTTACCGAGGTAATATTTTGAAGCGAATCCTTCCGTTCTCGTCCGATTTCAAATCATCTCATCCGCTGCCCATGAGCAGTTCCGCTAGCTCGTCATAATATTCGGGCTCCTCCATGCGCACATTGACGCTCAACAGCTTGCGCGGCTGTCCACCGGGTTGTAGCTGAGCTGGGTGAGCCCTCTGTACGGGTAGAGCACGTCGATGAAAATACATTTGGAAATTTTGCATAACTTTTATGGAACATTTGTGAGTAAAATGTAGGGCCCGGCCCGGATGTATTTACTAGGTAAAATTGCAAAATATGGCCATAACATTGTATCTAAAAGTGTCAAATATTGTCATAAAATTGTATGTAAAAGTGTCAAATATGGCCATAAAATTATGTAAGTTAAATATGACAAAAAATTGCCAAAATCCAATTGCGTCCAGCCCTGGTATCGATCCTCAATGTATATTAATTGAATTTAGTTCATTAATAAATTATGGTATTTGCTATTTCATTAATAATGAGCTTTATTTTTATTTTTGGTAAAAAATGTCACAAAATGCATTTACAAATTAGAGTCGCGTAGTCGTTCAACTAGATTTTGTATTTAAATCATCGGGTGATTAAATCCCTTTCAAAAAAGTTATAATCAAACATTTTTTAAAAGGTTTATATGATTGTTTAGCTCCTATTAGATATTAGCTTCTAAACATAGAGAGCTTTCAATTGGTACCAAATTTCTTTACTTTGTTTTGTGCCAAGAAAAGTTATGGCACCATAAGCGCGGCGTTGGGGCACCCAGTTGAGTCCAATGCTAAACGCAATTTTCTAAATTAATTGTGGAATACGGAAACCCCTTTTTTTGTCAAATTCATTCGCTACACTCCGATCAAAAAGGCATAATTGTAAATAAACTTAATCCACTTGTCGAACGATTGCAACTTAAAAAACCAATTAACTTTTAATCAGTGTTAAATATAACCAGTTTATTTCTTCTTTTCTCTCTCAACCAAACATTTTTTTACATTAATCATTTTCATACAAAAATTGTGCAATATTTTTAGACCAATTTTTGGTAGAAACGAATAGGAAGGAATCTTTTTTTTATAGAATCTAACAAATTTGAAGGGAATTGAGCATTTTTGAACGTATTATTAGAATTTTCTTCGCATTTTTAAGAAAATACGAAAATATTATGCACACCCTAAAATGGTCATAATTTATTATGCCAATTTTTTTTTGTCGTTATCCAGTCCGTTATTATTGATTAATATTTTTAAACATTTTTTTCTAATCCATTAAACTTCCATAGTTTTATTAAAATGTGTTGTAACGGTTGCACGGACATGTGGATGTGCTGCTGTTGTTGTCAAGTCACAAAAGTGAATTTTGTTATTAAATTAATTTGTCCGTCAAATATAAATAATAAATGAATTCATTCAGGGTGCCCAAGCTGTGGCTTGGATTTGTCTGGTGCTTGGCTTCCTTTGCCTGCCATTTTCAATTATATTTTTTGAAAAATCATTGTTATATTTCAATAAACAATAAAATAACAACAAAAAAAAAAATTATAGAAAAAACAAAAAAAGTATAAAAAAATTGAACCTCTAGTTTTAATTGACTTTCGCCACAAAAAATAGGGCATTCTTGCACCCCTGCTGTTCATGGATAAAGCAATTAGTAACCGCTCGATGTTCACCTTGTCCAAATTGACTTTGTACGCTGGAACATTACGAATTTGAATTCTCACGGGCCCGGTTGAATAGTTTTTGAACAAAAGTCAATGCCACAGCGCTCAATCGTCGACCACTTCAAGTCGAGCAGGTTGATCAATCGCGTTAAGAGTGTGCCCATCAAATCAGAAATTTAATTTTAAAATTCTTAATCAAAAACCTCTATGGACGCGTAGATGGAATGATTCGTTGTCCTTTCAAACAGAAGCGAAGTGAAACGGAGCACGGATAGAACCGGCGACTCGAGAGTGTCGTAAAAGTGATTCCTCTACCAGCACGGCGTCCAAAATCTCGTCGCATTTATTCAAACATCGAACCACCGCCCCATTTCTGTCTAAAAGTGAAACAGCAAAAATACAAAATGCGCGTTAATTTTGAGCAGAAAGTGCGGGGCGGCAATGGAAGCGATCTGCACGTGTTCCAGGGGGGGGGGGTGTCGTTGGTGCCTATATGCACCGCCGGGAAAAATATTTTGAAGATTTAACAAGATAAGCTGTCATGCTCTCCGGGCGAAATTGAGACCAGATACTCATTTGTTTCAAGAGGATTTGGCCAAGTTGCCGATCAGAAAAATGGGTGTCTTCAAAGACTACGTCAAGTCGTTGATCGACATTGGACTGGGTCCACAGCGAGAGCTGGAGCCGCAGGCAGCCCAACTGCCCGCGTTCGACAACCCGTTCAAGCAGGTAAAGAAGAGCAACATGTACATTGCAGATGAGGAAATGATGGGCTCGTTTGTTGATTCCGAACTGTCCTGATCACTTGTATTTCCTACCAATCTTTTGTTCTTAGGGCGAATTTTGAATTTTGCCAGTGACATCATGTTTTTGTGAAACCGAATTGCGCGTTTTTTTGTGGGTGAGAAGAACGCCGGTGCCAGCACATCAGTGTCTTCTTACGGGTCCTACGGTGTTGACAGTGTACAACGGCGTCGAGCGGTGTCAGAGGCGGCGGGCATCCAGCGACCGGTGTGCGGCCGCTCCAACGACGGCCTGGACCGATTGACCCTAACCGTTCGGCAATGTGGAGTGGGGTTTGATGGCATACCATTTTGGCACGGTGGATGAGGAGGACAATGATGAGTTGGAAGGGGAGCAGAATCAGCAGCAGCAAACGGTGATGGAGAACGAGGAGGTGGAGCAGTACAATGCATACCGAAATCAGCACAGCTTCAGTATGAAGGACGCGCAGAAAGAGGTGGATTTGCAAGCTCCTTTTAAAGAATTTTTGTTCCTTTTTATTATAATGCTGATCCAACAATCTCTGAACTCGGCGATGATGCGGAGAAGGAAAACGCCATGATTGGAACAAAAAAGGAGGTGAAACGGTGGAAAAATTTTACTGTAGCCTATTTTATTTGATTTTTTATGTGTAGGCCACTTCACGCTCCCCGTCGTCCATCGTGTCCATTTGTTCATCAGTTTTAGTTGTGCCTAAAACACCTCCAGACACGGTAACAAATCATTCATGACCGAATTTGAATGTCTTATATAATCTTGAGAAGTACTTAAAAGTTATGGAGTCGCTGATCAGGAATATGACATCAGAGCTATCATAAGACATCATTTAATTTATGATTTTTGAAGAAAAAAAAATGCAATTTTTCCAATGTCGAGAAGGAGGTGTTTCTAGCGGTATTCGGGGGCGTAGAATCCGAATCTGACATCCATTTGGATCAATTTAGGATCCCAAATTCGAATTATTTTCGGAAATAAAACATTTCAAACATCATTTTTGCCTCAACATTTGGGTCATTGATGAAATTTAAGAGCAGGCAAACTTTGTCGACAAACGGGTCAATTCGTAGCAATGGCTTAGAGAAATTTCGGACGAAAGCGTCTTGGATCGCTTTAGCCGTGCCCACGAGCTCATCCAAAAACGCCGATTTGCATCTGTAAATGGAAACCGCTACTTCGGCTGTTAGTGTTTTTTTTTAAACAATTGTAACCTTTTTTATTTCATTTTCCAAAATTGTTAATCTTTTTGTTTTGTTCCAATTTTTCGCACAATTTCTTTGTATCGCTTAAATGTGCCACACTTATTGAAATCGAGCAGATGGGGAAAGTGCCTGAAATTTGGCCAATTTTCTTACACACTTATGTTTAGAAATGGAAAATAATGTGTTGGGTGAGCGTCTTCATAGTTCCCTTCTTTTTCGACTTAGTGGAGCGCTCAAAGGACGAAAATGAAACAAATTTTGTGCAGGAAATTTAAAAATGAAAATTAAATCGAAAATTTCCTATTTAAAATTACATTTTCAATTAAATTTAATTATATCGCCAATTTTAATTGATTTTGTACATTTCACTAAATCCAGAATCGGACATATCACCACCTAAGTCAGAATTAAAGAAAAATGATCGAATTTGGAAGGGAAACATAAAAAAATTTTAACTCTGGGAATTCTTCAGCTCAAATGGCTCACTGCCAAGAAGCAATGATAAAAGTTGGGAAGAAATGAAGCGGAGCTTTTTAAATCGTGAAAAGAAACCGCTAATTGCCTGCCCCTGATGTGCCGAACACATCTTGTCTCGTCCCCGATCCCCGACATGGCATGCCCCGGCCTCCCCGAGCGCGGTTTGTAGGATGATTTTCTGAAAATAATCTCTAAAAAGAAATTAACAAATCTTTTTGTATCCTTTTAATAACACATCAATAGAGAGACCCATAATAATAGGTGCAACAAAGTATTTATTTTGATAGATTTGCTATGCAATCAAAAGGGCTCATGGGATAATGCAATATTTAGAAAGATAGGATAACATTGATGTCCGAACGACAGTCGGTGTGACTTCAAATGCTATTTAAATTCTTTTGTTGGCGCTAATGAGAGGACCCTTAAATAATAAGCTCCTCTCGAAAATTCACTGATCGTTTCTAAGTGTTCTTTAATATTTTAAAACAGAATGACCCGCGTTTTGGAATTTTCAATTTGAAAGCCTAATTATCTTTCTTTTGAGGCCCCTTAAATAATAAGCTCCTCTCAAAAATTCACTGCTCGTTTCTAAGCGTTCTTTACCCCGGCGAGGGTGAACTAACACCCCTAAAGATTGACAATTTTGGTGAGCAACAAGTACTTTTGAAAATGTGACTTATGTGTGCAGTTGTGGTGTAGTGGTAACTGGTATAGTCTCCGGGATGGGTCAACTTGGGGTTCGGCTCCCGATTGCGTAAATGAATTTTTACAACTTTATATGAATCCCAATGACGGAAGAAACAATTTTTAAAATTTTTAAAGGGTGTCCGTACGTTTTGCCTCCGATCATTTTGCCTCCGGTACGTTTTGCCTCCCCAGCTAAAATAGTACGTTTTGCCTCCCCAGCAAAAATGGACGTTTTGCCTCCTCAGCAAAAATGTTACATTTTGCCAACTCATCAAAAACTTAAATTTCTGTCAATTTCGAACCCCGGACCCGAATTCGAAGGTTTTTCTTTCCAAAATTTTTTCGGAATCTTTTGACCTCAAAAACATTCAAACACATGCTCAAAATCATTCAAGAAACGTAACATTGCCAAACCGTACCGGAGGCAAAATGATCGGAGGCAAAACGTACCATTTTTGCTGGGGTGGTAAAACGTACCATTTTTGCTGGGGAGGCAAAATGATCGGAGGCAAAACGTAGTGTAACCTTTTTAAAGTGTTTCCGTGTTTTTTAAAATATTTTTGATGCCAATTCATTTTACTCTTTTGGCCAGCAAAATTGGGAGACTATTTAAAACATGTATTTATTACTTTGCTCAAAGTTGATCTTAAGTATTTTAGTGTCATAAAATTGTAGTAAAAATAGCGCAATTTTTTATTCCATCTATTACTTTAAAATTTTGAGAATTCAACAAGTTATAGTCAAAAATCACTAAAAACTTCCAAAATTTAAGAAGTGTTAGCCGAATTTGGTTAATTTTGAAGCAATTTTCTTAACAAATATTGTTAAAATCTTCAAAAAAATTTCCGGAGGCGCCTATCGGCACCGCCGACTCCTGTCATTCCTAAAAAGCTTCTAAAAACACCACCATTTTTTTAACTTTTGGATTGAAAATCCCAACAAAATTTCTAAAATTCTCTCGCGCCAATCCCCCCCCCCCTCAAATTTTTTTTGAAAACCGCTGACCAATTCACTCAAAGCAAAACTTGGCCACTGAGTTGTTGGGTCAAGTCAAACATGACGTGAACTCCATCAAATAATTTTTTTCAGTAATTACAAAATTCCCTTTACTTTGAGATTTAAAAATAAAATTATATTTTATGCTTGCCTAGTGAAGACATTGCTGAAATTTTTATAAAAAAAAAAAATTTA
Organism: Globodera rostochiensis; assembly: GCA_018350325.1. NCBI lineage: Eukaryota > Metazoa > Nematoda > Chromadorea > Rhabditida > Heteroderidae > Globodera > Globodera rostochiensis. The sequence continues at coordinate 613,899 of JAEVLN010000031.1, forward strand.
TGAACAAAATTTTCATCAACCCCGAACCCCGAACCCCGACCCCGACCCCGAAAAATTTGGTCGTCCCCGACCCCGGCATTGCCAACCCCGGCCAACCCCGACCCCGACTTTCCCGCCCCCGAGGGGTCGGGGACCAACCCTACTCTAAACACAACTGACCTATGGTCAAGATGCATGAGTGGGGGCAAGTAACAAAAAATCCCAACTGAACCTGTGATCACGCGCCGTGGACCTAATTTTTTTAACCTAATATGTAACAATAATTAAAGCTTTGTCGGATAAAATTCTGCATACTCCTTTAAGACAGGGCTTCCATCGGGTAAAGACAATTCCCAAGTACAAACGTCTTGATTTCCAAGTACATAACGGGCCAATTTTACGAATCAAGTACACTCAAAATTTATAATTTTAACGCAAACCTTTGCTGAACGTTTCGCCAATAATTCTTTAAATTTTTTTCACGGCAGCGCATGTCGGGGCTATCGGACATTTGGCACATTGGACATTTGGAACACTGACATTTGGCACATTGGATATTTCGCACACTAGTGAAAAAAGAACGTTTCGCACACTGGGGGAAAAGGAAATTTGGCACACTGGACATTTCGCACATCGCTCGCACATTGAATGGTTCAGATTCGAATAAAAATACTACCAATCGATTCCTCTCGTCGAGCTGAGTATACGAATCCCCAAAAAGTTTGTGCCGGAAACCACTATGAAGAAAGTTATGAGCCACCAAAAGTTGGCCAAAATGGGTTGGCATAGTGTTTTTTGATGTTGTTTTGATAATTTATTGAATTTTGAGTGCAATTTTAGCCAAATTATTCAACATTGGCTTAATTTCAAATTTATTCATCTATCTAAAATGCTTTGCAAGCTTTTGTTGAATGAGTGCGAAATTTATGTGCGAAACGTCCCCCCCCCCAGTGTGTGAAACGTCGTTTTTTTCACTAGTGTACGAAATGTCCAATGTGCGAAATGTCCAGTGTGCGAAACGTCTTCCCCCTCCCCCCAGTGTTCGAAATGTCCGTTTTTTCACTAGTGTGCCAAATGTGCAATGTGCCAAATGTCCGGACACCCATGTCGGCGCTGCCGGACCTCTCTCCATCCCGAAAACCAGTCGCTAGCTAGAAAAAATTTTCGGTGGGGGGGGGGGGGGTTGAACTTTAGGGGTGCATTTTCCATTAATTTAATTTTTGTTAAGCAATTTTAAAAAATGCAAATTTTTACGAATTCTGCTTCATTTCTGTGGGCGGTGGGGCGGTGGAGGGTCGGCGGTGCCGATAGCTCACCGCCGGAGAAAATTTGGCGAAATCTGTTAAGAAAATTTGCTACGAATTTTGCTAAGCAAAAAGGATCCTCCTATGGGTTTTTTTCAAAAAAACAATTTCCAGGCTATTTCCCATTAAAATCATCGAAATGTCGATCAGATTTTACAAAGAATTTATGCCGCCAAACTGATGCATAATACAAACCAAAAATAAATGTAAAAATGTGTAACGAAAAAATTTCAGGGAAATTGTTCGAATTTCGGGTTCGAAATCGGTTGAAATGGAGCTAATGATCGGATTCTACGACCTCAAAACACCTATGAACACCTTTTTATCGATAATACACTGAAAATTGGGGTAAATTTGAAGAAAAAAAAATCTTTGCGGGCTTAAAAAAATTTCTGGAAAAAATCAATTTGAAGGATGAATATAGCCGACAAAATTCTCTACAAAAGCCAAAGTGCTTTCACTTTATACGACACCAGAATCTGTTTAAAAAGCACAAAATTGGGAATAAATAAATACTCTGTGCAAAAACTTACGCCCTTCAATCATTGTGAAGTATTTTGTTCTCAAAATTCTTATATTTTATTTTGAATGAATTTTTTCGTAGAAAACTGCAAATTTATTCTAATACTCTCCGACAAATATATAAAATTCTTGAAACAATACTAATTAAAGCATTTATTGTCGGACGACGACAAAAAAAAAGTGAAAATGATAGTTTTGTTTTTGGCCTAAGAAATTGTCAGAGAAATCTCTCATTTTTTCCCTTATATTTTTTCCGCCGTCATCCAACACTTTTTGTGTAACCGTCCATTGTCCAATCAAATCATAATTTAAATAAAAATTTTTTTATTATAGGAAAATTCATTATTAAATTATAAAAGTATTTCATTTTAAAATGATATAGGTATTGGAAGAGTATTTAAATATTAAATTTTCTTACAAAATTTTACTATGTTATTAATTTGAGAAATAAATTATTCTGTCAAAGGAGTGAAACAATATCAATTTGCCAAATTGGCAAGGAATTTTAACCCGCCCGTGTTTATAATGCAAAAAACGACAATTCCAATCGGAGTGAATTCGTCAAATTGTTTTTTAGCATTTCGTTTATCGTTAAATAGCGGCAGATTTATTCTACTGGAAATTTTTAATGAAAATAATAAATATTTTCCCCCCAAAAATTTTTTCGAAATTTTATCCTTTTCCAATTTCAAATAATTCATACAAATTGGTGGAAATAAATATTCCAATGCACGAGGAATATAGTGCGGATCAAAGGCAGGGATGCCAACTCAACTGCGGTAAAATATGGCAACCGGCTCCAAAAATATGGCATTTTTATGGCATCGAGGGGCCAAAAATATGGCATTTTTATGGCATCGAGGGGCCAAAAATATGGCATTTTTATGGCATCGAGGGGCCAAAAATATGGCATTTTTATGGCAACTTTCTTAAGGAATTTTCAAAAAAACAATTTTTTTTGAGAGTTTTGCTTCACTTCTGGGGAGGGTCGGCTGTGCCGATAGGCGCCGCCGAAAAAAATTTTGAATTTTTGACTCTCATTTGTTATGAGATTTGCAACCAAAACTTCAAATTTAAAAACAAAGAGCACTTTTTTCGGGCATTCTTTTTTCACTTAAAAATGAGTATTTTCACAAAGTTTAAAATATGGCAAAATTATGGCAAGTGTGGAAATATGGCAAACAATAAGGCAAATTCCCAAAATTATGGCATTTGCCTTAAAAATAAGGCAATTTGGCATCCCTGGTCAAAGGTTGGGCGTTTCGTGTTTTGTTTGTCCAAAATTTGAGTAAAATCAACATTTTTAGGAGCCCAAAAAAATTCAAAATTTTTTCATTGCAGACCCTCTTTGTTCTTGTGTAAAATTTATGTAAAAAATCGCAATTTTATAAAATTTGAGGATTCATTTTCTAAAATAACTTTTTTTCTGCTATTTTTTTGCTGTTAATAACTTGTTCTGGTACATTTTATTCTTCGAAGAAATAGTGCGCGAAAAGGAGAGGAGAGGGCGTTAGACGACGAGAGTAATTGGACATCAACGCACCCTATCGAAAATTTGTTTTAGTTTTTCCATAAGAAATCAGAAATTGTCGGGTCTGTTGAACCACAAGGACGAAGGGTCTAGAGGTGTTTAGGAGCAACGCTGTTAACAATTTTTTAAACTGTCAGACCGAAAGGTTGGACTTAAAATACCTTACCAAAAAAAAAAAATCGTACAATTTAATTTAAATTTTCAAATATTCTTCGAAGGAATAATATGTTGCGCAAAAAAGCTTTTTTCATACAGCAGGTTCTTCTCGTTCGTTTAAATTATTGTTAATTTTAGCGCTAAAATTTGGAATTAAGGGGGCATTGATCAGTGTTTTCCTGTTCCAAGGATTTTGAACTTATTCCTGTTCTGTTCTGAAATCTTAGAACAGCCTGTCTGTTCTGTTCCGACCTCGAGAACAGAAGAGTGTAAACTGTTCTTAGACTGTTCTAAATTAAAATTTTTCGAGTGAAATTCAGTAATCAAATTTAAAGAAAAAAATTAAAAAATTTCTATGCCTTAATTTTAAAAAAATCTGAAATATTTTTTTAAATTTTTAGAACCGTCGAAGTTCATAAAAAGTGAGAAAAAATCATTTACACAGCCCGGGGTTCGAACCCACATCCCCAGGCACCCCTGATCACTCACTATTATATTACACCAAACAGAGAATAAAATAAAAATAATTTAAAAAATTTTCACTCGAGAAATTTGAACCTTAATCAAAATAAAATTACGACACCCAGTTTAACCACTGAGCCAAGTGAGATCCTAATGAATTTTGTTAATTTTCTGAGTCTAGGAGAATTGCGCACCGTGAAAAAAAAAATTCAATAGAGGGGGCCCTTTTAGTCAACATTTTCGAAATATTTATATCTCCAAAAAATAGTCTGAATATGTTTAATACGCTATTACGAATTCGTCAATAGAAAATAAAATTGAGAATTTAAAGTGGTTTAAGCCACCCTGGCTTGGGATTCGTTAGGCTTAGGCCTAAGCCACCCTGAGCTTAGGGGTTCAATTAGCGCATCAAATAACATAATTTCAGATAATTTTGTATAAAACTATTTTTCACAAATTTTGACTTCTCCTTTTTTTTTTGCTGGTGCGCAATTCTCCGAAAACTGTCGGTGCGCAATTCTCCAGTGCGCAACCGGTCCCCGAATTTTCTTTATTAAATAGAAAATTTGGAAATTTATTTTTTCATCACCAACGATTTATGAAATTTGAAGATGGCAAAGAACTTGGCAAATAAATGATGGTCACATTTTGATCGATTCATCAGAAACAAAAAGAATTAGTGCTTTTGGATCGTCTTGAATTTCAGAGGCAAAAATTCTGTAAATTCTTAAGCCCCCCCCCCATCTTTAATCGTTTGTTTATTATTTGGTAGCATTGGTTTTCAAAAATTTCGACTAAGCCTTTTTTTATTCATTATACGCAGGCTTCGTCCTCGTAGATAAAATGCTAAAAATGGTTAATTTTAAAAATGGCTCAAGCACTCAGAATTTTTAAATGCACCAGTTTTAAGTTACTAAAAAGGCATGAATGTTTTCCTTATTCTCTCAAGTTTAGAAATCTTCATTTTTTAAGTTTTGAGTTTAAATTTTCATATTTAAATAGGTATTTCATTTGTTCAAGTCATCCATCATTGCTGATTATGGCCGATGTAAGTGCATAAGCAGGGTTCGATTTGCACCAATCGGTCATGTTCAGCGGAGTTTTTGTAGGTGAACAATGAGAGAAATCATTACATTTTGCTATAATTTTAACGTATTTAAATAAGATTTTTTTGCATTTTTTTGTTTTTAATTTGCTTAATTCTTGTTTATTTGTCTTATGATGCAATGTTCTAACAGCAATTTAATTTCGGTCGAGCATTTTTATTTTTAATGTCCGAGAATATCTTGGCATTGGAACCGATTAACTTCCGACCGGTATTCCATATTTTTTTGAAAAGTCCAATAAAAATAATTGAATTTGAATTTTAAAAAATTCGACTTTGATATGCCTATTCAACGAACGAAGAATTTGGATTTAAAGGCCCTGTAATGTTTTGGCAAACATGTTGAGGCCGTCAAATTTGTCCTTGGCCTAGTGGTTTTCTTTTTGACAAGTCTGATGTTGTGTGTTGGGTCCCGGCCCCGGTTTTTCTGGTCCCGACCAGAACCAATAATTTAAACTGTGATTTTATGGAATCTTGTTGTTTTTTACCCTGTCCAGCACCGGCAATAAGATTCACAATATTAATAATAATTTCACTTTTGGAAATTCACAATCAAAAAAACATAATTGAAAAACGAAAAAATCTCGCAAAGATTTTTAGAAATTCGAGATTTTACGAGATTCTCGATCAAAATCTCGATCGGTCATCACTCTAATCAAAGGATCCGTACATAATTTTGCCACTTTTTAGATCCGGGCCCTAATATCGACCCCACTCTAAGCCTAACGCACGAATCTGAACGAATTTTTTGGCGGAAACCACGTTGAAGCAAATTTTGGGCTCGGGACTGAGGTGTCTTTTTCAGTGAGGACTCAATTATCTACCTCATTCGTTCCCCCAATAATGGAACTTTTTTTAATATTTTCAAATATTTTTTTATTATTTCGTAACAAAGATTGCTGATTCTGTAACAATTTTTACGGCGAATGTGTACGACGCGAAAATCGCTTCTATAGGGTTTTCTCTAAAGCCAGAATTTTGGCCTCACCCGGACCCAGATTCCTAAATTCGGAAAAAACCGCACCGGATCAAATAATCCGGGTAAAACAGCCGGATCCGGATTTTGCAAAAATTTTAACATAATTCTTTAATGAATTTTGTTCGATTTGGGCTGCCGGACCTAGAATTGATTTTGGAGAAACATTTTTGAGCGTCCTTGAATTTCGTCAAATTTTTCTGTTTGTGCAAGTATAAGCTAATCGATCAAATAGCTTGCAAAAAAATGTTACAGACTACTGATCACGAAAAAGTCGAAATTCTCGAACATTTTATTTTCTGACAGTCTCAAAAGTTAATGAAGCATTTAGTCAGTCAACTTAATAATTAATTCTACAGCACTTAAGCTTTTGAACGTTACTAAATTTGTAATGGTCGTTGCTAGTGATGCATGAGAGTCTCGGGGTCAAGTCTCAGTCTCGGTCTCGAGTCTCGGGGTCAAGTCTCGGTCTCGGTCTCGGTATCGAGTCTCGAGTCTCGGTAAATTTTGGGTCTCGTGCATCACTAGTCGTTGCTAAGATTTGATGGTTAGAATTTAAATTTTGATGAGACCTTTATTTCTTTATTTTAAAAAACAAAAATGTGCAAATGATAGAATTAACAGTTTTTTTTGAGATTAACTACTTAGAAGCATCCTTTCTTTTAGTTCAGGGCTCTGATTCGTCCTTGAATGGCAAGTACAGTCATTGAAAATGGACCTTCGATTTTAAAAATTGAAAATGTCCTGATTTTTAAGTAGGAAAGTTGTGCATTTTTGTGTGCTTCCACTCAACCCGGAGAAGAAAGTCCAAATTCTCTCATTTTTTTTTGTATGGAAAACAGAACGGATGCTTTTGTTTAGGATTGGTCCCCGACAATTTGTTCGTCCCCGACCCCCGTCTTCCCCCCCCCCCCCCCTCCCACTCCCCGAGGGGTCGGGGACCAACCCAAGTTTTGTTCATACTTTTAGCTTTGAAAAGCGAATTCAGAGAGGGGAATTTGTGTCCGGTTGATCAGTGGCTGGATGATGGGCTGAAAAGGAACAGTCATCACATCGCTTATAGCATTGATTTTGTTGGCTTTTCCATAATTATCATCAATTTTCGACAGCCAATGGGAAAGTGGTTGACGGCCGGCCCATTTTTAGTGCTATTCCCCCATAAATACGACGGGTTTCTTTTATCTCTCTACGCCAAGAATCAGTTTTTGGAGCACATTTAAAAATTAAACTACGCGGTTTATACGTGCCAATGAAATTGCGAACAATTTTAATCCTTCTAATTATCGGCCAATGTCTTCTGAGTGCTTCTTTTGTCGGTAGCTTTATTAAATTTAAATGCATTAAATTTAAATTCTATTATTTCTATTAAATTTAAATTCTATTATTTCTATTGTAGAAGCATTGCTGAGATGCAAAAATCGGAGAAATTTTAATGAGAAGGAACCTAATGAACGCTATCACTGCGGCGATGCCGACCAATATTGTTTTTCTGCCGTTTGCAAAACATGTTTGCATTATTCATTCTAAATAATGTGGTTTTTTTTTTAATTTTATGATTTAAAATTGAATCCATGGTTAAATATTTGCGTGATGAAACCCAGGGAATGGGTAAATTGAGCTGAAGAACTTATGAGTAAACTTTGCAGACGATGCGGAAGAACCAGAATATTATGTTTTTGGATGTGACACTGAAAGTCGTGACAACAAGAACTGTTTTGCTGCTATCAAGAATTTGCCAAACATCGAAAAGTTCAGCCCGCAAAAATGGAACTGCAGTTGCTGGTATCGCGAAAAGGGGCAAAGCTATTCAAATGAAGAAGCAATTCCGGCTTGGGCATTGAGTGAGTGAGTGCATGGAGCCAAGTCTAAAATTCCCTAAATTTATACACTTTTCTTAGCTCAAATGCCAGGCCGGGCGGAGGGGGGGGGGGGGTGTTAGCTCAAAGTGCCCGGGGTCGGGGGTTGTTAGCCCAAATTCCGGGCGATCGAATCAAGAGAGTTTTTCCAATTTAAGATCCCACTACGCCATACCCGGATCTACCGATCGATCCCACTACGCCATACCCGGATCTACCGATCGAGCCCAGTTGTGCATTGAAATCTGCCCATAATTCTTTTTTAGTGCTGCTGATGATCGGTACTTTTTGACAAAATTATTTAAGCAAATTTTCAGTAATTTTATTCACGCGATTTGTCTTCGGTGATCGATGACACTAAACGGATCATTGTTCATGATCAGTGATGGTCAATTTATGAGGAAAAGAAATTGTGGAAGAAAAAAATATTCTAATTAATATTTACATAATAACTTTTCCCCCATCTAAAGCAATGTATAAGGATAAAAATTTGAAATTAAAATTTGCTCTTCAGAAATTCAGAAAATTGGAACTTAAGAAAATTATGGGTTGAATTTGATCAGAAGTCAGTGCTTAATGCAATGAATGTTCGGCTAATAACAAATTGGATCGACCCAGAAAAACGAAAAATGTACAAAATTCTTACAAATTTTTGTTCATCTTCCGGTGGAATGCCAATGCTAGCGAAGGAATTTTTCGTGAAAATGTGTCATCTTTTTACCAGATTTCATCCAAACCAAACATTTATTTGGTAGGATTCACCAAAAAGGGATAAAAAAGAATCGTCAAGAATGTGAAAATGTTTTGATCATTATTCACCAACGTTTTCGTTTTTAAAAAGAATCAAATTGTATTCAAACTCGTATAAAGATTATCGTTTTAACTATAAAAAATATTTTATTTACCAATGCTCAGTAAAAAATAAAATGTTGTCAGACGAACATTCAACAAGCCCAGCGGGAACGAGCAGGTGGGTGGGTATCTGGGTAAATAATTAAGGTGCAAATTAAGCTAATATGAAGCTAATTAATTAGCTTCTAAATTAGCCTGTATTTAAAGCTTAATAATTAATATTAAAATTTTCAAATTAATGCAACATTGATTATTTAAGCTTTTTGTGGCTTGCCATTTCCGGTGGCATCATCGTCATTCTGCTTGGTCTTCACCTAATTGTCGCTATTTTAAAATACCGCCATGTACGTCGCACTCAACGAGCACCTGCACAGATTGCACCAGCATCACCTGCACTAGCAACACCTGCACAGATTGCACCAGCAGCACCTGCACACCTGCACAGATTTCACCAGCAGCACCTGCACAGCTTGCACTAGCAGCACCTGCACAGCTTGAACCAGCAACACCTGCACCAGCAGCACCTGCACAGCTTGCACCAGCACAGATTGAACAAGCAGCACCTTCACAGATTGCACCAGCAGCATCTGCACGAGCAACACCTGCACAGATTGCACCAGCAGCACCTGCACAGATTTTGCCAGCAACACCTGCACAGATTTCACCAGCAGCACCTGCACAGCTTGCACTAGCAGCACCTGCACAGCTTGAACCAGCACAGATTGAACAAGCAGCACCGGCACAGATTGCACCCGCAGATGCGTCTGTTCGATTGTATTATGCATATGATTCATATTCTTCTTATTATTGTCGATACGATCGCTTTTAATGATACAGAGATTTGTTTTTAATTCCATTTTAATTTGCTTGTAGAACATTTATACATTAAATAAAGTTGTGCTTTTAAAAATCTCCATATTTTAATAATCTTTTCGACGGGGTAGAGAGCCTAGGAAGCAGAAACTTTCTGCCAGAAAGTGCCGGGATCGGTGTTCGGGAAGGAACCCTATTTAAAAATCAATAAATTTATTGAACTCAAGTCAAGAATATTAATTGAAGGTAAAATGCAACAATTCTTCTTGACTTCATTCTCATACCCATCAGTGCGTCAGTCCGTTTATTTGTCGACAACATTTTTAATTAGTTTTTAATTTACTAGCTTTTGATGATTACTGAAATTAGTCAATTGTTCAAAAATTCACTCCAATTCCGGATTTAAAAAAAGGACATAAGTTTAATGCATTGATATCGGCAAAATGTTGGCCCACAAAAGTGAGGAAGGCACACACACCTTGAATGAAGAAGGGGTTGATTCAAAGGGCTTTTTGACTTTGCCATTATCACCACCACCAGTGTTCAAATTAAGGTCACCGCCGGGGGGGGGGGGGGGATCCCCGGTCAAACCGGGGATACCGGAATGACAAAACGGGGACGGGGATGAGAATGGCCGGGGATCCCCGGTTTTCCCCGTCCCCGCCACCCCCCCCCCCCCTCCCCCGGCGGCGACCCTAGTTCGAATTCCTCCGGCCGCGGTGCAACAAATTCAGTCAACGGCATTGACCAATCGATAAGCATGCAAGTATAAAGCTTAAGGAAAATGTTTGATCATAGCTCACATTAACGAACTGGCCCAAATCATATACCAATCAATCGAGTCGACACTACGATCGCTGTTGGCGGGCCGCCAGCAGCGGCCTTTCATTATTTTATCCGGCTTTTGTTAAGTGAAAGTCGTTTTTCCTTAATTTCCAAATTTCCAATGCACCTCTAAAAATGGACTTTTGTCGAGACTAAAAATTCTAGAGCCAACAAAGGGGAGTTTTTTGTTTAACTCATATTTAAACATTTTTTTGACTGAATCGCATTTGTTTTTATCACAAAAATGACCCGGTAATTAAGGACAAATACTAATTGCATTTGAATAGTTTGGTTTTTGCATTTTTCTTTACCTATGCTTATAAAGAGACAGGACCCTATTGGTCAACATTTTTTTTTTAATTCTAAAAATAATCTAAATGTTATTTGATGCACTGATTACGAATTTGAAATAGAAAATAAACATTGAGAATTTAAAATGGTTTTTGAATTGGTTAATTTTTGCCCCAAGCCAGGGTGACTTAGGCCTAATAATGAACCACTAAATCGGGCTTTTCCCCAATTATTCTCCGGCTTTTTTCATTCATTTTCATAAATTAGTGGCCCTGAGACTGTAATGGCCAGACGGTAATGGCCAGACGGTAGTGGCCAGACGGTAATGGCCAGACGGTAATGGTCAGACGGTAATGCCCAGACGGTAATGCCCAGACGGTAATGGCCAGACGGTAGTGGCCAGACGGTAGTGGCGAGACGGTAGTGGCGAGACGGTAGTGGCCAGACGGTAGTGGCCAGTTTCCATATAAATCGCAGCCCTACCCATAAGTTAATGTAAATGCTTAAATAAAAAATGTCAATTAAAACAAACAGGGCCAGCTGAGAAAACAGAGCTTCAATGTGCATTGCTCCTTTTTGGGATTGAATTGCATTGGCTTCGACGTTTAAAGTTCAATTATTCCGACTTCAAAAATTACTATTTCGTTAATTGGCGTAAGTGCGAAGATGCTTTTTACAACAACATTGATAACAACTATGGCCCTGTATGTCAATTAAATATTAGATTATTCGAATTTAAACAATTAGTATTTGGAAATCTATAAAGTAAAAGTAGTAAGCCACAGGCAACCGTTTTTATTACTTTTTTTAAGTGTTAGAATATAACGATTTTAATAAATTTTTATTTTAGTTTCGCAAAAGTGTGTTCAATGGACTGCAAACAAATTACATGACTGCTGTTCAAATAGACGTCGACCAATGCAAAGGCGGGGGGGGGGGTATTGATTGGAATATTAATTAAATTAATCTTGTTTATCTTTTAATAAATTTAATAATATAGTATTTTTTATTTTATACCATTAATATATTTATAATTACGCTATTTAAGGAGTGAGACAATTTGCGGAAGCATTGCGAAAAATTGTTGTTGATATTAAAGATCGGAGGGCACGGGAAAGTGCCGATGCTTTTTCGGGATTTAACCGAATAGAATCGGCCGACCTTCTGGCCGATCTCTACTTGATATTGGAATCCGGGGTGCTCTTAACTGGACTTTTTTTTTAAACCTAATACGTAATAGTAAAAGTAATTATCCAAAAGCCGTGAAAAAAAATCAGAAAACAATTCGGGTGCCTAAACAACCAGAAAAAATAAGACAAGAAAATTAAAAAATAGTTTTTGTACGAATGCTTTTTTGCGCTGCCCTTGAGCTCGGACTTTTGGGAAAGCCAGGTCCGGGAACACGAATTTCTTCAGCTCTCTCTGGATTCAGACCGGGTCAAGAAATCCGGGTAGTCCGGAAAATCCGGGTTTTTTCTGGAAAATTTTTTGCCGAAGTAATTATGTATTGAAATACCGTTCTTGAATGCATTTTGGTGGTGCCGATAAGCACCGCCAAGAAAACAATGTTTGTCAAGAAAATTTTGTGAGACAGAAAGCCTGACAAAATTACGTATAAATTATTTGCAAAAATTAATACCTAATTACGAGCACCCCTGATTGGAATGTATTCCGACAAGAAAACAATTCTTCAAACACAAAAGGACCGTTTAAATCAAACGAATTTAAAATATTACTCCAAATTCTGAATTATGAACTGCGCGATACCGAAAGTGTTGAAAAATTAAAATATTTCAAAAAAAATTTTGGAAGAAAAAAGGCATTTTCCGAAAGAACATTAAACGAATTTTTGGCGCTTTTGGATCAAATAATTGGGGAGTACAGTTGCACAAGCGTATGCAAATTTAAATGGAATCAGAAAACATTTGGAGAAAACATTCCAAAATTTGGTCAAATATTTTTTGAAACATTTGAATAATATTCTGGCGAAGTGAAATATGACGGAAAGTGCCAAATAATGTCATTCCACCAAAAGTTCGCTGAACACTTTCTGCAACGACTTTATGCGCTAATAATAAGGTGAGAAAATCATAACAAAATTAATTTTGTTTATTAAAATTAGAATATTCAAAATTAATTTATGTTTAATTTTATTTTAATCAATTTTTTTCAAGTAAATCGGCGTCAATTTGCCAAATTGGCGAGGAATTGGACTTTGTCCAAACAGTGCAAAATGTCGCGTCAACGGAGCAACTTGAATTTGTTAGACGAAAAAAGATAATTCCAATCAAAGTAAATATTCAATTTTTCAAAATGCTTTTTTCTTTGGCATTTCGTTTATCGTTGCAAATTGAACAATTGGATTTGGCGGGAAAATATTTGAATGCGTTTGAATTCGCTTATAATTGCATTAAGGTTCAAACGAATGACAATCATAGGTAAATAAATATTTTTTAATCGCCGACTTTCCGGGGGTCCATTTTTGGAGAAAATAAATTTTTGAGTGGTGACTTTATTTGCTTTTTAATAAAAAATTTTCAATCAATTTGTTTAGCTGCTTCTTCAAATTTAAAATAAACATTTCAAAAGAAATTGTGGCAATTAATTTGCCAAATTGGAAATTGCCCAATTATATGCGAGAAGAAAATATAAATGAATTACGGCAGCAAAAAGTCAAAAGTGAGTGATGAGTAGAGCCCGGATTTATATGGGCTAAAACTTCCAAAATATGGCCAAAAATCCTAAAAAGTGCCAAAATATGGACTAAAAACCCCTCAAAATATGGACAAAAGTGACTAAATATGGACTAAAAACCCCTCAAAATATGGACAAAATTGACTAAATATGGACTAAAAACCCTCAAAATATGGACAAAAAAAAGTGACTAAATATGGCCTAAAAACGTGCTAAAACTGACAAAATCTTTTTTTATGCGTAAAAACCTTCAAAATTCATCAATTCTTTATCCATTTTCCTCTTAGTAATATAATCTTTTTTCACATGTTTTGGAAAAATTTATAAAAAATAACAAAATAAAAAATTTTAGGGAAAATTTTGGTCATTGGTGTTGGGTGCGTTTTTGGTCCAAGAAAAAGTCATTTTTACGGGTGCATTTTTGGTTTGAAAATTTTCTGATTTTTAAGGGTACATATTTTGTTTATTGCATTTTTTCCTAAGGAATTTTCACAAAAACTATGAATTCTTTAAATTTTGACAAAAATACTAAAATATGGATTTATAGGGACTAAAAAGTCGCTCTAACCATTTTTTGAAAATGAATGCGTCAAGCAAGCCCTATTCGCAAAAATATATGTTAAAACATAAAAATTCGGGCTCTAGTGATGAGTATTCTAAAATTAAAGTAAGAAATAAAAACTAATCACATTTAATTAATTTAACAGAAAACTTCGACTTTTTGCTTTCATTGTCCAACTGCACGCCAACATTCTATGAAATTTTGAAAGTGGCAAAGAAACTTGGAGATATCGAACTTCCTAAAGATGATGCCAAGAAATATGAAATTTGGCTGAATTGGTCGGACTCAAAATTATTTTTTAGAATTTTAAAATATATAAAACAATTACAAGGGCCTATAAAACAAATAGAGATTGATCTTGAAGATGATTTTTCCTTTTTGGCACATTTTATTGAATATTTATTGGAGCAAATGGCGACGGGGAACAAAATTCCAAAAACTGAAATGCGTAAGAAAATTAGTTTTAATCGGATTTTTGTTGCTATAATATTTTTTAGAATAGAAAACGATGTCAAAAAATATTTTGGTGAAAATTTGGTAAATTTTGAAGAGGTCCTAAACACCGACTTCAGTCCACACAACGGTTATACTACCTAATCGAATAATTTAACAGCGTTTTCAAAAATATATATTTTTCAAAAAAGTATTTCGTTAACTTACAAAATTTTTTTAGAATTGCAACAAATTGTTACTGAAATTTCGAGGAAATTGAACAAATTGAGCAAAATGGCAATTGGAATTATACCAATTTAAATATTACAAAAATTTGTCGAATGGAATCTTTTGGAATACGACCTTTACAAAATTGGGAATAATGATCAGAAATGGGAGGAAATTGATCAATTGCGCGGCGAATGTCAGAAGGCATACAGCAATTATTATTCCGAGAAGAATGCGAATAAGAAGTCCAAGTTTGAAGGGTTACCCTACATTTTGCCTCCATTACGTTTTGCCTCCTCAGCAAAAATGTTACATTTTGCCTCCTTACGTTTTGCCAACTGTACATTTTGCCTCCGTTACATTTTGCCTCCATTACGGTTTGCCTCCCCAGCTAAAAAGTTACATTTTTGCCACCTTAAATTTCGCACTGTTACGTTCTGCTAATGTTACGTCATGTTTTCATTTAATTGCTCAATTCTTCAATTTTATTCATAACTTTTTTACTGCTTTCACATTCAATTTCCAATAGCGGCATTATAACAAGATTTTTACTTATGGACGCTGATAGCGGCCTGATTATTGCCCTTGGATCAAAAGGAGAACAGCGAAAATGTAGACCCGGATGAAGAAGCTGCGAAACAAGTTCAATTTGAAAAAGACACAACGACACACGGAGCATTAGCTACCGCCTACCCCCACCCCCCTAAAAGTAAAGCAGAATTCAAAAAGAAAAATTGATGTTGGATGAGGGAATTGAAGTTGAAGACAATGAGGAAAATATTTTTGAGAATAAGTCCACCATTGAAAATTTTCCTCAATTGTCAATCCCGGTTCAACATGCTGATCACGGTCCCGTGCAACCTTAATACTATTCCAACATCAGTACACTGGTCACAATTTACACATTTGTCATGTCGCAATAAAACCTTTCTTTTTTTGTGTGGTGGCAAAATTAGTGGCAAAATGTAACATTTTGGCTGAGGAGGCAAAATGTAGCATTTTGGCTGGGGAGGCAAAACGTAACGGAGGCAAAACATAAAGGAGGCAAAACGTAATGGAGGCAAAATGTAGGGACACCAGTTTGAAAAATTGTTGAAAAATCTGATCAAAGTTTTGCGGGGAATTTGATATTTGAAGAGGGCTGTCGTCCCTTCGGGGGATGGAAATGGCATTTGTAACTTCACATACCGCTTTTTTGGCATTCTTTTGAAAAAACCCTTTTAAGAAAATGTTGTCAGTCGATCTTTTGGGGGGATGCATTTTTTGGTTTTGTTGTCAAAAAATAAAAAACTATGAAAAGTTGAAAACTCGACGAAAAACAACAAAAATATTGAAAACTCGTTTAATCTTTCGAGATTTATCGAGATTCTCGATCGAAATCTCGATTGATCCTCGAGTCCAATCTCTACTAAAAATACCATGCCCAATCCTTACCAAAAAAAGGGCAATTGCTTACTTAAATAATATGTATTGAACCGTTCCAATTCTCATTTCTGAAATGGTTACATTGAATTTACGAATTTGATTACTATACACTAAATTTGATTTAACATTAATAATAAAATCAATTCTTTAATTTAAATCAATATTTTGATGCGGCCGAGTTTTCCAGAGTGCCATCCAAAAACGAATTTGCCATGCGGTGCACAACCAATCGCTCCGCCTTGGCATAAACATAGGGGAAGAAGTCCCTTTGGAGCTCTAAAATGCGCATTTATGAAGATTAGAGACCAAAAACTTGTACCTAAAACGCAAAAGTTTTTTGGTCATTTTTTGGGCTTTACTCCAAGCTGCCCCAAAACCAAAAAGCTTTTGGTCCAATTTTTTGTACAAAAAAAAAAAACCAAAAAATTTTTTGGTCATTTTTTGGGCTTTACTCCAAGCTGCCCCAAAACCAAAAAGCTTTTGGTCCAATTTTTTGTACAAAAAAAACCCAAAAAATTTTTTGGTTTTGGGTTTTGGGTCCGGACTCTAATGAAGATCATCCCATTAAAATTTTACCAGCCATTGCCAGCTCTTTTTTTTGTTTGTTTTGTTTTTGCGTGTTCTTCTCATCTCCACCAGTTTGTTTTGGAAGGTTTTTTTGCTGCAAACGCTCAAGCAACTCATTCATCTAAATTCATTTTACAGCATTTTCGCGCTTCAAGACGCCTGCTTGATTTTCAAATTTTAATTCTTCAAATTCAATTTACAAAAGGAGTCGTCTGACACTATAACTTAACGAAGGAAATAGCAATTAAATATGGCAATGAGCGTTGGCGTTATGTCAATGCCAAAAAATGAGAATTACAACAGAAATCGAGTTGGCCACACATTGAAAACAAGAATTTTTGATTAAAAACACCGATTTGCCTTTTTTTTTTTTGCACAGAGCTTAGCAACTAAATTTTCTACCCAAAAGCAACTAGCTTTAAACCCAAAGCAACTTTTTTCTGAACACTTCAGCAAACAAGTTGAAAAAAAAGTTAAATTTTGATTAAAATGATTGAAAAACGCAAAATTTGGGTGCAAGAAAGGGAGGCAAAACAAAGTAAACGTGGTTTTATATATTTTTTTAGAATTTTTAATTTTAAATCATCCATAACTGTTTTATCAAAACGAACTTCATCCTACAGTCTAGCGGGTTCGACCCCCTGGCTCTGAGCAAAAAATGCACTTTTGTGTTGTGTAAATACAGTATGCCAACATTTTTGAAATCCACTTCACCACGCGGGCAAATTTGCCATTTCCAACTCATTTGGGGCGTAAGTTATAGTGTTTGAGGTGTGCAAATTCACACCAAATGGTCAAAACATCACTGGCTTTTTGTTTGAATAAAAATACAAAAATATTCGCTGCTCAAATCACCATTTTGTTGGCCATCCGACGGCATCTCACTACGTCCAATTTGTGAACAAGTTGAGGAGACTTTTGTTCGACTAATAATAGTTCCTGTAATTTTTGTAAAAAATTTCTTTACAACATTTTCTGTACTACGACCTGTGCCCTGTCAAAAGTCAATGGTGATTGTTCAACGTCGGCATCCTCATTAAACACCTCTGCTGGCTGACAATTTGGTTGGAGCGTCTCAATGATCAATGGTCGACGGAGGGGTTCGCGCTGATTGCTGCTGATCGCTGAACTGCCAGAAATGAGCTGAAATAAATTGGGGGTTTTTTAAAATGTTAATTATTTTGTATTTTGTAATTTAATCGGTGCAAACTAAGTAAATATAAGTAATTAAATTTATATTATTGACCATTTAAATAGGCCTGAAATTCAAAAAGGAACAGCTCTTTCAGGGATCACAGATTGCCCTCTTTTAAGAGCAATCTTTTAATGGCAAATGCCATATATTGAAAATTTGCCATTTCTCCACACTTGCCATTATTTTGCCATTTCTTGGAACTTTGGGGGAAATTTTTCATTTTTTGAGGGAAAAATGAGAATTTCCCGAAAATAGTGCTCCTCGTACAATTTTGAAGTGTTTGGTTGTAAATGTATTAACAATTCGAGTCAAAAATTCAAAAATTTTTTTTGGCGGCGCCTATCGGCAGTTCCGACCCCCTCCCCTGAAGTAGAATTTTCAAAATAAAATGTCTTTTTGAAATTTGGTAAGAAGAAATTGCCATTACAATGCCAATTTTGGTCATTAGTGATTTGTCCGTTAGGGATGCTTTGGTCTGCTTTTAAGCTATTCGTGATTTTGACCACCTTTGGCTCACTTAAACAAATGCTTCTTGACACGAAGGACGCCAAACTGATCAATTTTTTTGTTCGCGGGGAGGGGGGAGGGGCTGTGATTAATCCTTACAACTTTAAATAGGCACGTAAAATAGCCTAAATAAAAGAGCGAATTAAAAATAAATATTAATAATCTTAAAATAAAAATTCAAAAACTTCTCTAACCACCTTTTCCTCCTCCTCTTCTTCCTCTTCTTCCCCCTCATCATTTTTGGCATCGTTTAGCACGGACAAAAACAGTGGTGGCAGTGGCGATGCGCGGCTGAACGCGGACTGTCGCCGGAACCGGAGTGTATTTGCGGAAAATGGTGGAGAAAGTGCGGATGTTGCGGACGCCGATTTTGGCACAATCGGAGGCAGAAAGGGGGTCGAAAAATTGCCGGGCGAGAAGGCGACCTTGGATTCTTGGAAAACATTTTGATTTTCTGTATACAGACCGGGACAATATGTTGCCTCAACCGTTACCGATTCAGACATTCTCAAAGCCATTCATAAGCTCTCGCTCTCATTAAGCAAAAGCTTTGCTATTAGACAAAACTCAAAAAATGTTGCCTTTCTGTGGTCATAACTTTTTAAGATTTGTCCAAGCGCAAAGTTTTACAGTTAATGTTAGCTTCTACTCTCCGAAAGCTTCCGAATGGGGATTTAAGAAAATGTCTGAATCGGTTAAGGTCGAAGAACGTTATTTTCCCGGTTTGTCGGTTGTACGCCATTTGAGCAATGGACAGAAGGGGTACAACATAAAATGATTTATAAAAACTTATTAAGCTTCACTTCTCAGCGAAGTTTGGCATCGCTCCACTAAGCTCTGTCTTCGCGGTGCCGGAGGAAGCTTTAGGTCGTCTCCCCACGGTGGGCCAACCACCAACTGAACACTGCGCCGCCGACGTTCCAACTGTTCGCCGATGTTGAACTTGGCAACATTTCCGATGTCCACCGGACTCAAATGCATTTAAACGGTGAACATCGAGGAGGGAATTCAATATTCTGTAAATACGCATTTTTAATATCAACTTCAATAAAATGTCGATTTAAAGGTTGCACATACACACATATCAGGGATGTAAATCGCGCCGAATAAAAGCGATCGGCGATCTGTGATATCGAATTCAATGCGATAGCGATATGCGAATGGCGATATGCCCAAAAAGGCGATAAATGCGATATATATATCGCGCGATAGCGACAGCGATTTACATACCTGACACTAAAGCTGTTCGAGACTTGAAATTTACCGAGAATCGAGAACCGAGACCGAGAAATGACACCGAGAACCGAAACCGAGAAATGACCCCGAGACCGAGACCCAAAGAAACCGAGAAATTTCTCGACTCGAGAACCGAGACCGAGAATCTCGAACAGCTCTACCTGACACATATGTATTTATAATGCGAGCAAATTGCTTATGGAGGATTTTGCGATGTGGCAAACATCCATCCATCGCTTTTGGGCCAAAAAAGCACTGTTAAGCCGTTAAGTGCTCATTAAGAATTTATTGGACTCAAATGAAGCGTGAGAATGTCCAGTGTAAGTCGTGCGCTTCATTCGGCTTTTTATATTATGAAAAATAGTTGCGAATAACAAAAAAAGCACTTTGATACATATAGTACAATATTATTAATATGTTGTTATGTTTATCGGAATCGCAGATCAGCCGAAGCGGAACTCGTTGACCGCTCGTGCCGCCTCGTGCGCGAGGCGTCCTCTTGCTTGCGGCGTACATCTCTCACTTCCGCTTCTCGCCTGCGGCGCTCCTCTTGAGCATGCCGCTTGCGCTGTTCTTCGCGCGCAAATCCGCGTTGGCCGTTTCAATGATGGCTATGCCTCGATCCAATGCGCCCAACAGTTTGTGCAGCTGCGCGTATCTGCCGCGTACCAAAGCGGTGACCCTTTTGGAATGCCATCGACAATTTTTTTATACCAAATTTTATTAAAATGGCTGTATTTTGTCTTTTAATTATTTGGGACTATTTTAAGAATTTAAATCAGAGTTCAGATTTTTCTGCTCTACGCAAATCAGCCGACGCCTCCACAATGGTCAATGCCAGTAGGCTTGGACAAGAATGGGTATCCGGAACCGGGACCGGTATCCGGGTGTTTTGGGCAAATTATCCGGGACCGGTATCCGGGTGTCCAGGATCCGGCATACCCGGTATCCGGGGGTTGGATCCGGGCGGGTTAAGCACCCCCTAATGGTGGTATTTTTTCGGAGAGATTCTTTTTGATGGTGTTAGCGCTAGTAAAATTTTTGAATTTTGTGTGACATTTTGCCATTTCCTATTAAAATTAAATAGAGATACGGACTTCTGTAATTTGTTTTTTATTTGGCCTAACAAAAATTGCTCAAAAAATTATACATTGCGCTGTTTTGAGTTTGTCTAAATTGAAACCGCCGGCGCCTCCCATTCTTAAAAAGCTTTGAAAAATTGCCATATTTAAATTTTGGTTGCAAATCTTTTAACAAATTGAGTCAAAAATTCAAAATTTTCTCGGCGGTGCCTATCGGCACCGCCGACCCTCCTCCCAAAAATAAAGCAGAATTCTCAAAAAAAAAAAACTCGATCGCCAAATATCGATTTTTTATACGCTTTTTATAAAAAATATAAAAATTCTAAAAAATTTACCAAAAATCTAATTTGAACTTTCTTTATTATAACGTACACAATCGTATGCTTTTATCTTAATTTTCATTCAAACCCAAAGAAAAATTAGAATTTTGGATCATTTTCATAACAAAAACTGATCAAAAATTCCAAAAATTTCTCGGCGGCGCCTATCGGGACCGCCGACTCCCGCCGTATCCACAGAGGTGCCAACTTACATTGGAAAAAATATCGCATCGGGTCAAACATTTTTTCTTAAGGAATTTTCAAAAAAAAATACACCCCTAAAAATGGTACGCTTTGACCGTCGCCTCTTTCAGATGAAGAAGTGACAAATGAAATTAACTATCCAACTTATTGAATTTGATTTTATTTATTTTATTTTATGCGTTTGTTTACTTTTTGGCAAAAATTGCTTAATTTGTTTTTTTATAAATTAATTATTATTTTCAAAAATCGAAAATTATCCGGTATCCGGACGGATATCCGGCTGGAAATTACTATCCGGTACCGGTATCCGGGTGTCGAGGAACCGGTGGAACCGCTATCCGGGGGACCCGGATAATATCCGGTCTTGTCCAACCATAAATGCCAGTGCGCATCAGCGCGTCCCTGGACCGTCCCCTCTCTACCGAATTTTGCTCGCAGCGCTTGGCACATTTTTCGCCACAAATTTAGAAAATTTGCCCAATTCTGAACACGTTCAATTAACAAAAAAATTGTTAAATTGCTGACTATCAAATATTTCCAAATCTGTAATAAAAAAAAACGTAAAAATAGAAAATAAATTCAAAATGGGATAAATCAACTAAGACGGAAACAAATTTTGCCAAAAGTTCAGCAAGCATTAACTAGCATCAGTCTCATCACTAGAGAGATCGGAAACGGGCGCCCAACTGTGAGCGCCCAAACGGACCTGGCGCCCAAACGTGAGCGCCCATCCGTGAGCGCCCAAATGAACGACTCCCCAACTTTCAGTCCGAGCACAAAAGGTTAAAAGAATTTGAATACTTCGAACAAAATGTCGTGAGAAAAGAAACTAAAAAAATTTGGAAATGCCAATTGATCGAATAGAGGGGGGTGGAAAATAATAGGGATGCTCGAGAGTCTCTGTGTCATTTCTCGGTCTCGGTCTCGAGTCTCGGTTCTTGGTAAATTTCAATTCCCGAGCATCCCTAGAAAATGCTCTCCGCTTTTTGAATAAAAAAAAAGGTCACATTTTTTCATCGTTTCTCCGCTTTCTTCGCGTTGTCAGACATTTTTTGTTGGTGTAAACCATTGGGTTTTATGATTCCAATGAGCTAAAAACTGAAATTGTATGTAAAAAATGCACATTTGTCAAAGGAAGTTGCTCAAATCAATTGGTTGTGCTTAGAAATATAACGAATGAAGCGAGTTTAACTTAAATATTTGATTTTAATGAAGAAATGAGGAATATGCGCATTTTAGGTACTAAATGATGATTTTTAATGCTCCGATGCGGATTTTCAAAATTTTGAGATCAAGCCCTGCGATCTCTTGGCACTTTTCCCCTTCACTTTACTATTGTAATTTTAGTTTTCTACGGGGGTTTGGAAATGTTTATTTTTTCAGATGACGGAAGTATCTTCACATGAAAAATGTTCAACGTTTTATTAAATTCTTTTTCATTTAAGCAAGCAATTACTAATAATGAAAATATCTGATCTTTAATAATTAAATAATAATCAAATTAGATAAATTTAATAATGAAATTGAACATTATACAAATAATTTGTTTAATAAATTATGTTTTTACATTTCCAAATGACTTATTTGACGAGCTTTGGCAGACAAATCGATCAGAGCCTGAAGCAAGCAAAAACCCGTTTGAATCACAGTCAAAATTCAAAGTTTGTCATAAAACAAAAAATAAATAAAATTTCAGAATAATTTTGTTTTCATTTTTGGGTTTTACGTTTTCATCCTGGAACCCAAATTAACACCAAGATTAAGGTTGAACCGGACGGGGAGCAATTTGACGGGAGTTGTCAGAACGAATGTGCACAAAAAGGAACACTTAAAGTTAAGCATGAACAACAATATGGAGCAGTTAATGTTCAAGGTACAAATCAGGGATGTGCTCTGGTCGCCTTTTTAAAAACCAAAATCATAAAACAGAATTCGGGTGGTTAAAACGATCAGAAATTCTGTGAATCAAAACAGAAATATCTAAAAAATTCTACAAACAGTTTTTTTTCGAAATTTCAAATTTTGTTCATATCTTATGAAAACAGACATAAAATTTTATCATCGCCACCAGGCACGTATTTTGCCTTTTGCCTTGGGGGGGGGGGAAGAAGTCGATTTTAGGGGTGCATTTTTAGTATCCAGAGATTTGCACAAAATTTTAAAAAAGCAAACATTTTATGAAGATTTAGGAATGTGAGGGGTCCGGTTGTGCCGACAGGCGCGGCCGGAAATTTTTGTTTTGAAGTGCTCCAAAAAAGACTAATTTTGCAAAACAAAATGGTCACCCTATGGGTTTTTTCTCAAATCCTTTGGGGAAGGGGGGGGGGTGTATTGGCCGGTAAACGACTTGATAAATCAGAAATCATTTTAATTTACAATAAGTCATTCAGGAACAGTTAAAATTGAACATAAATTTGAACAAAATGATGGGTCACAACAAGTTGAAGAAAGCCCAAATTTAATAAAAGTTGAACCGGTTGAAGTCGTTGTAGGAGATGAACCTCGGCTAAAAATGATTTCACCATTAAGCAAAAGTGCCCGCCGAATTAAGGCCAAAAACATAATGCCACAAAATGAATTATCCGAAGAAGCCGAAGAAGCTAATAATCCTTCATCCAATGAAACATTTGGGGAACCGGCTAAATCAGAAAGCGAAGATTTTAACCAACAAAATTCAAGAAAAAATTGAGTATTAAAAAAAAAAGCATTTTAAAAATGATTAAATTTTAGGACACTACTCTGAAAAAGAAAAGCTCGAAATTGTGAACAAATTATTGGAAATAAAGCAAAACCTTTACAAAAAAGGTGATAAAAGATCATCCAAAGCAATTGATAAAGAATTTGCTGAAAGATTTGGTGTATGTTCGCACAATAAACCGATGGGGAAAAAAATTTGGCAAAAGTCGAAGAAATCCAAAAAATGAACACAAACATTTGGTAGAAAAATTTGATCAGAAGAAAGCCGAGTTAAAGCGGGCCGGATTCAAAAGTTCATATCAAAATGAATTAGATGAAATTGTCGCAAAACAGTTGGGACTAAGTGATAGAACAATTTACGCTTGGAAACGTGAACTTGGCCAAACCAGTGAGTATTTTGAGCCTAAATTTATATATTTATATTAATAAAAATTCTTTTACAGAACCAAACAAATACGCTGATAGCGAACAAAAGGAATTCATGAAACGTTATTGACCAAAATCCTAAAATTAGAGATGTGGACATTGTCAAAATGTTGAAAATTGGAAAAAACACTTTTGTATGTATGGAAAAAGCAATTTAATCGACGGCATGATGGACATTCGGTGGAAGAAATGCCGCGGCAAATATTCAGAAAATTGAGAACTCGAATTTGGGAAGAATTTAAATGGGCAATGTTTGAAAAACTCCCTCATATCGTTCTTTTTGGATCAGATTATGTAAAGATAAAATAAAATTGTACGAAAAACAACTGACTTTTCCATTTTTTTTTCTATTTGCATAATTTTGAAGAATATTTAAAGAATAATGTTTAAAAATAACTTCATTTTTTCAGATTCTTCGCAATGAACAAAAGCACCTTTAGTTACTAAATTGAAAATATCTTTATATTTATAAAATAAACGATTAAATCCGCCACGCAATTATATCTTTATTTAACTTATTGTAGTTTTTGAGAAGCAACAAAAAATGAAATTTATCAAAATATAAAACAAGATTTTGAAAACGGGTTATGTTTTTCTGACATTGCATGCGGTATTAGCTGCAGTTTCCCAAACGCAAGAGCTAAATAACCTACTGGATCTAAAAAAACTTACCGTTTGCGGCAAAGCCACAACCTCTAATTTGTTTTTTTTTTCTGAAGAAAAAACAGGAACCGGAAGAATATCTGGAGGAGAAGGAAGATAATCAATAACCAACCCCATTAGATTTTTTTGGTTTAAACTACTAAAAACAATAAATTGTAAAAAATATGTTTTTTTTTATGTTCCTATTTTGCGGTTGTATCCGCAACAGAACAATGCTCCCTTTTTTTTTTATAAACTTTTGAATAATTTCAAGCTTTTCTTAGGATGATTAGTAGAGCCCGGATTTATATGTGCTAAAACCCCAAAATATGTAAGTTTTTATTTGCTTAAAAATGCTAAAATAGGTACGTATTAAAAACCCAATAAATGCCAAAATATGTGCCAAAAATGGTCAAAATCTACTCAGTTTATGCATAAATAATCAACATTCAAGAAATTGTCCTAATCGAAGATAAAAAGTAAAAATAAAAATATTTATATGCAAATTAAAGGCATTTCAGAAAATTTTTTTAAAAATATGGAATTTTAAAAATTTTCATTTTTGCAGAATTTTTAGTCGTGAAAAAGTCTTTTTAGGGGTGCATTTTTTGAAAATGTTTAAAAAGTCGATAGGGGTGTATTTTTCGTTTTTATTGCATTTTTCTTAAGAATTTTTTTTTTGAAAAATGGCGAAATAGGTGATAAAACTCTGAAAAAGCTTAAAATATGTAAGTAAATATGGCTAAAAAATATCCCCAAAATATGTTTTAATATGTGCTAAAAAGTCGCCATAATTCAACAATTTTTCAAAACAAAAACTATTTTTGGGCTTCTCTCATGGTAAGAAATACACGAAAAAAATATGTTAAAACATAAAATTAGAGATCGGACGGATCGAGATTCTCGATCGAAATCTCGGTAAATCTCGACGAGATTTTTTCAAGATTCTCGATCGAAATCTCGATCGAAAAATTTGGCTCGACCGAGATTTTTCGAGATTCGAGATTCTCGATCGAATCGATCGAAAAATATTCGATCGAGAATCTAGATCGAAAAAAAATTGATCTGTTTTTTTTAATTTTGAGAATTCAACAAGTTATAGTCAAAAATTTTCACTGATAACTTCCAAAATTTAAGAAGTGTTGGCCGAATTTCGTTAATTTTGAAGCAATTTTCTTAACAAACATTGCTAAAATCTTCAAAAAAAATTTCCGGCGGCGCCTATCAGCACCGCCGACTCCTCCCATTCCTAAAAAGCTTCTAAAAACACCACCATTTTTGTCAAACATGACGAGACCTCCATCAAATTTTTTTTCCCAGAAATTACAAAATTCCCTTTCACTTTCGAGCTCTTTAAAGACTATTAACGGATTTAAAAATCTTGCCTATTCTTATTAAAAAAATGCTGAAATTTTTATTTAAAAAAATGCTGAGATTTTTATTAAAAAAAAAATTTTATGAACAGATTTTCTTCAACCCCAACCCACGACCCCGACAATTTGGTCGTCCCCGACCCCCGACATTTTGAGGGATGGGGGCGCGAATATGAAAAATGCAAACAGTTTCTGAGTTTTGAAAACAAATTGCAATATTAAAATCTCGAAAAATCTCGTTAAATTTTTCGAGATTCGAGATTTATCGAGATTCTCGATCGAAATCTCGATCTAAGAAATTTTTTCGAGATCTTCGAGATTCAAGATTTATCGAGAATCTCGATCGAAATCTCGATCGATCCCTAAGTCCGTTCTCTAATAAAAATCCGATGCGTTACCATGTAAAAAGGATCTTCAGTATAAGTATCGAACGGAAAAAAGTAGTCATATATTCAAATTTTTTACAACCTTCCTGTGTAATAAATATCACGTGGCTCAGTGGTTAGACTGTATTGGGAAATTCTATTTTGTCTGAAGTTCGACCCCCGAGTGAGACAGTGTAGATAGTTTTTTTTCAATGGTGTCAGAAAATAGAAAAAAATAGGGAACCTTTAAAAATTTTTTGAAATTCTTGGCCCGAAAAAAGTTGATTTTTTCTATTTTTTCTGATCATTTTTTGCTCTTCCGTGATGTATTTTTGGGCCACTTTTCTTAACGAATCCCATTAAAAAATGCAAAATTTTCCAAGCTCATTTGTCAATTATAAATGTGGATAAAGCCAAAATTTCGAAAATAAACGAGTTTTGTTAAAAAGTTACACTAAATACATTTTGGTACCGACAATTTTTTTCGGTACTTTTTTGTAACGGTACTTTTTCGGTACTTTACCAAATAGTACCGACCGAACCTTCTGGCCGATCACTAATCTTCAGTACCCAAAAAAAAATATTTCAATTGATAAGATGCCCCTGGCCCTCCTAGCAGAAGTAAAGCAGAATTGTTAAAAAAAATTGAGCATGAAGCAATTGAAGTTGAAAACAATTTTTTTATAATCGATAACGCAAAATTTCAACCTTGAAATTGAATTTCGGATTTTTTTTGGATTTTAAATCGTTTCGCATTTATTTCCCGATTTGCCCATCTCTGGAAGAAGTCTGTTTATCATGATGGTCTTTTATTGAAATGGAGATCCGATTGGCGGAGCAGGTCATTGATCGGAATTGACGAAATGAAATATGTGCTTTAAAACAGTTTTAAACAAATAAGCAAGTTATCAAATACTACTCCCCGAATTTGATTCTCAATTTCCATAACATTCGAGCCGGCATTTTTCTAAAAATCCATGTGCTTTTTCGAAATTTTGAGGCCAAAAAGGATTTTTGTGTTTAGAATATTCAAAAAAATAAATGGTTGGCGTTGTGTTAGAGTGCCTCTGGCGCTAATCCGAAAAACTGGATTTCGAATAGCAGGACGTTTGAGTGCGGCAAAATTGGAATGCTATAACTTTTTTCAAGCTTAACAAACGCAGGCGTGATTGCTTAGTACTTTTTGGAAGCTCTAAGTCTTAGAAGTTTTGATTAAGAAAAAGCTAAGAGATTCGAAACATTTCAAAAAAGTTATAGCCATACAAACAAAAAGTTCGGTTTTCGGGCTAATTGTTTGTGCGGCTATAACTTTTTTAATGTTTCGAATCTCTTAGCTTTTTCTTAATCAAAACATCTAAAGACTTAGTGCCTAAGTAAGATCAAAAGTTGGATACCTAGTGGTCCCTCCCCACCCGACACCGGGCCCATTTTCTCTTTATAATACAAAAACAAATTTGTTTCACTCTTGAGCATTACAAAA
Source organism: Globodera rostochiensis (assembly GCA_018350325.1). Classification (NCBI taxonomy): domain Eukaryota; kingdom Metazoa; phylum Nematoda; class Chromadorea; order Rhabditida; family Heteroderidae; genus Globodera; species Globodera rostochiensis. The sequence continues at coordinate 642,006 of JAEVLN010000031.1, forward strand.
AAAAAAAATTCCGCCCTTGCCAGTCCCGGGTAAAATTCAACTTGAAATGTCATTTTGGCTTCTTCGATGAAATGTCGCCTCGAAGAAATGTCGGATTTTACTTATTCGACGTTCGAGCCGCAGAGGAATCGAGTCATTTTTAGGGTTGAATTTATTTTCTATTGAACTTTTCTTAAGGAATTTTTAAAAAGCAACCATTGCTAACACAAATAAATTTTCGATTTTTAAGAAGTTTGTTGTCATACATGAAGCGGAAGTTCGTGACGATCGCAACGTGCCCGTGTTGTTCAGGGTAGGTCAATTTTGTGAATATTATTTCGTTCATATTTGCTGAAAACCAACATAATTCATAGCCAGCTTTCATTTGGGTTGACCTTCGATCTACTTGGTTCAAATTGGAGAAACTTATAAAGCATTCGACCTTCAGATCGGAAGCGTTGAAATCAGTTGTGATTATTTTGATGTGCCGTGAAATTGCTCATTTTTAGTTTGAGAAAAACTGATTTTTCGAAATATCAAAATGCTTTAAAGCTTTAGTCTTAAAAGTTGATTTTATGTGATGCATTTTTGGGCAATAACTAAATTTTTTTGAATGATCTTAACAAGAAAACATCTAAATGTATTGCATTTTTCTTAAGAAATTTTTCGGAAACAAAGTTCAAAAAAGAGACCAGGAAAACTGGGAATTTTAGTACAATTTTTAAAATTTAAGTTGGCCAAAATGAACTCCGTGAAATCTTCATGAAAAACGGAGAATCATGCAAAGGGCACGTATTTTGCGGACCTCCTAAAAGCTGTGTTTAGTGATCTGGAAGGCAGCAAATGTCAAAAAATGGTGAGAAGAAAAAATAATAGAAAAATTAAATTTTTGGACTATTTCTTAACAAGATTTGCTTAATATAATTACATTGTGCGAACTTTGTAAAAAAACACTGGGATTAGAAACATGTTATTGCCAGCATGATTTAATCAATATCCTCTCAGGAACCTCGGCTGTCTATCTACGGCAGAAACACTTAGTTTCAACTAGACTGTTTTAATTTTAAGATTGATGTGAATTTTAATAAATTTCAATGTAAACAATAAATTTTAAGCCATTATGTTATTTTTTTGCACTTATTTTGCTTATGAGCCCGGTTATTCGATCTTATTTTGGCACTTTCTCACCTATTTGATGCGTATTTTGTGATTTTTTGAGCCTGAAAGCTCAGCCCTACTCATAATTTTTGATCCTTTAAAGATTCGCCAATTTGACATTTGGCCCGTGCAGCTGCTGCTGAGGTAGTAGCACGCCGGAGGGCGTTGAGACACAATCTAATGTGCGCGTTCGCAGATGCAAAAAACAAATAAGGGCTGGTTACACCGGGCCTTTCACTTTTCAAAAAAAAATGTGCGAGCGGGATCAGCTGCAACCGTACTTTCGGACTGACCAAAAATTCATTCGACTTTTCTGAGTTGGACACAGGCGAGAAGTTTCAATCAAGTTTCGATTTAAATTTGTCAAAAAGTCCGATCTCTTTAGTGATGAGACTGAGGCTAGTTAATGCTCGCCGAACTTTTGGCAAAATATTGTTTTCGTCTTTAATTATCCATTTTTGCATCTTTTCAGCGTTCTGCAGTCCGGATTTGAGGTCGCCGGCAGTCTTGATAATAATTCTTTTATCCTTACCCTCCCATTATTTTCGGGAGGCCCAGAAGCGTGCTTGGATCGGTGACAAGTTTAAGGAAGAAGGAGAGGGCGGAAACGATATCAGCCGGTGAGTTCTTACAAAGGTGGACCAAAAGGCTTCGTTCTGTAATCTCAGTTGTTTTAAAACGATGTAGAACATTTTTAAAGTTTAACCATTTTTAAGAATTTATTTTTTAAGTTCACTTTTGTTTTATTTGAAATATTTAAAAGTTAGCAATTTAACAATTTTTTGTTATCACAATTTGAACAAGATGTCCAAGAATTGGGCAATTTTTAAAATAAAGCGGCAAATGATAGTCGACCCCCTCATTACGGTTATTCATTTTTTAGCACCAATGTTCCGAACAGCCGCATCAAATACCGCCATGACACGTTGGTCGCAACTCTGCAAAACCAACACAATTTGCCATTTCTTTCAGCTTTTTGCGTTTTTACAATATTTGTTCATTGTTCTACCATTTATCGCGCAATCACCTTTTTTTCATTTTGAATATCAAAATTTATCCCACCAAAAACATCTCTCCAACATTATTGTTGCTCAAAATTTTTGATGCATTATGCATTACAAATCATTTCAACATTTTTATTGTCTTTTTCTTGAAAGAAATAAAATTTTATATTAAATTTGAAGGTTTTATTGATTTTTTTTGTTTCGGCCAACAAGTGGCCTGATCAACTCGGCGAATGAGCCACATAATTTTTTGTGTCTAATCGATCCGAAAAAAAGCTTGAGCCAAATCGATTTTTTCGATTCGAAGTTCAAATTTGGATCCGGGGTTCGATTGCAAAATTTGAGCTCGGATTCTTGCTCTACGCATATTTCTTCCACCCTAGGAAATATTACATTCTGGATTTTTAAATATTTTTTTCGTCGGCACTCCATTGCTTACGGGATTACCCTGGTTCCCCGCTACCGTTCTGATTAGGGTTCCTCCCCGACCCCTCGGGGGCGGAAAAGTCGGGGGTCGGGGAGGCCGGGGTTGGCCATGGGGTCGGGGAGGAACCTTAGTTCTGATCGATAAAGCACCGGCGGAGTGGTGACGAAACTGTTCCACCACGTCTCGGGCCCGTCACAAACTGTTCTCTCGCCATTTTCATACTATTCGGTAGTTGGACTTTTTTTGGATTTATAAATTTTTTGTATTGTATTTTCTTAAAACCAGAGTAGGACAAACCCGTTAACCGAGTACAAATCATAAACCGGGTCTCCAAACTTCTGTTTTAAAACCGGGATTGTCCTACTCTAATTAAAACAATTAATTAAGCCAAATAATGATGATTTTTGTGGCTTTTTTAAAGGTACGGACCAAAAGGAACATTTGACGACCCGTGGACTGACGGATGGAAAATTTGGTCTGAGGAAGTCAGAATATATTTTATTTTTTTATTGTTACATTTTTATATCGCATTTTTAACGAAATGAGGCTTCCGGTTCCATTCGACATTTTTGTTTTAATCTCGGATTTTTGCTTTATCAAAATTTCGACATTTGTCAACAGAGAACACGGGTATTGAGAGTTTCATTGTGTAACAGACAAAGAAAGAACCTCTTTTAAATGGAAAATGCCGCTTTTTGGAAATTTGCCATTTCCATTTATGCCATTTCATATTTTCAACCAAGCATTCTTAAATTTAAAAAATAAAAATAAATAGCGTGCAGGTGTTTATGTTTTGAATATTTAGTTTTAATTTGTATTAGGGTTAAGCCCCGACCCCAAAAAATTTGGTCGTCCCCGACCCCGACATTGCCAACCCCGGCCAACCCCGACCCCGACTTTCCCGCCCCCGAGGGGTCGGGGCTCAACCCTAATTTGAATCACACAACCCATATGTCAAAGTCAAATTAGACTCAAGTAGCAATTTAGCAACATAAAGGTAAAAACATAATATTTTCAGTGGAAATAAATATTATTTAGTAGAGCTGTTTGAGAGTCTCGGTCTCGAGTTTCGAACCAAGATCTCGGTTTTTTGAGTCTCGGTCTCGACTCTCGGGTTTTGTCTCGGAAAACGAGATTTTTTGGACCTCTAAAGATGGGATTTTGGTGAGAATTCATTACAGATCGAAAAACAGAAAGCATCATTCATAAAACAGTTTCTTTAAAATCTTCTTTAATCTGATCATTTTATTTAATCGTTGATCAAGCGCTGCTGAGAAAACATTTATTTCTGTTATTGTTAAAAGATTTCAACCAAATTTGCATTTATTTTTATGCTCGCCTTTTGAAAAGAACCACGAAATTTGGGATAATAATTGCAAAATATTTGAGTTGGTAACGAATATTTGGGGTCATACCAAAAATTTTCGGTCCGACCGAACCGAGAACCGAACCTAAAATTCCCGTTTTATCTGATTAGGGAATCTGAAAACACTTTAAAAAATTAGCGTATTTTTAAATTTTTGGTTGAAAATCTTTTACAATTGAGTCAAAAATTCAAAAAAATCTAAAGATCGACTTTTTTGGGCAAATTTTATATTGAATTTGGAAAAATTTATGTGCATATTTTGCAATTTTTCGTGCATATTTTATGCGTATATTTCAAGATTTTATGTGCATATAAAAGCCAGCCCTAGTGATGACTTCTTTGCTTTATTGAAAAACTTTGAGGGGCTATAACTTGCTTCATAGTTCGTTCCGCGCTAAACAATGTTCAGATTCATACTCTTCAGACTGAGAGGAGTTAATTGGTATATGATTTGGGTGTTTTGGAGTCTGGGTGACCGACCACGCGCACATTTCCAAACGGACATCAAAATTGCGCCAATATTTGACTATATTTATTTAAAATTATTTTAAAAAAACAAATTAATTATCAAATTTAATTTCCTTTTAGCATGCAAAGGCATAGCTTGATTGGCCCAACAATACAACTGGTGCTCAATATGTAATGAAGACGAAGCTGAGAACACGAATTGTGGTCCCGTTGCTGTTTGAAGAGCTGAACATGAGATACTAATATTGTTTTGAATATGAAGGTCCAAGTTAAATGCTAATAAACGAGGACGTTGCCAACCCGGTTAGTTTGGCCTCGTTCACAACAGTGATTTTGATTAACTCCATTACTATATTTATCTGCTAGAGAGATTTAATGACATCCTTTCGATCAATTCCGGACCCGAATTCGAACAATTTTCAAAATTTTGCAAAAATCATGTTGGCCTAAAAATCATTTAAAAAGCACGACTTCGATCATTACTTGCCTTTTCGTTGTAATTTTGTGCTTCTTGAATGATTTAGAGGCCAAGATTGATTTTTGGAAAATTTTGAATTTTTGAAAAATTGTTCGAAGTCGGGGTACGGGGTTCGAAATTGGTCGAAATAAATGTCAGATTCGGATTCTACGCCCCCGAAAACCCCTAGAAAATTTGCGAAACCCCAAAAATCCGAAACGATTTAAAATCCGAAAACCCAAAAATCCCGAAATTTCCATCCGAAACCCGAAATCTGTAATAATATTCAGAAAATTGAGAACTCGAATTTGGGGAGAATTTAAATGGGCAATGTTTGAAAAAACTCCAAATCTTTTATTGCCCTATGTTCCGGTTGTATCCGCAACAGAACACTGTTCATTTTTTATTTTTATAAAATTTTGAACAATTTTAAGCTTTTATTAGAATGATTCGGATTACCATTTTTTACTTTTCAACATTTGAAACTAAATTCAAAATGAGAATCAACTGCCGGTACTAGCTGCCCCCAACGCTTAGAAGAATGTTGAAAGGCAACAATTTGCCGTGAATGGAGTTTAATATGTCCAGAGTGATCAGACTCTGTGAGAAGAGGATTCTGATCAGTTGAATTGAGTTTAATTTGTACATAGTGATCAGACTTTGTGAGAGGAGGGTTCTTATCAGTTGAATTGAATTTAAATTGTCCAGAGTGCCAGAGAAAAATGCTCCTTAGCAATTTAACCAGCCGTTATGGTGAAATAAACCGTGATAAAGCTTCTGATGACCCATTCTTTATATTGCACATTTCTACCCCGAAAACCCTATTTTGGGATTTTCGCGTCTAAAATAGGCTTAAGCTTATCCAGGCTTTTTCAAGATGTCTTTTTTTCAGCAACGTTCTAAATCTATTTTAAGCTTTTGGGTGGGGGGGGGGTCGGCGGTGCCAATAGGCGCCGCCGGAGAAAATTTTGAAATTTTGACTTAATTTGCTAAGAGATTTTCAACAAATTTAAAAAATCGGCACTTTTTTTGAAGTTTTTAGGAAAGGTAAGCGGCGGCGCCGATAGGCGCCGCCGGAAGAATTTTTTTAAAAAACTTAACAAGATTTGTTAAGAAAATCGCTCCAAAAATGAGCAAAACAAAATCCCCCAAATGTTTTTTGATTTCGTTCAACAAAAAATGAATGAAAAGCTTGTGAATTGTCATCTAAAATGTTTGTTTCTAAATTGGAAAAAGGTAAAAAGAATTTTTTAAATTGTTTAACCACCGTAACTGTACAGGAAAATAAGAAATAATCACGGACTCAGTCGGGGATTTGAACCCCCACCCACACTTATCTCCCCACACCAACCACTCACCATTACACCATAACCGAACCGCATTTCAATTCTCCAAAAATCCCATTCTTAGGGATGTATATTTTTTCCGTTTTTTTCCGTTAAAAGGGGCATTTTAACGGAAAACGGAAAAAAGGCCCAAAAACAACGGAAAAACGGAAAACGCAATTCCGCCCATCCCTGGTGCGCATCCTTTCAGTTATTTTATCCGGTTTTTGTTACCTAAAGAAGAGCACGGACTTGGGGACCGATCGATATTTCGATCGAGAATCTCGATATTCTCACGAGATTTCAGTATTATTTTTTTTTAATTGTGAATTTCAAAAAGTGAATTTGAGACGCAACTGCCCCTGAGAGGCAACTGGCGAGACGCGATTGACCCGCTTACAAATTAGTCTGAGTGAGCCCAATGAGCTGAATTGAAGAGTGAATTTTGTTGAGGAAATTTAAACAGAAGATCGATTAAACGACACAATAATTGTTGGGTTCCTTTTTGCCGTATGAATTAGAGTAGGTCGGGTCCCGATTTTTCCCAAAAATCCCGGTCCCGACCTACTCTCGTATGAATGTTTAATTTCCCAAAGCTCAAATCGATCTTTTGCTTTGTTTTTCCCCCGATTTTCCGGCCGACGACCGAATCTGTGCCCGGATTTTGCGAATTAAGACCCAGCCCATCGAACAATCAATCAAATTTATGGTTTATCATCAGTGAAAGTGAAAGGGGGGGGGGAAGAAAAGGTTGACCCTTTTTTTTGTAAAATAATCGAAGAGGGAATTACGATGACATGAAAACTAACTACAAACAATGAAGCTCCAAGATCAGGATATCGGGAAAAAATTGGGATTTTAAGGTGGTGTTTTTTTTCCGATTTTTTTTTTAAATACATTTTTTCTGGTTGCACGAGATCATGATAAAAAAAACCCATTGGAGGACCTTTTGTTTTGCATTATTGAAAAAAATTCAAATCTCTACTTAAAGTCAGTCAATCTATAAAAACTTCAAAAAATTGAGAAGAATTAGGAGAATTCAACGCCAAGAGTATTTCACAAGAAAAATCCAAAAGTTATCGTCATTTTTTTGCAAAAAAAATTCAAAAAATTGGTCAAACTTTAGCCTTTATGCGCCAAAGCAAATCCCTTGTTTGACTGTCTAGCACCGCTTGCAGTTTCCTTAGACCCTTTTCTCTTGGAACTCAAGCAAAGCCTAGCTGAGCTGTTTCGATTTTTGTAAAATTTTGATCTACGAAAAAAAAACTATTTTGTTTTAATAACAAAAACGAAAAAGATAACAAATGAAAATAAAATGATACAAATTGCTATCACTCGACTCCGAGCGGTTCTTCGGCAGTCACTTCAACGCTCAAAATCACTGTGTCGTCCTTGGCGTCATACCAGCCGTTCTTCGGGTCCATCAATTCCTAAATTTTTTGATTTTTGTTAAGGCCAGGCAAACATTTTGATTAAATCACCTCAAATTCCATGAAATTTTTAATTCCCCATTTGTTCTGCTTCAAGTTAAAAATGTGGCGGCTGATCTCCTGACTATGAATGTGGTCCTTTTTTCCCTCCTTTTGCGAAACAATTCGAAATGTTGCCGTACCGGCACAGCTCCAATTGGAATCTTAATAATTAAATGGCATGAAAATTAATATTATTTATTGTTAGTTACAGATAATGCCCACCAGTGGCTTCATCGTTACACCGAAGGTAAAAGCCAAATTGGCTTGAGTAGGTTCGCGAATTTGCCAATATTTTCCAAGAAAGCCCCTTAATGTACACGGCCTCGCTGAGTCGGTGATCGATCACGTCCGTTCGCGCAAATTCAGACACTCTTTCCATTTTGAACACAATTGTCCCTTTAGGCTTATACGGATCTGACGACGTCCGTCGCTTAGTTGGGAATTGCAGCGGGTACGGTTCGGGCTGATCAGCGTCCGGATTCGAATAGTACTGAAACACACTCATCATCTGGTCACTCGTCAACAATCCCGACCGAACTGTCAAAAAAAAAGCAGCGTTTAACCGGATTTCTGGAGTCGAAATTAGATAAATTCTAAATTACCGTATACCCAAAATAGCGATCCTCCCCCCCCCACCCCCTAAATTAGAGTCGTCCCACTTTTTTTTGAGGGGGGGGGGGAGCCCCGGGCTCTATTTTAGGCAATACGGTATTCAATCCAAAAACTGTAGAGCCCCCGGGCTCTATTTTAGGCAATACTTAGGCAATACGGTATCCAATCCAAAAACTGTTCCAACCAATATTTGCCGAAAAATTCTTTTGTGGGATGAGCGGAAAACAAATTTTGAAGAGTGCCGGGCCGAGCATTGCGCGTCTGTTCTCAGCCGAACGCTCTTTCCCATTTTGACAGCATTTTTCGTCCGCCCAGCGAAGTGCCTTATAATTTATTTTTAATTAAAAGAATTTGAATTTATTAAAAAAAATATTTTTACGGCATTCCAAATTGGAAGTTCTTCGTAGATCATCAGCTGGTCACGGCCCAAAATCTCACACAATAATTTCTGATCAATTTGTAAAAATTCTTTTGAGCGGAGCAAATTTGCTGCATTCTTATCGATGTAATCCAAACAATTGCGAGCAAATTCCTTAAATATTATTTTTAAAAAATCGCTTTTTTGAAGCCAAAATTAGTTTATGGAAAAGTAAAAATTTGCAAATATTTATTAAAAATTTCAAAATTGCCCCAGCTTTACTTGACAAGGTGGTAAAGCTTTTCCAAGCGCGCGCGCCTCCTCAATCGATTGGAAAACATTGATCAGCTTCCCTTTGGGAAAGTTAACACACGCTTTGATCAGTCCGGGCACGTTATATTTAACGGCTGAAATTAAAAGTATTTTTCAAAATTCACTAATTTCCATATTTTGGGGAATAATTATTTATTTTCTTTCAAAACCCATGCAAATTCTCTTGAGGAATAATTCAGCCATTATATTGAAGTGTTTTCTTGTAACCGACGAAATAACAGAAAAATTTGGCAAAATCCAAGGACGTTCAAAAATTTTGCACAACCCCAATTTTTGGGGTCAAATTTTGTGTTTACCCTAGACCGGAACCCATGCCAAATATGATCTTCATTTTCCAAGGACATTCTTGGAAATAAGGACATTTTCAGTTTTCTAAGATCGAGGGTCCATTTCCAAGAACTGTCCTTGGCATTCAAGGACGAATACCACCCCTGTTTTAGGGATTAATTCAGTCATTTTTTTGAACTGTTTTTTTGTAACTATTGTGCCGTGGCACAACAAATCAATAAATGTGCCGTGGCACAAACAAATCAATAAAATTTCACCCGCATAAATCACATCAAACACATTGTCCCCACTGATTCCGCTCAAATCATCCGCATAAATGAAGCTGAGCATTGCCTTGAACGCCCCCACCTCCACGTCCGGCACCTCCACGGGCTTAATCTCTTCCAAAAGAGCTCAAATAATTTTATTTAATTTTTAAACAATATTTTCGCACTCTTTCCGCTGGCGGCGGCCTTTGCATTTTTGGCATCAAAAATGAACATTTTCTCGAACACATCGGATGCCGCCAACAGAATCAATTTGTGCGCTGAGAGAGTCTTAAACATTTCAAAAAATGAGAATTATGAAAAGTTCAACAAAAAAGTGAGAATTATGAAAAGTTCAGCAAAAAAGTGAGAATTGTGAAAAGTTCAGCAAAAAAGTGAGAATTATGAAAAGTTCATAAAAAAAGTGAGAATTATGAAAAGTTCAATTTATCCTCTCAAAACTCGCCTCCTTTTTGTCTCCTTCCCCCACCGAAAATTGAACGTCCGCCGTATCTTTGCCCGCGATCAACAAATGCTTCATCCGATCAACCAAATAATCCGGTTTTGCCATGTTAAATTAAACAATTGAATTGTAAATACTTAAAATTAATTTTTAAAAAATTATTCAACAAAAAATCTTGTAAAAAAATGAGCTTGGAAAGTGTGAAAATTCAAGGAAATTTTTGTTTTAATTTTAACAGGAGCTCTGTGTACCATTTTTACAAACTTTATTATAATGTCCTTGTCAATTCGAAATGGTTTAAACCGGACCACTAAAATGTATTTAAATGGTCGCAACATAAATTCTAAATAAGACAAATAAACGGAAAAAAAAATTTTGTTGGGCAAAGTCAGAAGAGAGAGTCAAATGCGAATGCCCAACCTGAATGAATAGTGCATATTTAAATAGATAATCTTCCCCCCCCCCCTCTTCAGGGAATGTGCCTCCGGGCAATCCGTCAATGAAGGAGACAATCCGTCAGAGGGCAATCCGTCAGTGAAGGACAATCCGTAAGTTAAGGACAATGCGTCAGTGAAGAAGACAATCCGTCAGAGGGCAATCCGTCAGTGAAGGACAATCCGTCAGTTAAGGACAATGCGTCAGTGAAGGAGACAATCCGTCAGAGGGCAATCCGTCAGTGAAGGACAATCCGTCAGTTAAGGACAATGCGTCAGTGAAGGAGACAATCCGTCAGAGGGCAACCCGTCCGTCAATGAAGGACAATCCGTCAGTTAAGGACAATGCGTCAGTGAAGGAGACAATCCGTCAGAGGGCAACCCGTCCGTCAATGAAGGACAATCCGTCAGTTAAGGACAATGCGTCAGTGAAGGACAATCCGTCAGTTAAGGACAATCCGTCAGTTAAGGACAATCCGTCAGTTAAGGACAATCCTCAGTGAAGGACAATCCGTCAGTGAAGGACAATCCGTCAGTTAAGGACAATGCGTCTGTGAAGGACAATCCGTCAGTTAAGGACAATCCGTCAGTGAAGGACAATCCGTCAATTAAGGACAATCCGTCAGTTAAGGACAATCCGTCAGTGAAGGACAATCCGTCAGTGAAGGACAATCCGTTAGTTAAAGACAATCCGTCAGTGAAGGACAATCCGTCAGTGAAGGACAATCCGTCAGTGAAGGACAATCCGTCAGTGAAGGACAATCCGTCAGTTAAGGACAATCCGTCAGTGAAGGACAATCCGTCAGTGAAGGACAATCCGTCAGTGAAGGACAATCCGTCAGTGAAGGACAATCCGTCAGAAAATTGTCACTTTTTAAAAAATATATAAATTTTTATTTGGAAAAAATCTTCTGAATATTTTAAAATTTTTTTAGAAATTGTTTCTTTTTTATCATCGAAGTTCATGGTTTTAATTAGGGTAGGACGGGACCGGTACCGGGACCGAGACGGGATTTCCCGGTTTTTTCAGGTCCCGGTCGGCAGTCCCGACCGGAACCGGGACTAAATGTACACCCCTAATGGTGGCTTCATCGAGCGACAATTTCAATCATTTTTACACGTGGGCCACCAAGTGATTCGGTGTCTTAGTGGTTTTTCTTCCGACAAGTCTAATGTTTTGTGTCGGTTTCAAATCCTCTTGAGTGCAACACTGATTTATTATTTTTCTATACTCACATAGGTAATCTTCCACCAATAATAAAAATGATTTAATAGTTTTTAAATATTATGCGAGCAAAACCAGGGGTGTGCACGGATACGAATTTTTGTATCCGTATCCGTCCGTCCTCAAAATCTCATATCCGTTATCCGTCCGTATCCGTGACCTTCAAAAATCCCATATCCGGATATCCGTCCGCGGATATCCGCGGATATCCGCATTATTTCAAAATCACTAGAGTTTTGACAAAAGTTCGAAAAAAATATTTTTTTAAAGCGAATTTTTTCCGATCGCGTTATCGTCTTATTAAAATTAAATCGGAACTGATATGAATTGATTCCGGATTTTGGCGGTTCCGGGAACCGGTTCCAAAATCGGTTCCGAATTTTTCGCGGTTCCGGTTCCGGAACCGGTTCCCGGCACCGGAACCGGGAAAACACTGGGGGTGGGTCGGCGGTGCCGATAGGCGCCGCCGAGAGAAAAAATTGAATCTTTAAAGACTTATGCTAAGAAAAATCGTCTAATTTTTAGGTAATTGAGTTCTAAAATGAATTAATTCAGGGATCGTATCTGTCCTTTTTAAAGATTTGTCCTTTATTTAGCCTACACGTCCTTTTTTGTCCTTTATTTGAGTTTTCTGGAGCTTTTTGAAGAATTGAAGAGTTAAAGTGTAAAAATTAAAAATAAAAATGATATCGCGAGAGGGTATAGAACCCTCGACACAAAGTAGCATCATACTAAAACCACTAGGCCATCTTCAAGTATGAATATTTCCTTAAAACCAACTTAAGAAAATCGTTTTATTAAATTTTCCTTCAGCAATCAAAAAACAACGGATACACGGATATCCGCGGATATTAAGGTCATATCCGTCATCCGTCCGTATCCGTGACATTCCGAAAAACCATATCCGTTATCCGTCCGTATCCGGATATATCCGCGGATATCCGGATATCCGGATGTCCGTGCACACGCCTGAGCAAAACAAGAATAAATACAAAAATTTTTGAAACAAATTCATCACGCCTTTGAATTTTTGCTTCAGTTTCCTTAACAAAGATTGCCAATTTTTGTAAAAATTTCTCCGGCGGCGCCTGTCGGCACCACCGGACATCCTCCACTCTTACGTAAACCAGTTTTTTCCCTGAAATTCAGAAGCAAAATTCATAATTTTGCTAAAATTTTGATGAAATTTCTTAATAAAATAAAGTCAAAATTTCAAAAATTTTTCTCGGCGGCGCCTATCGGTACCGCCGACCCCCACCACCTAAAAGTAAAGAAGAATCTCAAAAAAATGATATGATAAAATTAAAGTTAAAGACAATGAGGAAGATATTTTTGAATAACAAAAAAAAAAATTTTGTTTTCAAATTTAAAATTACAAAAAAAAATTCTACCTTGAAAGTCCCGGTCCCGGTTTTTCCCAAAAGTCCCGGTCCCGTCCTACCCTAGTTTCAATGGTGGGGGATAAAGTGTCTGACCATATGTTGTCTGCAGCATGGTTATTCCGAGTCCGCAATTTTTTGAGGTCGTCGGAGTGCATGAGCTTCGTACCTACTTAGTAGAGACCGGACTTGAGCTTCGAGCGAGATCTCGAGACGAGATCTCGTCTCGACCGGTCTCTACTACTTAGACCAAATGTCCAACTCAATTGAAAACTCCCGGTCCCGTGCAACTCTAGTTTAAGCCAGGCATGGCCATGGATATAATTTTTTAAATCCGTGTCCGGATTATCCGTGCCTTTTGTATCCGTATCGTTTGAATCCGTCTTATTTTTCGAAATTCATATCCGTATCCACTGAGAAATTGTTTCCAATTTTTTTAACCAAAAATTACGAACTTTTTTTTATCAGTACATATTTAATTGTCTCAATTTGTTATTTTCAACCGAAATTTAAAAAATACTGTCATACATTTTTTTCAAAAATTCTTTGTTTGTACTCATTTTAATAAAAAAATATTGAAAAATTTATTAAAAAATCGTAAATTGAGTGGAACATTGTAAAGTGATTAAGTTTTTTGTCAAAAAGTATGCAAGACCACCGCTTTGTCCTCGGCAAAAATTTAAAAAAAATGATTATAAAAACATTGGTACTCAATACCTATACGGATATGCGCGGATTTCACTTTCATATCCGTATCCGTTTGTATCCGTCCCATTTTTAAAACTCCGTATCCGTCCATATCCGGATAATCCGCGGATATCCGGATATGCGGATATCCGTGGCCATGCCTGGTTTAAGCTAAACAAGTTCAATGCGTACCCAATTTATCGCTATCAAATGATCATAAAAATTGTGAACATATCCACAAATTTGTAGAAAACCAATTCATTGAATTCATTTTAACAGACAATATGGAAGAACAACACGAACGCCCCCGGCCTCATCTCATTTTGATGGACGGACTCCAACAGCCTTTCTCTGTGAAGGGGAAATATAACAAATGGTGCTACGCCAATTGGTGATTTGCTGCAGTTCAGAGACGGTTCCACGCCGAGTGGGGAATTGCAGCGGGTACAGCTCGGGCAGAACACTGCACGAATAGTGCAGATACACGCTGATGATCTCGTCCCGTGTCAACACTCCGGAAGGAACTGTCAAAAGCAAAATTCAAATTCAAAGAGCAAATTTATCTTTGCCGCCCCCCCGCCATTGGTAAAATATCAACTCGTTTTTTAGTAATACATGTATTTATGATCAAAATCGGACAAAAGCTTGGGCCTAAGCCTAACGAACCTCTAACCTCTTTTGAAATTTAAGGGAAAAAACGAGTTGATTACCAATATTATCAGAAAAATTCTTTTGTGGAATGAGCGGAAAACAAATTTTGAAGAATGCCGGGCCGAGCATTTCACGTCGATTCTCCGCCGAACGCTCTTTCCCATTTTGACGGCATTGTTCGTCCGCCCAGCCAAGTGCCTAACAAATAAGTAAAAGAAAATAAATTCTAAAATATTTTAATTTTGTTAATTAGAGAATCCGTGAAAACACGAGATAAGGAATATTTTCTATAATACAAAAATGATTTTACGGCATTCCAAATTGTAAGTTCATCAACGATCAGCTCGTCACGGTCCAAAATCTCGCACAACATTTTTTGATCAATTTGTAAAAATTCTTTTGAGAGCATCAAAGTTTCTGCATTCTGATCGATGTAATGCAAACAATTGCGAGCGAAGTCCTTAAATAAATTTATGAAAAATTTGACTAATTCCCGATTTTTTTTTTAGCCCGGAATCACAGTCTATGGAAAAAATTAAAATTTGCATAATATTTTAAAAAACGTTGAAAATTGCCCCACCTCTTCCCCAAGCACGCGCGCCTGCTCAATCGAGAGGAAAACATTGCGCAGTTTCCCTTTGGGAAAGTTGACACACGCTTTGACAAGTCCGGCCACGTTGTATTTATTGGCTGAAATTAAAAGTATTTTATCAAAAAATTTCAAACTTCCATACTTTGGGCAAAATATTTATTTTTTATTTTCAAAAATCATGCAAATCTTTTGGGAAATTTCTGGCATTATTTGAACTGTTTTTTGTAACTGAAATTGTGCCGTGGCACAACAAATCAATAAAATTGCACCCGCGCAAAGCACGGCGATTGCATTTTCCCCGTTCAGTCCGCTCAAATCGTCCGCATAAATGAAGCGGAGCATCGCCTTGAACGCGCCCACCTCCACGTCGGGCACCTCCACGGGCTTAATCTCTTCCGAAGGAACTAAAATAATTTTATTTAATTATCGTTATTTCATCTTATCAAAATTTAATATTTTAAAATATTTTTTAAACAAATTTTCAGCCACCGGTCCCAGCGGCGGCCTTCGCATTTTGAGCGTCAAAACGAAACATTGCCTCAAAAACGTCTGATGCCGTCCCCATGATCAGTTTATGTGCCGGCAGCCGCTTAAACATTTCAAAATTGTAATAAATCGGACACAACAAATTTGAAATTTAAGCATAAAAAAGTCAAATTAAATTTTGAAATAATCACATTATTCTTCCTTCGCCCCCAAAACTCGCCTCCTTTTCGTCCCCGTCCCCCACCAAAAAGTGCACATCCGCCCCATTGCCCGCGCTCAGCAAATGCTTCATCCGATCAACCAACGCAGCTGAATTTGTAGCTGAAAATTTTTGTTTTTTGCTTTTAGATACTCAAAAACTTCAACCCAAAAATGTCCTTGAAAAATCAAAGTACCTATTTTTGTTAAGAAATAGACACAAAAATTCAAATGGGCAAATATGCCTTGAAATCATTCAGTTTCGAAATTTTGGGCCTAGCCACAGTTAAAGCCAAAATACCACCACCTCCTTGGCCAGCTCCAAACAACTCGACTACTCGACCATTAAACCCTCCGATGCCACCACCACGGCCAGTGCCAAATGAAGAGGTCCCTCTGCTTCGACCAAAGCACGGTCGGCCTCCAACAAATCCTCTGCCGCGACCGCGGCCGCGGATGTCATAGTCCATCAAATCAGACGATGTTTAATCAGTGAAAAATTTCAATTTATCAAAAAAAATTAAATTTAAAACAACACAATCGCAGCTGCCCGCCCTCCCCACTTAATATTAGCATAAAGTTGACTTTCAATTTTGATTTAGCATTTTATGATAATGTCAAAGATTTCAGCTGCTGTTTTATCACACTTTTAGTGTTGACATGGAAATCAGGGTCCGCTTAAACTAAATTGATGCCGAAGATCATTAAATGTAAAACATTTTAAAAAATTGAAATGTTTAGTCTGCTCGCCATTTGCTTTTATGTTTTGCATCGTAAATGAATGGACACGATGGAACACGAATGAATGCATTGAATGGACGGACAAATATAAAAATGATGTTGACCTTATAAAAAATGATCAACAATGGGCCGAGGGGCATGAAAAGAAGACAACAACGCACAAACAAATGACGTACATAAATCATAGAGATGGGAGCCGACGAGTTCAAAAAATAGATCACTTTCGAGAAAATATGGCAACCGGCTCCCAAAATATGGCATTTTTATGGCAAGTTTCCTTAAGGGACGTGTTATTTTTTCGTGCGATTTTTTCAACTCATTAGGCGAGGGGCGGGCGGGTCGGCGGTGCCGATAGGCGCCGCCGAGGAATTTTTGAATTTTCGACTCTATTTTTTAAGAGATAAAAATTTCCCATTTTTGACTCAAAAACTAAGAAGTTTTCACAGTTCAAAAATGTGGCAAAAACAGAATCTCAAACAAAAATTTTTTGAAAAATTAAGACCATCGCTAATAAATCTTGGACGCGGGTGAGGGGTGGTTCGGCGGTGCCGCCTCTTTTAGTCGGAGATTTCGCCGTTTTAACGAGATTATTTGGACCTAGCAAAAGATATTTTTGGGATTTTCGCGTCTAATATAGGCTTAAGCTTATCCAGGCTTTTTCAGCCCCTCAAATTCAAGAAGCGGTATTTAAGTCCGATCCTTCGATCAGACAATCCAAAAATTGTTGCCACCGTTAAAGGTAGCTCATGTACCGCCTCGTGACGGCGACCCTTCCAGATCGGCGCTGTTGTTTATAGTATTATGCTATTTTGACAAAAAATGTTCGATAGGGTGAGTCTATTATTAACCTTTTCCTCTCGTCGTCTAATTTTATTTACTGAACTTGCTCCGAACATCGCCCGGTACGCGTCCTTTCAGTTATTTTATCCGGCTTTTTGTTACTTAAAAGCAGAACACGGACTTTGAGGATCGATCGTTAATTCTTAGAAAATTTAACAAGGTTTGATAAGAAAATTGTTCCTAAATTATCGTGGTTTTGAGAGAGCGCTTTGATAAAATAGCCTTTCTATTGAAAATTTTGAATCTACTCAATGCCAAAACATAAATGTTTTCCATTAAAATTCCAAAATTTTCAACACTCACGCCAAATTCTCATTTTCAAAGGACTTTCAGGGAAATAGGACATTTTCAATTTATAAGATCGAGGGTCCATGTCCACGGACAAAAGACGAGTAGTATTTTTATTAACAAATATCGTTAGCAAAAATTACCGTATTTTTGATTTTAGGTTGCAAATCTCAACAAATTGACTCAAAAATTTCTCGCTCCCTCCCCCCCCCCCCCAACCAAATAGAATTTAAGCGGATTTGGATCAGATTTGCCGAAATTTGTCGGATCGGATTGGGGAAAACACCGGATTTCGGATGATCCGCTGCAACCCTGCCGCTGGTGGTGAGTGGTTGGTGCATTTGAAGTGTGGGTTGGTTGGGTGGGGGTTTAGGTCCCCGACTGTGTAAATGATTTTACTTTTTTGAACATTTACGGTGGTTTAAAATTCATTAAAATTTCAAAAAAAAAATTCCCGCTGGCGCCTACGGCACCGCCGACCTCCACCTCCCAACCCCTAAAAGTAAAGCAGAATCTCAAAAGATATGATAAAATTTAAGTTGAAAAAAAGAAAAAAGTTATTTTTGAATAATAAAAATTGTCGCACCATTGACCATTACAAAAAAAATTTCGCTATATCAATCCCGGTTTTTGAAAAGTCGAAATCCCGATCCCCTTTCTTTTGGGAAGAGCAACGCGTAGCTGAACTGTTTCGATTTCTGTAAAATTTTAATCTAACGAAAACGAAAAACTACTATTTTGTTTCAATTAAAAAAACGAAATGAAAACGAAATGAAAATGAATACAAAATGAAAATGAGTGTACAAAAATGAATTTAGAATTTCGACACCAATACAAATTCCGTATATTTATCACTCGACTCCGACCGGTACTTCGGCAGTCACTTCAGCGCTCAAAATCACCGTGTCATTCTTCGCGTCATACCATCCGTTCTGCGGGTCCATCAATTTCTAAATTTTTTAGGTTAAGCCCCGGGCAGATATATTGACCATATCACCTCAAATGGCATGAAATATTGCATTCCCCATCCTTTCGCACTTAAGTTAAAGATGCTGCGGCTGAGCTCCTGAGTGTGGTCCTCTTTTCCTTCCTTTTGCGAAACAATTCTAATTGTTGCTGAACCGGCACAGCTCCAATTGGAATCTTAATAATTAAATGATTGAAAATTAATATTATTTTTTTTTGAATTTTTGACTCGATTCGATAAGATATTTTCACATTAGTATTTAAAAAAAATGCCACTTTTCTTAAAGTTTTTGGGAATGGGAGGCGTCATGCATAGCCGATAAGGGCCGCCGAGAAATTTTTTAATTTTTTATGCCAATTTGTTAAGAAAATTGGTCAAAAAATTGTAAAAGAGCGACGACACATAGGGATAGGGTCCCCCCCTATGGTTTTTTGAGGATTGGGGAATTAGCCCCCCCCAGGGCTATGGTTTTTTTGAGGATGGGAAATTAGCCCCCCCCCAGGGCTATGGTTTTTTTGAGGATGGGAAATTAGCCCCCCCCCCAGGGCTATGGTTTTTTTGAGGATGGGAAATTAGCCCCCCCCCCAGGGCTATGGTTTTTTTGAGGATGGGAAATTAGCCCGCCCCCCCCCCCCCCCTCGGTGGCCGATAATGCTCACCAGTGTTTGCATCGTTGCAGCGGAGGTAAAAGCTAAATCGGTCGTAGTAGGCTGCAGAAGTCACCAATATTTTCCAGGGAAGGCCCCTAATGTACACGGCTTCGCTGAGTCGGCGGCTGTCCACATGCACAAATTCAGACACTTTGTCGATTTTCAGCACAATTTTGCCTTTCGCTTTATACGGATCTGACGACGTCCGTCGCTTAGTTGGGAATTGCAGCGAGTACGGTTCGGGCTGATCAGCGTCCGGATGCGAATAGTACTGAAACACACTCATCATCTGGTCACTCGTCAACACTCCGGACCGAACTGTCAAAAAAAAAGCAATGTTTAATCGGATTTTTGTGTCAAAATTATAGAATTAAAACTAGTTTTTTGCATTTTAATTCTAAATTACCGTACATCCAATGCCCCACCCCACGCCTAAACTAGAGCCGCGCCCCTGTTTGGAGGGTTGAACAATAGAGCCCCCGGGCTCTATTTTAGGCAATACGGTATCCAATCCAAAAAGGTTCCAACCAATATTTGCCGAAAAATCCTTTTGTGGGATGAGCGGAAAACAAATTTTGAAGAGTGCCGGGCCGAGCATTGCGCGTCTGTTCTCAGCCGAACGCTCTTTCCCATTTTGACAGCATTTTTCGTCCGCCCAACGAAGTGCCTTATAATTTTTTTTTTTTAATTAAATGAATTTGAATATATAAAAAAATGTTTTTACGGCATTCCAAATTGGAAGTTCTTCTTCGACGATATCACGGCCCAAAATCTCAATAATTTTTGATCAATTTGTAAAAATTCTTCCGTTTGGATCAAATTTGCTGCATTCTTATCGATGTAATCCAAGCAATTGCGAGCAATGTCCTTAAATATTATTTTTATAATATCGCTTTTTTGAAGCCAAAATTAGTTTATGAAAAAGTAAAAATTTGCAAATATTTATTTAAAATGATGAATTGCTACTTGACAAGGTGGCAAAGCTTTTCCAAGCTTGCGAGCCAGCTCAATCGAGTGGAAAATATTGCGCAGTTTCCCTTTGGGAAAGTTAACACACGCTTTGATCAGTCCGGGCACGTTATATTTATCAGCTGAAATTAAATATTTTATTAAAATTCTCTAATTTCCATATTTTGGGGAATTGTAACTGAAACTGTGCCGTGGCACAAACAAATCAATAAAATTTCACCCGCAAAAAGCACATCGAACACATTGTCTTCACTGATTCCGCTCAAATCGTCCGCATAAATGAAGCTGAGCATCGCCTTGAACGCGCCCACCTCCACGTCGGGAACTTCGATGGGCTTTATCTCTTCCAAAGGAGCTCAAATAATTTATTTAAAAAAATTTTAAACAAATTTTCGCACCCTTTCCACCGGCGGTGACGGCCTTTGCATTTTTGGCATCAAAAAGGAACATTTTCTCGAACACATCGGAGGCGGCCAACAGAATCAATTTGTGCGCTGAGAGAGTCTTAAACATTTCAAAAAAGTGATAATTATGCCAAGCTCATCAAAAAAGTGATAATTATGAAAAGTTCATCAAAAAAGTGATAATTATGAAAAGTTCAGCAAAAAAGTGAGAATTATGAAAAGTTCATCAAAAAAGTGATAATTATGAAAAGTTCATCAAAAAAGTGATAATTATGAAAAATTCATCAAAAAAGTGATAATTATGAAAAGTTCATCAAAAAAGTGATAAGTATGAAAAGTTCATCAAAAAAGTGATAATTATGAAAAGTTCATCAAAAAAGTGATAATTATGAAAAGTTCAGCAAAAAAGTGAGAATTATGAAAAGTTCAACAAAAAAGTGATAATTATGAAAAGTTCATCAAAAAAGTGATAATTATGAAAAGTTCAATTTGTCCTCTCAAAACTCGCCTCCTTTTTGTCTCCTTCCCCCACCGAAAATTGAACGTCCGCCGGCCGTATCTTTGCCCGCGCTCAGCAAATGCTTCATCCGATCAACCAAATAATCCGGTTTTGCCATGTTAAATTAACAATTGAATTGTTGATACTGCAAATTAATTTTTAATCATTTTTGTTTAAAAATTATTCAACAAAAAAAATCTTTGAAAAATGAGCTTGGAAAGTGTCAAAATTCAGGAAATTAATTTCTAACGGGAGCTCTGTCTACTTTTACGTCTTGAATTTAAACGCTTCTTTTTCCTCAACTCCTTAAGCTTTGAATTACATAATTTTTAGATTACTGTGAACATTTTTTCACCGATTTTTTATTCCCTTTATAACTTTGTTATAATGTCTTTGTCAATTCGAAATGTCTTTAAAAAAAACCCCAAAACTGGACCACTAAAAGTATTTCAATTGTCACAACATAAAATCTAAATAAGACAAACTAACAAACAAACAAATTTTGTGGGCAAAGTCAGAGAGAGAGTCAAATGCGAATGCCCAAACTGAACGAACGAATGAATGAAAGTGAAAGGTGAAAATGGTCAAAAGTGGACAATGCAGTGTCTGACCGTCGGCACAAAATGTAAATGGTACAAAATTCAATCGATAATCACTTCGTGCCCCCCTCCCCTCCCCCTCCCTCTCACTGAATGTTGGCACTTTTCTTCAAAAGGTAAAATGTCTCATCGCATTTGACCTCAGGACATTGGTAATTGGGTGCGTTTGTTTAGAGTTTTAGTGAAGAATGTCAGACGCGATAAATGAAAGAAATAGTGTTAAAAGTGAAGAGACTTTTGAAAGAGAAAGAGAGAGAACAATTTGAGAGAGAAGATGGGGCAGAGATATTTGGCAAATGGATACGCGCTGCCCGCTGTGGCGCGCGCGTCACTGCACGCGTACGCCATCCGCAACGCTGCTCAATCGCAAACAATATACTGTACTGTATGGGGGGGGGGGTAAACCCAACTCATCCATATCCAACTCGTCCATAGAGCATAACTTGCTTCAACCTTAACCGATTTATAAAGTTTTGATGCCACTCGAAAGATCTCGAAGAGTTGAAGCTAACATTAAGTTAAAGCTTTTTGATTGGACAAATATCAAAAAAGTTATGGCCAGAAAACCGCCAAAAATCGGAATCTTTAAACTTTCTCAAGTGTTAAGGCCATAACTTTTTTGATATTTGTCCAATCACAAAGCTTTAACTTAATATTAGCTTCAACCCTTCGAGATCTTTCAAATGGCGTCAAGACTTTCTAAATCGTTTAAGATTGAAGTAAGACCATTTTGAACAAACTCAAACCCCTAGCTTGGATTCGAACATTGGGGGTTTCCCTATTCCATGACTGAAACCCGGTCCTCATCAATTTTGGGTTTAACATTTTTCCCTTATTTGGGGGAGGGGGAATGCCGTTTAAAACAACGGCATTTTTAACGGGAAGGGGGAAAAGGCGTAAGTACCGGGCCCGGAATTTTTTTTACCTCTCGCTAAACAACAGCAAAACGCCAACGGCTTTACTTTTTAGAATTTTTTTTTGCTCCATTTCTTTTCTAAAGCGCATTTTTTCAATAAAACCATTTTTAATAAAAAGTGGGGGGGGGGGAGGGCACCATCAAATTTTCAAATATATCATTAAAAATCAGCCTGTTGGGGGGGGGGCACATGAAGCGTTTGTTGGGCACCGGCAATGGGGCCGGACCTTCACTTTTTGGACCGAAAGGAGGCGAGTTACAGATTTGTTGCGTCCGCAAAAATGTACCTATTTATATTTCACACTTTCTGAAACATTCTTTAACAAGTCGGGTGTTGTTCTGGTATTAATGCTTTTTGGTCCTTTAATTTGTTTTGTTTTATGTGCATATTTTTTGCCGCCCTACACATGTCCGTTTTGGCGGCACACAAATGAGGATTAATTATTAATACATACATTTTATTTGTAGATTTTTTATTTAGCTCAACGTAAAATTGAATCGGAAAAAAATCGGCAAAGCAGCCTATTGAATAACAAATGGAAATTTTCGACAATTACATTATTGTTGACGAAAAAACGATGAATGACATCACCCTTGAAAAAACATCACTTAAAAATCGTTGTAATTCAACATTCATTGACTCGACTCCATTCGCATCACTGTAATTTTTATTGATTAAATCTGATCAACAAATCAAATTGATTATTTTAAAACAAATTTGACATGGGAAGAGACACCATGACTATGCGCTATCATATTTGGTGATCAGTGACGTTGGCAGCTATCTTTCTGAACCGTCAGATGCAAAAAATAATTCTAGCTTTAACTTTTTCTGAAAATTCCATATTTTAAACATCGATTTGAAAGACGTGATGAATTTATTTCAAAAATTCTTGTATCTATTGTTGTTTTGCTCACATTAATTAAAAAATATTTAAAAACTATTAAAACATTTTTATTATTGGTGGAAGATTACCTATGTGAGTATAGAAAAATAATAAATCAGTGTTGCACTCAAGAGGACCCATTCCCTGGGTATCATCACGCAAATATTTAAACATGGATTCAATTTTAAATCATAAAATTAAAAAAAACATTATTTTGAATGAATAATGCACGACTTGTTCGGCAAACGGCAGAAAAACAATATTGGTCGTACTCGCGGCAGTAATGGCGTTCATTAAGTGACTTCACATTCTCATTGAAACCTCTCCGATTTTTGCATCTCAGCAATGCTTCTACAATAATAATAAAATGTTTGGGTTAGAATTTAAATTTAATGCATTTAAATTTAATAACGCTACCGACAAAAGAAGGACTCAAAAGACATTGGCCGATAATTAGAAGGATTAAAATTGTTCGCAATTTCATTGGCACGTATAAACCGCGTAGTTTAATTTATAATGTGCTCCAAAAACTGATTCTTGGCGTAGAGAGATAAGAGAAACCCGTCATATTTATGGGGGAATAGCACTAAAAATGGGCCGGCCGGTACATAAACTGTCAACCACTTTCCCAGTGGTTGTCGAAAATTGATGATTAATTATGGAAAAGCCAACAAAATCAAAGTTATAAGCGATGTGGTGACTGTTCCTTTTCAGCCCATCATTCAGCCACTGATCAATTCCCCCCTCTGAATTCGAAGCTAAAAGTATGAACAAAACTAGGGTTGGTCCCCGACCCCTCGGGGGCGGAAAGTCGGTGGCGGGGAGGCCGGGGTTGGCAATGTCGGGGGTCGGGGACGAGCAAATTGTCGGGGGTCGGGGACCAACCCTAAACTCATCCGATCGGTTTTCCATACAAAAAAAAAATGAGAGAATTTGGACTTTCTTCTCCGGGTTGAGTGAAAGCATACAAAAATGCATAATTTTTCTACTTGAAAATCAGGACATTTTCAATTTTTAAAATCAAAGGTCCATTTTCAATGACAGTACTTGCCATTAGGCCGAATCAGAGCCCTGAACTAAAGGAAATGATGCTTCTAAGTAGTTAATCTCAAAAAAAACTGTTAATTCTATCATTTGCACATTTTTGTTTTTTAAAATAAAGAAATAAAGGTCTCATCAAAAAAAAAATTTAAATTCTAACACAAATCTTAGCAACGACTAGTGATGCACGAGACCCAAAATTTACCGAGACTCGAGACTCGATACCGAGACTTGACCCCGAGACTCTCATGCATCACTAGCAACGACCATTACAAATTTAGTAACGTTCAAAAGCTTAAGTGCTGTAGAATTAATTATTAAGTTGACTGACTAAATGCTTCATTAACTTTTGAGACTGTCAGAAAATAAAATGTTCGAGAATTTCGACTTTTTCGTGATCAGTAGTCTGTAACATTTTTTTGCAAGCTATTTGATCGATTAGCTTATACTTGCACAAACAGAAAAATTTGACGAAATTCAAGGACGCTCAAAAATGTTTCTCTAATATCAATTCTAGGTCCGGCAGCCCAAATCGAACAAAATTCATTAAAGAATTATGTTAAAATTTTTTGCAAAAACCGGATCAGGCTGTTTTACCCGGATTATTTGATCCGGTGCGGTTTTTTCCGAATTTAGGAATCTGGGTCCGGGTGAGGCCAAAATTCTGGCTTTAGATAAAACCCTATAGAAGCGATTTTCGCGTCGTACACATTCGCCGTAAAAATTGTTACAGAATCAGCAATCTTTGTTACGAAATAATAAAAAAATATTTGAAAATATTAAAAAAAGTTCCATTATTGGGGGAACGAATGAGGTAGATAATTGAGTCCTCACTGAAAAAGACACCCCAGTCCCGAGCCCAAAATTTGCTTCAACGTGGTTTCCGCCAAAAAATTCGTTCAGATTCGTGCGTTAGGCTTAGAGCGGGGTCGATATTAGGGCCCGGATCTAAAAAGTGGCAAAATTATGTAACGGATCCTTTGATTAGAGTGATGACCGATCGAGATTTTGATCGAAAATCTCGTAAAATCTCGAATTTCAAAAATTCTATGCGAGATTTTTCGTTTTTCAATTATGTTTTTTGATTGTGAATTTCCAAAAGTGAAATTATTATTAATATTGTGAATCTTATTGCCGGTGCTGGACAGGGTAAAAAACAACAAGATTCCATAAAATCACAGTTTAAATGATTGGTTCTGGTCGGGACCAGAAAAACCGGGGCCGGGACCCAACACAAAACATCAGACTTGTCAAAAAGAAAACCACTAGGCCAAGGACAAATTTGACGGCCTCAACATGTTTGCCAAAACACTACAGGGCCTTTAAATCCAAATTCTTCGTTCGTTGAATAGGCATATCAAAGTCGAATTTTTTAAAATTCAAATTCAATTATTTTTATTGGACTTTTCAAAAAATATGGAATACCGGTCGCAAGTTAATCGGTTCCAATACCAGGATATTCTCGGACATTAAAAATAAAAATGCTCGACCGAAATTAAATTGCTGTTAGAACATTGCATCATAAGACAAATAAACAAGAATTAAGCAAATTAAAAACAAAAAAATGCAAAAAAATCTTATTTAAATACGTTAAAATTATAGCAAAATGTAATGATTTTCTCTCATTGTTCACCTACAAAAACTCCGCTGAACATGACCGATTGGTGCAAATCGAACCCTGCTTATGCACTTACATCGGCCATAATCAGCAATGATGGATGACTTGAACAAATGAAATACCTATTTAAATATGAAAATTTAAACTCAAAACTTAAAAATTGAAGATTTCTGAACTTGAGAGAATAAGGAAAACATTCGTGCCTTTTTAGTAACTCAAAACTGGTACATTTAAAAATTCTGAGTGCTTGAGCCATTTTTAAAATTAACCATTTTTAGCATTTTATCTACGAGGACTAAGCCTGCGTATAATGAATAAAAAAAGGCATTAGTCGAAATTTTTGAAAACCAATGCTACCCTATAATAAACAAACGACTAAAGATGGGGGGGAGGGCATTATTTTTTAAGAATTTACAGAATTTTTGCCTCTGAAATTCAAGACGATCCAAAAGCACTAATTCTTTTTGTTTCTGATGAATTGATCAAAATGTGACCATCATTTATTTGCCAAGTTCTTTGCCATCTTCAAATTTCATAAATCGTTGGTGATGAAAAAATAAATTTCCAAATTTTCTATTTAATAAAGAAAATTCGGGGACCGGTTGCGCACTGGAGAATTGCGCACCGACAGTTTTCTGAGAATTGCGCACCAGCAAAAAAAAAAGGAGAAGTCAAAATTTGTGAAAAATAGTTTTATACAAAATTATCTGAAATTATGTTATTTGATGCGCTAATTGAACCCCTAAGCTCAGGGTGGCTTAGGCCTAAGCCTAACGAATCCCAAGCCAGGGTGGCTTAAACCACTTTAAATTCTCAATTTTATTTTCTATTGACGAATTCGTAATAGCGTATTAAACATATTCAGACTATTTTTTGGAGATATAAATAAGCGTATTAAACATATTCAGACTATTTTTTGGAGATATAAATAAGCGTATTAAACATATTCAGACTATTTTTTGGAGATATAAATATTTCGAAAATGTTGACTAAAAGGGCCCCCTCTATTGAATTTTTTTTTTTCACGGTGCGCAATTCTCCTAGACTCAGAAAATTCAACAAAATTCATTAGGATCTCACTTGGCTCAGTGGTTAAACTGGGTGTCGTAATTTTATTTTGATTAAGGTTCAAATTTCTCGAGTGAAAATTTTTTAAATTATTTTTATTTTATTCTCTGTTTGGTGTAATATAATAGTGAATGATCAGGGGTGCCTGGGGATGTGGGTTCGAACCCCGGGCTGTGTAAATGATTTTTTCTCACTTTTTATGAACTTCGACGGTTCTAAAAATTTAAAAAAATATTTCAGATTTTTTTTAAATTAAGGCATAGAAATTTTTTAATTTTTTTCTTTAAATTTGATTACTGAATTTCACTCGAAAAATTTTAATTTAGAACAGTCTAAGAACAGTTTACACTCTTCTGTTCTCGAGGTCGGAACAGAACAGACAGGCTGTTCTAAGATTTCAGAACAGAACAGGAACAAGTTCAAAATCCTTGGAACAGGAAAACACTGATCAATGCCCCCTTAATTCCAAATTTTAGCGCTAAAATTAACAATAATTTAAACGAACGAGAAGAACCTGCTGTATGAAAAAAGCTTTTTTGCGCAACATATTATTCCTTCGAAGAATATTTGAAAATTTAAATTAAATTGTACGATTTTTTTTTTTGGTAAGGTATTTTAAGTCCAACCTTTCGGTCGGACAGTTCAAAAAATTGTTAACAGCGTTGCTCCTAAACACCTCTAGACCCTTCGTCCTTGTGGTTCAACAGACCCGACAATTTCTGATTTCTTATGGAAAAACTAAAACAAATTTTCGATAGGGTGCGTTGATGTCCAATTACTCTCGTCGTCTAACGCCCTCTCCTCTCCTTTTCGCGCACTATTTCTTCGAAGAATAAAATGTACCAGAACAAGTTATTAACAGCAAAAAAATAGCAGAAAAAGAGTTATTTTAGAAAATGAATCCTCAAATTTTATAAAATTGCGATTTTTTACATAAATTTTACACAAGAACAAAGAGGGTCTGCAATGAAAAAATTTTGAATTTTTTTGGGCTCCTAAAAATGTTGATTTTACTCAAATTTTGGACTTTCAATTAACGAAACAAAACACGAAACGCCCAACCTTTGACCAGGGATGCCAAATTGCCTTATTTTTAAGGCAAATGCCATAATTTTGGGAATTTGCCTTATTGTTTGCCATATTTCCACACTTGCCATAATTTTGCCATATTTTAAACTTTGTGAAAATACTCATTTTTAAGTGAAAAAAGAATGCCCGAAAAAAGTGCTCTTTGTTTTTAAATTTGAAGTTTTGGTTGCAAATCTCATAACAAATGAGAGTCAAAAATTCAAAATTTTTTTCGGCGGCGCCTATCGGCACAGCCGACCCTCCCAGAAGTGAAGCAAAACTCTCAAAAAAAATTGTTTTTTTGAAAATTCCTTAAGAAAGTTGCCATAAAAATGCCATATTTTTGGCCCCTCGATGCCATAAAATGCCATATTTTTGGCCCCTCGATGCCATAAAAATGCCATATTTTTGGCCCCTCGATGCCATAAAAATGCCATATTTTTGGCCCCTCGATGCCATAAAAATGCCATATTTTTGGAGCCGGTTGCCATATTTTACCGCAGTTGAGTTGGCATCCCTGCCTTTGACCTAGCTCCGCACTATATTCCTCGTGCATTGGAATATTTATTTCCACCAATTTGTATGAATTATTTGAAATTGGAAAAGGATAAAATTTCGAAAAAATTTTTGGGGGGAAAATATTTTATTATTTTCATTAAAAATTTCCAGTAGAATAAATCTGCCGCTATTTAACGATAAACGAAATGCTAAAAAACAATTTGACGAATTCACTCCGATTGGAATTGTCGTTTTTTGCATTATAAACACGGGCGGGTTAAAATTCCTTGCCAATTTGGCAAATTGATATTGTTTCACTCCTTTGACAGAATAATTTATTTCTCAAATTAATAACATAGTAAAATTTTGTAAGAAAAATATCATTTTAAAATGAAATACTTTTATAATTTAATTAATGAATTTTCCTATCAATAAAAAAATTTTTATTTAAATTATGATTTGATTGGACAATGGACGGTTACACAAAAATTGTTGGATGACGGCGGAAAAAATATAAGGGAAAAAATGAGAGATTTCTCTGACAATTTCTTAGGCCAAAAACAAAACTATCATTTTCACTTTTTTTTGTCGTCGTCCGACAATAAATGCTTTAATTAGTATTGTTTCAAGAATTTTATATATTTGTCGGAGAGTTTTAGCATAAATTTGAAGTTTTCTACGAAAAAATTCATTCAAAATAAAATATAAGAATTTTGAGAACAAAATACTTCACAATGATTGAAGGGCGTAAGTTTTTGCACAGAGTATTTATTATTCCCAATTTTGTGCTTTTTAAACAGATTCTGGTGTCGTATAAAGTGAAAGCACTTTGGCTTTTGTAGAGAATTTTGTCGGCTATTCATCCTTCAAATTGATTTTTTCCTGAAATTTTTTTAAGCCCTCAAAGATTTTTTTTCTTCAAATTTACCCCAATTTTCAGTGTATTATCGATAAAAAGGTGTTCATAGGTGTTTTGAGGTCGTAGAATCCGATCATTAGCTCCATTTCAACCGATTTCGAACCCGAAATTCGAACAATTTCCTGAAATTTTTTCGTTACACATTTTTACATTTATTTTTGGTTTGTATTATGCATCAGTTTGGCGGCATAAATTCTTCAATGTTTTGTAAAATCTGATCGACATTTCGATGATTTTAATGGGAAATAGCCTGGAAATTGTTTTTTTGAAAAAAACCCATAGGAGGATCCTTTTTGCTTAGCAAAATTCGTAGCAAATTTTCTTAACAGATTTCGCCAAATTTTCTCCGGCGGTGAGCTATCGGCACCGCCGACCCTCCACCGCCCCACCGCCCACAGAAATGAAGCAGAATTCGTAAAAATTTGCATTTTTTAAAATTGCTTAACAAAAATTAAATTAATGGAAAATGCACCCCTAAAGTTCAACCCCCCCCCCCCCGAAAATTTTTTCTAGCTACGCGACTGGTTTTCGGGATGGAGAGAGGTCCGGCAGCGCCGACATGGGTGTCCGGACATTTGGCACATTGCACATTTGGCACACTAGTGAAAAACGGACATTTCGAACACTGGGGGGGGGAAGACGTTTCGCACACTGGACATTTGGCACATTGGACATTTCGTACACTAGTGAAAAAAACGACGTTTCACACACTGGGGGGGGGGGGGGGACGTTTCGCACATAAATTTCGCGCAAAGCATTTTAGATAGATGAATAAATTTGAAATTAAGCCAATGTTGAATAATTTGGCTAAAATTGCACTCAAAATTTCAATAAATTATCAAAACAACATCAAAAAACACTATGCCAACCCATTTTGGCCAACTTTTGGTGGCTCATAACTTTCTTCTTAGTGGTTTCCGGCACAAACTTTTTGGGGATTCGTATACTCAGCTCGACGAGAGGAATCGATTGGTAGTATTTTTATTCGAATCTGAACCATTCAATGTGCGAGCGATGTGCGAAATGTCCAGTGTGCCAAATTTCCTTTTCCCCCAGTGTGCGAAACGTTCTTTTTTCACTAGTGTGCGAAATATCCAATGTGCCAAATGTCAGTGTTCCAAATGTCCAATGTGCCAAATGTCCGATAGCCCCGACATGCGCTGCCGTGAAAAAAATTTAAAGAATTATTGGCGAAACGTTCAGCAAAGGTTTGCGTTAAAATTATAAATTTTGAGTGTACTTGATTCGTAAAATTGGCCCGTTATGTACTTGGAAATCAAGACGTTTGTACTTGGGAATTGTCTTTACCCGATGGAAGCCCTGTCTTAAAGGAGTATGCAGAATTTTATCAGACAAAGCTTTAATTATTGTTACATATTAGGTTAAAAAAATTAGGTCCACGGCGCGTGATCACAGGTTCAGTTGGGATTTTTTGTTACTTGCCCCCACTCATGCATCTTGACCATAGGTCAGTTGTGTTTAGAGTAGGGTTGGTTCCCGACCCCTCGGGGCGGGAAAGTCGGGGTCGGGGTTGGCAATGTCGGGGTCGGGGACGACCAAATTTTTCGGGGTCGGGGTCGGGGTTCGGGGTTCGGGGTTGATGAAAATTTTGTTCATAAATTTTTTTTTTTTATAAAATTTCAGCAATGTCTTTCTTCACTAGGCAAGCATAAAATATAATTTTATTTTTAAATCTCAAAGTAAAGGGAATTTTGTAATTTCTGAAAAAAATTATTTGATGGAGTTCACGTCATGTTTGACTTGACCCAACAACTCAGTGGCCAAGTTTTGCTTTGAGTGAATTGGTCAGCGGTTTTCAAAAAAAATTTGAGGGGGGGAGGGATTGGCGCGAGAGAATTTTAGAAATTTTGTTGGGATTTTCAATCCAAAAGTTAAAAAAATGGTGGTGTTTTTAGAAGCTTTTTAGGAATGACAGGAGTCGGCGGTGCCGATAGGCGCCTCCGGAAATTTTTTTGAAGATTTTAACAATATTTGTTAAGAAAATTGCTTCAAAATTAACCAAATTCGGCTAACACTTCTTAAATTTTGGAAGTTTTTAGTGATTTTTGACTATAACTTGTTGAATTCTCAAAATTTTAAAGTAATAGATGGAATAAAAAATTGCGCTATTTTTACTACAATTTTATGACACTAAAATACTTAAGATCAACTTTGAGCAAAGTAATAAATACATGTTTTAAATAGTCTCCCAATTTTGCTGGCAAATCTTTTTGTATCCTTTTAATAACACATCAATAGAGAGACCCATAATAATAGGTGCAACAAAGTATTTATTTTGATAGATTTGCTATGCAATCAAAAGGGCTCATGGGATAATGCAATATTTAGAAAGATAGGATAACATTGATGTCCGAACGACAGTCGGTGTGACTTCAAATGCTATTTAAATTCTTTTGTTGGCGCTAATGAGAGGACCCTTAAATAATAAGCTCCTCTCGAAAATTCACTGATCGTTTCTAGTTCTTTAATATTTTAAAACAGAATGACCCGCGTTTTGGAATTTTCAATTTTAAAGCCTAATTATCATTCTTTTGAGGCCCCTTAAATAATAAGCTCCTCTCAAAAATTCACTGCTCGTTTCTAAGCGTTCTTTAATCCAAAACCGGACCACTAAAATGTATCCCAATGGTCAAAATTTGTTGGGCAAAGTCAAGAGAGAGTCAAATTCGAGTGCCCAAACTGAATGAATGAGAATGAAAGTGAACGGTGAAAATGGTCAAAAGTGAACGACAATGCAGTGTGTGGGATGGTCGGCCCGAATAATGTAAATGGTACATATTTAAATAAATAAATAATCCCCCCCCCCCCCACGAATGTGCCTCCGGACAATCTGTCAGTGCCCAATTCGTCATAGGGCAATCCGTCAGTGAAGGACAATCTGTCAGTGAAGGACAAACCGTCAGCGGATAATCCTTTAGAAAATTGTCATTTTTAAAAAATGATACAAATTTTTATTTGGGAAAAAAATTGTGTGAAATATTTTAAAATTTTTTAGAAATTGTTTCCTTTTTACCCATCGAAGTTCATGGTTTCAATGGTGGGGACTTTTATTCTTTGATTTCAATGTAGGTAGATTATAAAACCGCTTAAAATACCTCTAAATAAATAAACCAATTTGTCAATTATATGCACATTAATTTGAGCCAGGATTCATCTTAGGCCTCGAAAGCTAGTCGGTTTGCTTTTTCAAAAAAATTAAGTCTTAAAAGCTGTTAATCACTTTTCGTGCCATAGTTAAAGCGCAGAGTAAAAATAAAGCGCAAGATATAAAAGCATTTTTAGCATCTCGAGGCATAAAAATTAGCACCATTTTGTTAATTTGAGCCCGGGTGAATTTAAAACGAGTTAATCACTATTTAAAATAGTATTAAAAATTAAGCGAAGAGGATTTTTTTTAAATTTAAATTTTAACGGGCTAACAGCAACAGGAAAAAGGCGAGAGGGATCGTTTTTGGGTTGTTGGGGCTATGAACAATTTCTTTTGTTTAATGCATATGACAGACAATTTGCACGACAATGGTGCAGATACATACTACTAACCAGCTCGTCTCTAAAGCGACGAGACGGAGTTCAAAACTTTAATGCTGCCAAATTTTGGTGGATTGGGTATTTTAAAAAGAATAAATAAAAAAGTTTTGTATTTAAAAGTTTTACAAAATCTAAGCACCAATAACAGCAGAAAAATCCTTTTGTGGCACGTGAGGAAAACAAATTGAAGAGTGCCAGGCCGAGCATTTCACGTCTGTTCTCCGCCGAACGCTCTTTCCCATTTTGACGGCATTTTTCGTCCACCCAGCGAAGTGCCTTATAATTTATTTTTAATTAAAAGAATTTCAATTTATAAAAAAAGTTTTTAAGGCATTCCAAAAATGATTATTAATTTGCCCCAACTCGCCTTTTTTTTGTCTCCATCCCCGACCAAAAAGTGCACATCCGCGCCGTTGCTCGTGCTCAGCATTTCATCCGATCAACCAAAGAATCTGATTTTGGGGCTATCATTTTGGGAATAATAATTAAAAATTGTTTCAGTGAAATTTTATCCCATTTCAAAGAAAGATTGGTCTCCAAAAGATATTTAAATGCAAAAATTTTAAAATTTTAAGAGGTTGTTCTCCATTTCCTCTCGAGGTAACCTAATTTGTAAGCCAAAAGAGCAACTTGCCAATTAGAAAGTGTGTCTTTCTCTAATTAGCCAGTGATAATTTCTAAAAGTTTTAATAGTGCCAATTTTTTTTCGGCACTATTCTTATTTATGGTAAATTCTATACGCTTTTCCCATACGTTTTTCCCCTTCTTTCCCCCGTCTCCTCCCGTCCCCGTCCGTCCGCATTCACTTCCAAGACAGCCAGCAGAGGTTAAAATTCTGCTTCAACATTACTACCTTCGTTCACTCGTTGATTGCTCATCGTAACGAGGTTGACCTTCTCTCCCACCAATCCCCCCCCCCCTCCCATTCCCTTCCATTGCCATATTCGTCACCGTCAGTACTACATATTTGTGAAAAAAATGTTGCCTCAGATATCACTGGCGACATGAAGTTTGGGCACCGGGAAGTTTGGGCACCACAAGTTTGGGCACCGGGAAGTTTGGGCACCACAAGTTTGGGCACCGGGAAGTTTGGGCACCACAAGTTTGGGCACCGGGAAGTTTAGGCACCGCAATACAAATTAAAAAAAATAAATTATTAAAAAAGTATTCATTCTTGGGCTACCAGTCCGAATACCCCCCCCCCCGTCCTCCCCCCACAGCAAAAAGTGTCTCGAATCCCCCCCCCCCCTAAGCCAAAAATGTTCCGAATCCCCTCGTTCGAATCCCCCAGGTTCGAATCCGCCCACAGCAAAAAATGTCCCGAATCCCCCAAATTTTTTAAAAAGGTAATTTTTTTTTTTGCCAAATTGGTGGTTATTTGCTATTAAAGTTTGCGAGTAGAATCGAACTTCGAATCAAGGCTGGTGGAAGACGGACGCAGGACCCACTTCGACTAACTTTTTTGCAAAACCAACTAAATCCAGCATTTTTTAATACCATTCGAAAGTATAATGAGGATAAGCTATCAACAAGCAAATGCTAAGCGATTGAAAACCACCCAAAGAAGTTATGGCAAGAAGAATTTTTTAAAAATTCCAGCTTTTCGGGCCACAACTCTTTTGTTGTTAGTCAGAACACTTAGCCTTTGCTTGATGATAACTTCTACTCAATGTAGGCTTTGAATCGTATCAAAAATATTTGCGAGTTTGGCATTGAGAAAATAGTGTAGGAAAAAAGTTCGAGAAATTAATAATTTTAACAACTTAAATGTTTTGATCTTGCGGAAGAAGTGGCCAAATAATCTTGATCGATGAAAAAACCTCTAGAAAATTCACGCATCGTTTTCATTTTTGGATAATGTGTTTTTTTGGTTGATTTTAATAGTAGTGGGATTTGAGACACTTTTGGCTTGGTGGGATTCGATAATGTTTGATATAGTTAACATTGGAAAAAGTTAGCAACAAAAAAAAAAATTAGCTTTTTAAAAAATTTGGGGGATTCGGACCCTTTTTGGCTTGAGGGGATTCGAACCTGGAGGATTCGGGCGTGGGGATTCGAACCGGGGGGATTCGAACGAGGGGGATTCGGACCATTTTTGGCTTGGGGGGATTCGAACCTGGGGGATTCGGGCGTGGGGATTCGAACCTGGGGGATTCGGGCGTGGGGGATTCGAACCTGGGGGATTCGTGCGTAGAGGATTCGAACCGGGGGGATTCGAACGAGGGGGATCCGGACCATTTTTGGCTTGGGGAGGGGGGATTCGAGACATTTTTGGCTTGGGGGGGGGATTCGAAGCGGGGGGATTCGAACCTGGGGGATTCGGGCGTAGGGGATTCGAACCGGGGGGATTCGAACGAGGGGGATTCGGACCACTTTTTGGCTTGAGGCGGATTCGAGACACTTTTTGCTGTGGGGGTATTCGAACCGGGGGATTCGGGCAGGGGGGATTCAGACCTGAAGCGCATTCTTGACTTGTTTTGTACATTATTGCATGGAATTTAATTTTCGGATTTTTAGGGACTAAAAAGTCGCTCTAATTCAAAAAATTTTCAAAATGAGTGCTATTTTTGGGCTTCTCTCGCCAAACCCTATCCGCAAAAAAAAGAGGTTAAACCCTAAAAATCTCGGCCCTATTATCACATTTGTTCATTGATTTGTTACAAATTTTAAAGCCATCTACTTAGTAGATGGAGTCCTTTTATTTCGGTTGTCCTAAAATTTTATCAAACAAGCTGTTAGGATTTCCCCCCCCCCCCCGAATCCAAAAAATATGGAATTTTGTTCCTCTTCAGAGAACCTGTTGGTAAAATTAATGCCTTCTAATTGTTTTGTGTATTGTTTTATTTCGGTGCTCCTAACATTTAATCAAACCAGCTGCCACCGAAATGAAGCCATAAGAAGTGAGAACTGTCCGCTGAAATGCGGAAGGCGTCCAATTGATGATAATCAGCGGGTAAACCAAATGCTTTATTATACACAGTTTAGTCGGTACCCCCCCCCCCCCCCCCCGGTAAAAGATAGGTAAAATGTTCACCCCGGGGCAGGAATCGAACCCGTTGACCAATCGGTTACCGCTATCAGAGCATCAAATAAGCCATGCCTCTCCTCTATCGCCTACCCTAAGGCCTATTAACCGTCGCAGGCTAAAACATTACATAACTTTTCTTGCTAATTATGAATATTTCTTTAAATAACAGGTATTAGGCGGATGTTGCAGAAGAAGTGTGGCCCTGGTCGTTCATGCTTCAAGGCACTGATTGTGATGGAAAGGCATCGTATTGTACAGCTCAATACATAGATAAGTTTAATTTTGCGACTTTTACATCTGTCAGTTACTTAAGTTCATTTATATAAAATTGTGTGATTTAAAATTGTTTCTAAGACTTTTGATTAAAATGAAATCGGGATATTGATTTCTGAATTCTAGTGCTACAGCATTCTGTTATCACAAAATTTTGAATTTCCTCCTCGCACACGTGTGAATAGTTGTTAAATTCTGTGTTTTACGATCAGATTTTTTTTCTAACGTCGGCTCACTGTCTGCACACCAATTTTTTCTGTGACATGACAACCCAACTGGCCAAAAAAGGAGTTTTTCATCCCGTACGAATACGACAAATTGAAGCTTTATCGACTTGGCTGGAGCTACTCAGTTACAAAGTTTTGGGTTCATTCGACCTTCGATCCCAACAGTGGGGATGCCCAGCAATTTGCCTATGATTTTGGGTTAATCAAGGCAGGATTTATTGGCCATTTAAAACTGCAACAAAATTTCATTTCTTATACTACCAGAGCGAAGCTGGCTTTTCGACAGAACCCTTCTCGGCTGGACCGCGTGAAAGACTCGGGAGGCTATTTAGTTGGATATGGAGTGCACATAAATTTTTTAATCATAAATAAAAGGTATTTATGCGACCCTCGTCCCAAAAATTTTTTATAATGTTTCTAGGGCATTATGCTGGTGATCACGAATCTGACATTCATTTATTTCGAGCCCGCATTTGAGCTTTATTAAGAATCTAATCCATTTGTAACTAATTATTTATTTTATTCACGTATATGCTCGAAATCCCGCAAAAATTTCTTCGTAAATCCTTGGAAAAACAGCTTAGATGAAGAAGAAGAATGGGATCGCAAGCTTCGTCATGGGCCTGTTAAAAACGACAAAATAGTCAAACCAAGGTTATTTTTCTCATCGATGTATAAAAACTGAAGAAAAATAGCCCCAGCGGCGCCCCGCTTGTAGGGATGTGCTCTGATCGCCTTTTTTAAATATCTGAGTACAGACTTCTGAGCCATTTTATTTCTCATAAATCATAAAATTTGGTGCAGAACAGAACAGAGCACAACTCCGCTACCTACTGACCGACGTAGTCGAGAGCGTGCGGTTTTTGACCAGCATGCTTCTTTTTTAGTTTTAAACAATTTTTTGGTGAATTAATTTTAAAGGCAGCCCCCCCCACTCTACTCTAATAAAGCCCCTTACTGGGTGGTTGAAAACAAAGCCCGGGCATTATTAGAGGAAATACGGTAATTGTATGAAAATTGGGCACATAATAGTTAGACTGAACTTTAAAAACGTATCCTAATAAAATTGACGTCTTATATATTCAAACATATTTAAGGGCGGTTCTGGTTCGATGCTTGTTACTGGGCATCTACCAAACCAAGTCTTCTTTGGTCACGCAATTTTCAGCCAGTTCAGGGGGCAACACAGTCGCAGAGAAAATATAGGTGCTATTAATTCTGTGCTAAATTTCCGGATGGATGCCGAAAAAGTTGCCCGAAGACGCGCAAGATGCTTATTTCGCTTTCAACATTTTGAGAGAAAGTAAATGGCCGTGTTTTGTCAGACTTTTACTGAAAAAATCGCACTGAATCCTTTAAAACTTAAAAATGAAGCAAAAAGGTGTGGATGGGAGTCCATATTTGGTCTCTTTCTAAACATTGAAATTAGGGTTGGCACGGCGACGTCGAGGTTGAGAATTGCGGAGTCGGGGTTACTTAAATCGGTCGGAATTTTTTTAAATTCTCCAAAATTTTAAATGTCAAAAGTTTTTTATTGAGTAATTCTCAAAATATAATGTGTTACTGAAACAATCTACCATTGCCGCCGATAATTTTTTAAGAGGTTCTTATAGAAGAAAAGGGTAGGAGGCATCAAAAAAAATTCTGGAAACCGGAATCCCTGACCCACCGGAAAAATTTTTTAATTTTAAATTTTGAAAATAATTATTATAGCAACTAATAATTAACGCAATTTGAGTTCTGATATACAATTTCTAGGGGCCAATGGGCCAGCGGATAAAATTTGCGCACCGGATTTGGCTTTTGATTAATGCCAACATTTGCGTTTTTTACTTGACTCTCTCAGCTCGACTGTTTGCGCCAATTCTCTCCAGCCATTCTTTGTGGTTGCAAAAGTTCCGAGTGGTCAATTTTAGTTATCGTTTTTTCCCAATTTCCCGGCATTTGTTGCAATTTTGGATATAGCAGTTTAATGAAATATTTTTTGAAATATATATTTTTGAAAACGTTGTTAATTATCAGTTTACAATTGATTCAATTTTTTGCTCCCCGTCGTTATTTGCTCCAATAAATTTCAACAAAATGTGCCAAAAAGCAAATCATCTTCAAGATTTGGGCGCCGAAGATGCTTAGGCGCCGGAGACTGATCAAGTTCCTCTGTAAAAAAGACTTTAAATTCGTTGAATTGAGTTCAAAATTCGCTATTCAATTAAATGAGTGTCATATTGTGTTTTTTCTACCAAAATTATCCAAAAAAATTTGGAAATAAAATTTGTTGAGGAGATGTGACGATAGTACTGGAAAAGTATTACAATATATTTTTAAAATTATTTATATTGCAAAATTTTCATTGTCAATCTTTGGGTTCAGTTTTGTTATACAGGTCATTTTAGATGGTTAGAAATTCTAAGGAATGTTAATAGAAGTTTTTAAGGGCGTAGAGTCTGAATCTGACATCACGACGTAGGGATTATTTGGCAATTTTTGGCCATATTTGGCACTTTTACATGCAATTTTATTGCATATTTGGCAATTTTACCCAAATACATCCGTGCCGGGCTCTACATATTACTCACAAATGTTCCATAAAAGATAAATTTTCTGCAAAATTTTCCAAAGGCATTTTCATCGACGTGCCCTGGTACCCGTACGTGCAGAGGGCTCACCCAGCTCAGCTACAATGTTTTAACATTTTTTTTTGTAGAAGAGGATTCAAGCATTCATTTCTAAAACTTTTAGAAATTTTGTAGACGAACAGCTAAAAATAGATCGGACTTCAAGATTTTAGGCACTTTTTTCGAAATTTTTTGAAGAAATTCAGGCACTTTCCCACAAAATCTCTTAAGAAAAATTCAATAAAGTACCTTAAAATTTAAAAACCAAATATGCACCCCCCCCCCCAAAATGACTTTATGCATCCTATAAGACCGAGATTTTCCAAAAGATTTATTATTTTTGATATTTTTAAAAAAATTTCCAAAACATGTAAAAAATAGTACATATATCATTGTGATTAAAGATTGACGAATTTAACGTTTTCGCGCAAAAATTGACTGGATTTGATCAGTTTTAGCTTTTTTAGTCCATATTTTGGCACTTTTTGTGGTTTTTGGTCCATATTTTGGGGTTTTTAGTCCATATTTGATTTTTTTTAGTCCATATCAATCCGCGCTCTACACATAACATAAGAGTTACCGAAATTACGGAACCGGATTTTCAAATTTTGTAAATTTACCCGAGAGATTTTTCCGGATAAATCCGGATCCGCCGGACTCCGGTCCCTAATTTAAATGCTTTAACAAATGGAACACATGGGGCTGTGGCAAAGACAACGATAATCGAGCCTGTGAAGGACGTTATAGTATTTTCGCCAAAAAAAACCTTTCGGATGAATGGCAATGCGAGTGCGCACATGGCGAAAAGTACGTGAACATGTCCTTCACTCTGCCACCGACGCCTGGTGATGTTGTTTTTGCTTGCAGGCTTAGTCCCGACCCGACAACAAAGCCAATTTCAACTATTTTATATATATATTTACACATTTGGGCTAAATGTTGAATGAAATTTGTGATTTAATTTAATGTGTTTCAGCACCGCCTACTACGGTTACTACCACCACCAAAAAAACGACGAAAGCGCCGAAACCGACGACTTCAACCCACAAAACATCAAAAGGCCACCGCCTTGTCGCTGAGATGCTGTTGGCTCTGGGGTTGCCAATGCTCCTCGGTTAATTTTTAAATTCTATTTTCTAAGCATTTTATCGTCGTTTCAGGAATTTTGCCATTTTTCCATGAAAAAATGTTTGCTATGCTTTACGGCCACCACAACAATTAATTTATGCGTGAAAGAGAGTGAAATGATGCATATAAAATGAAAGAATTTCATTTTTGATGCCCTTAAGACAATAAATTGTACAATAAGCGAAATTTATATGGAAAAAAATTGATTCATCACAATAATAAAAGTGTTGATATTTCTTAAAAATAGCCTTCATAGCGTGACTTAACTTCCCCGGGGTATATGGGCAGACCTCCCCTTGGCACTCTATTAGTTTCAACCACTTTCGGCAAAGGGGGCGAAGTTTCGGAAGTCGTACTTCGTCGATACCAAAACCAAATTCCCAAAAGTCCAGCGCACAAAAGTATTATGGCGAGCGAGGCCGAAATCCAAATCCACAAATCTGAGGAAATACCTATATTCACAAATATTGGCCCATTTTAACTGATCGCCGACTCCTGGTGTGCATCTTCTCCATCATTCGCAAAGTTTTCGTCCACCCCAGCGGCATTTGCCATGTGGAGCATCAACACGGGCCCGAGGCGTCTAAAAAAAATAAAACCTTGAAATATTAATAGATTTAACAACACCGAAGGAAAGAACACTTATCGGTAAATTTAAATTTAAAAAAGTGCCATTCGCAGACTCAGAAAATAAAAAAGAGCTTCCAATGGAAATGGGGGGCATTACCTGAGATTTGTCATGTGAAGAGCGATCATGCAAAGGACAGAAACAGCCAACAGACAGGCGGCTTCGACCAGCCCAGCATTGGCTTTGTATTGCAAAAACTGCGTTTAGAAAAATATAAAAAATTATAAAATATTGTAATTAAATTTATTCAGACCACGAATCAAATTAAGGATTTTCTTGATTAAACAGCATCCGCTGATCTTAACCCCATCCGATCACTGTCCAAAATGTTGAAAATATATTTTTCAAATTTATCGCCCACCTTTTTGCCCTCCTCGGACACGACGAGCCTGGTCTGCTTGATGCCATGCTCCACCAAATGCTTTGAGCGTTCCGAACCATTGCCAACTTCCACTCGGTACGCGCCATTCAGTGCGCCCAACGTCGCGTCCGTTATGTGAATTCGACTAAAAGTGGAGGATTTGGCATTTTGACCAACAAATAAATTTAATCTGATCATTTCCTGATCGAATCCGTCTTTGATCAAAAGGACAGATCGTTTATTGATCAGGAATGATCATTTTGATCACATTCATTGGGCTGACCCCGGTGACCAACATTAAATTTAATGTAATCTGATCATTTCCTGATCAAATCCGTCGTTGATCAAAAGGGACGGATCCTTTCTTGATCAGGAATGATCATTTTGAACACATTCAGTGGGCTGACCCCGATGACCAACAGTAGTTACTACCTGAAAATTCACCGGATTACGGTAGCCGCCCATACCTATGGAGGGGGTGGGGCGCCAATTGAGCGCCAGCCAGCCAAGTGAGCGCGGGCCATCTGAGGCCCAGCCAAGTGAGTCCCTAAGCCAAAACCTATTGGCAGGATCCTGCGCGACTTTATGCAAATTTTGGTCCTGCGCGACCCTCTCGCGCACCTGGCTCCGCACCTGCGCGAGATTATGCAAATTTCGCCTGCGCGACTTTT
>JAEVLN010000032.1:0-16726 GCA_018350325.1 Globodera rostochiensis
CTTATTTGATTTAATGATTTCTAATTTTTCAATATTTATTATAAATTTTAGTAAAAATAAATTGTTTTGAATTTTGCGCTTTTTGCCTAAACGCTCGGGCGTTGTTTCCAAGCATCACCTATAAGTGCTACTAAGCTATTCTGTTTAAATAATTATTCAAATACTTTTGAGTTTTTGTGAACCGCTACTTGAACTTTGTTGACTCATTTTTTTAAGAATAATGTAATCCAGTGTGCAATCTTATATATTTGAATAAACAATTTACACACCGCTTTAAATTTACAATTTTTATTTTATACAAAATTATAGCTATGCATCAAATAACATATTTTAAAACGTTCAGAAAAATATATATTTAAAATTCTCTATTGTTGAAAATTCGCCACGCTCAGTTTGGCCCAAATTTTGTTACGCAAAGACTGCTAAAGCTTTCCAAATCAATTATTGTTGCTGAAGAACGATAGTCGAACGCCCATTGTTGGAGGTGTCGACAGAGAATGATTGTTACTGCATTACAGGGTGCTTTTTTTAATTTATAATTTAAAGTTTATAAACTTTTTGAAGTCAAAATAATCTTTAAATTAACGTTTATTTTATAGCCTTTTTTGCCTAACTTTTTAAACATCTCCGCATGGTTAACTACTTATGTTTGACTTTAATCATGTATTTGTTTTTTCGATGTTTTAATTTTATTTAAAAGTTTTCTGTTACAAATTTATGAATGGTTTATCTTTATTTTTTATTTGCAAATTTTTAAATATTATATAATGTTATTATTAATTCACCATATTAAATAAATTTACAACAAAGAATTCGTACATCTTGGCGTCCAGTCGTGTACGTTGTTTGCGCCAATTTAAATGTTATAAATAAAAAGTTAATCAATTTTTTTATCCGATTCCAGTTTTAATTATTTCTTTTTTTTAATCCTTTTTTTATACCCGCTGCCCTTCCAAAGTCAATTGGGTTTTTGCTCTTCCTTTTTCCCATTTTATTATTTTTTATATTAATGTGATTTATTTCGTTACATTACTATTAATTAATTATTTTAGTTTCTTGTAAGATAACTTTTTCTGTTTACAAATTTGTTTCTTAGCTCTAAATTTAATTTAACTAATTAATTATATATTTTCAAATCCTATTAATGCCTTTTCCGTGATCTTCCTCATTTCCCAAGACAAATGCCAAGAGCCATTCATGTCAAAAAAGATATTTTTAAAGTATAAATTAATAATTATTTTAATTGTCTAAATTTATATGGAGTGGGTATTTTGATTTTGTAAAAATGTCATTTGATCATAGTAGAATTTTCTTATATTTTGTATTTTCAATAATTAATTTTTAGGCATTATTATTAAGTGATTTATTTTGAAATTTAGCTTCGCCTACTTTGTACTTTTGACGAAATTATGTCTTAAAAAATGATTAAATTATTTGTCATTTTATGTTTTTGTAATACTTAATTTTTGTATTAATATAAATTTATTCCGCTGGTTGGAAGCGAACGGTTAAAACGCCTATGGCGGGGGCAAAAGATCATCCAAAAGAAGACGGCAAATGGGACGCCTCGGTAGCTCAGTTGGAA
The DNA here is from genome assembly GCA_018350325.1 of Globodera rostochiensis. NCBI lineage: Eukaryota > Metazoa > Nematoda > Chromadorea > Rhabditida > Heteroderidae > Globodera > Globodera rostochiensis. The sequence continues at coordinate 1,586 of JAEVLN010000032.1, forward strand.
GAGCTGCCCACGGATTGGGTGGAGGACGTGGGTTCGAGTCCCACGGACGTGGGTTCGAGTCCCACCCGGGGCTAACATTCTGCCTATTCTTTATTAATGATGATAGTCGATAAATTGGCAAAAAAAAATTTGAAGCAAACGATTTTGAATGAGAACGGGGAGGCTATTTGCTTAATTGCTTTTTATTTAATTATCGATATTAGTTTATCATAATCAGCAACTAATTAGTAATCTGTTAGCTAGAAATTAAGCAAATTATATTTAGTTTACAAAATACTGCGATAATCTGCAAATAAATAAGTTTTAAATTATTAAATTTTAATTTTTTTAATTATAAATGTTGCATAATATTAAAATTTAAAGATAATTTTTCAACTTATTGCAACGCAATCAAAAAAGCATAGATTAGATTTTAAATTGATGTACTCTAAAAAAATAAAACAATATGGAAAATGATAAATACTAACTTCTGAATAAGTTATTTGCTTGGTGCTGGCTGTTGCTATTATACTAACTCATTTTATTTTTTATGTATTTAAAATTGTAAAACTCTTAATCTAAGTTATAAAATAATTTTGAAACATTAAAAACTATAAGAATATAATATATAATTACCAAATACTACACTAAATTAAAAAGGTATAATGAAGGGGTGATATGGGTGAATACGCCCTTTGGTGAACAAAGCGTTACAAAGTCAAAACAACCGAGACAAAAAAAGCGGAATTTATTATATAAGTGTATGTTTTACTATTACATACAACAAAAGCAATCATAACAAAAGAAAATTTATTTAATAATAAAAAAATAGTAAAATAAAAATTTGAATGAGAGGCGAGGCGAGGCAACAAAAAATAATTTAAAATTATAAATTAAAAATACCCAATGTAAATTAAATTGGCACACCAATGTGCAGACTTACAAAAACAAAGAGTTAAATTAATTCTCGGCCAAAACGAACAAACAAATCCGTCATTTTAACTGGCCGGCCCGCCAGTAAAATGAGTAATTTAATTTAATTTAAAATTCAGTTATGCTAGTCAATTTATTCTTGTGATGAGTTTAATCAAAATATAGATGAAGATTATCAAAAAAACAATTACTAAATAAAAATGAGTAAATTGCAAAAATTGAATTATTTTTTAAAAAATTATAAAAAAAGTTAAATTCCAGTCAGAGAGATACGCGCACCCAATGTTGCGCAGACGAATTCGACTTTGGTCGCTTGTATGCGTTCCATGTAGCGTAATCATAAATTTAAAATTTGAAAAAAGTAAAAAAAAAATCAATCAATGCATTTGAATAAATAAAGAATATAAAAACGTTGAAATGTTTGGAGAGTTGGAGTGTTTTGCGGTCAATCGCGAAAGCGCAACGGGAAAAAATCTCATGTCTTTATGAACGCAGCTCTTTTTTCTCAACATATAACAAAGACGACTGTAACCGGAGGATAAAAAAGACCTTCGCATAGTTCAAGCAAATTCATGTCAAATTATATTTACTAGAAATTAGATATTTAGACAATTAAATTAAAAATATTATTCAATTGTATAGAAAGAAAAAAAACAAATAAAAATAGTAACAAACATTTTAAATAAAAACTTATTAATAAATATATGTAAGATTAAAGAAAAACTTTTACAATAAACATGCTTGGTTCAAAATTAAAATAAATCTCACTGAAAATGTCCAATTAATTTATTTAAGGAACAAAACTACTAAAGTAAAGATATATGTTAAAAATTATAATTGATTACAACTAAATTAATTTACTGTTCTACGTTTTTACTTTTTTATTAATTTTATTTTTAATTTGAGAATGCAAAAGGGTTGTTCCTTTCAATGGAAAATCACTAGGCAGGCAACCCTTCAGTTTATTCCACGAATAATTTCGCATTACTAATAAATTTACTAGAAATTTCATCTAGTTTAAATGGCGAATTTACAAACGATATTCAAGCCAAACGTTATCAATTACTTTCTGTTATTAGGCATTTTAAATTATTTACAAAAATTATGTGTGGCTGAAATTCGCAGCCCACCCAATTCGTCTCCGCTAATATGCTCGTAGGCTTTTAAAAATTAACACGCTGTTTACAAAAATTATCATTGAAATTACTAGTTTCTTGCTAAAAATGCAAATAATACACGATCAAAACAGCTTTGCGGTGTGTTGAAGTTATTATTGTAAGCCTTGGAGTTACTTCTATGTGGTTCCTTAAAGCTATATGTAGTAAAATAAAACCAGAAAGAATCTATCACAAAGTGAATTGTTTTTAAAACTATTTTAAAAATTGAGATCTCTCAATTCAATAGCACACAGATTGCGGCACGAAGCTAGACATGTGTTTAACCTCGTGGCTGCAATCAATCTGTCGGTATCATCAATATATACAATAAAAAATTTTAAACAGTTAAATTTTTAAAATAATGAAAAGCTGTATTTAATAAATATAAAGTTCTTCTACTATTTTTTTAAAATATAAAATTTATGAAATATGCAATTATAAATTAAAATTAAAATATTAAATAAAACGCGGTAATTAAATTTACTCTTTTATTTAAATTTCAATAAAAAGCATTCAAGTTCCGAAATTTTGAAAAAATCCACATAAAAAATAAAAAGAAATATTATACCAACATTCGTAAGTTTGGAATAATTTTAAGAAGTACAAAAATTGTTAAATTATAATTATTACTTTTTATATTTAAAGGTTCCAAGTAGCTATGAACACTAGGAGGCTTTTTAATTTAATTGTTTATGCATTTTTTATTTGTTTTCTAAATATTAGTTTTTATTGCAGACTCACGTTAAAATTGATTTTATATTAAACTCCGAATTACGATTTTAATCAAATATATGTTTGGGTTTTATTACAAAAAGATTTAACGATTCAGACCTTGATTTTTTTATAATTTGTTTTTGGAGTTGAATTTTGGTTAATTTATACTCATGCCGCTTTGAAGACAACAGTGGAAAATAATAAAGGCGTGTGTCCACCGCTAATCTCATTATCCCTTAGCAAATTTATGGTTAGTTTTTTAATTATTGCCATTCGTTGGACATGAGCCCATGGTTTATTAATATTTGAGTTCAACTTTAATCAACGGCAAAATGTATATAATAATTTTAGTTTATTATTGTTTTTTTTTTCAAAAAACTACAGTTTTTTAAGATTTTTATCTTTGTTTTTAGTAATAAAAGATTTGATTGAAATCTTTCGCTCTTGAGCTATCAACAGAAAATTATGGTACATTTGTTTGAAATTTAAGATAATTTTTGTTTTATCAAGTAATTCAAATTTTGAAACTTCAATTTATTATATTCTCATTCAAAAATGAATACTCTATTAGTTAAACTGAAAGAAAACAATAATAAGTTATAGCATAACAATCACCTTTTTTATATATAACTTAGTATTTTTATAAAAATGTCCATATTGTTTTCTTTAAAATTAGTTTATTTTTGAGAATAAATAGATTACTTCAAGATTTTGGGCTTTAGGTTGAATTTTTGGTGATTAAATTTCTTCTTACTCTCTTGAATTTTAAAACTTTGAAGTCAGGTTGATGTCCTGCTCAACGTTCAGATTCGCAATAGCTGGGGCACATGAAATCCGTTGTTAATCAACAACGTGTGCAGTTTGAGATCGCAGAATTCAGCAATATTTAAGTTCAGGAATTGCAGGTATAAATCTTTAACGAAATAAACAATTAAACATTGCTTTATTTTAAATAATCAGTATTAAAATATTAAAGAAATAAAGTGAGAACAATAATTTTATGAAATTGATAAAAAAACGTAAAGCAATACACTCGCTAATAAAACATATTATTGACGAAGTTAAAATTAAATTTGTAACAACTGCTCGTAATTGTGATATCATGAAGGCACAAATGTAAATCATTTTGTCTTAACTTGTAATTAAATAATACTTTTAATTTGAGCGATTTTGTTCAAAATTTTTAAACTTTATTTAAACAATAGAGCGAAGAATTTTTTGAGAACTTAATTTGATTAAATTGTTATTAATTGCCTTTTTATTTATATCGATGTTTTTTGTGAAGAAATGTTTTCTATAATTATTTGACAAAAATTTCGGCGCGACATTTATGTTTCTAAGAATTAAATGTGCGTAATAATTTTTTATCTACATTTATCAATCTTTTTTAAAGTCTAATGAATTATACACCTTTAGAATTTAATTTTATGCGAAAAAAAATAAATTGTGTTTTAATTTGTCATATTGTATTTGTTGACATTTTAAAACCTTATTTGGGATGTGTTTAATTCCTCGAATGTTGATTCGTCTCGTTCTTTCACTTCGGATGACAGCAGCCTCCAAATTTAGGCACATTTAATTTTGGGTGTTTTGTTAATTAAAAATTTCATCCTTTAAATTGTGTAATATTTATGTTTATCAATAGTTATATTAAAGATTATTTTATATCATATTATGTTTATAGAATTAATTGGTATTTTGTTAATTGTAAAATTATTTTTCATTTTATACCAATAAACAAACGGAAATTATTTTACATTATCGGAAGTCATCAATTTTTTGTATTTCAAGTATTTAAGAATACCAAACCACCCTCGTTGGGCTTCGTCAGGACCAAGAAGATGCTTCATTCTTGTTGTTAAACTCGAAGTAATATTTAAGGATTCTTAAACTATTTTGTTTCACAAAAAATAAATCATTTACATTTTTAATTCATTTAATTATTTTTAACTTATGCGGTAATGCTTATTTTTGTATGAATGTTTTTGACTAATTTTTGATGGACAACAAAAACATACCAGACTTATTTATTGTCGTTATTATTTACAAAATTGGAATATATGTAGCATTTGTTAGAAAATCACTTTCTTTTATTTTTTAATTGAGATTAGTTTAATTTTATAAGAGCTTATTGGTAAGTCAAAGAAATGTTAAGTCTAATTGCAAATTTAGTGTTTTAATAACCTGTATAGTCAGTGAGTCCTTTGGTCATTTATTTCTTCCAGCACTAGTATCCAATTTGCAAATTTTTATATTCATTTCGCAATCCGTCATTTGCTTCAGTACGACCGATTAGTGCAAAATCTGTTCGAGGCGCCGATTTTTGACGTTTTTAACTGCATATTTCGGGTGTTTGTTTCTGTATTTTACTATTTGATGTCCAGTAGTCAACTTCGTATAAAACAATATCTTAATTTTTTATGTTTAACATAAATAATAAATAACAAACAGATTGTTTAAGCACTAACGACTAGATGGTGGATTATCTATTGATTTATTTGGGCAATGACAGAAAAATGTTAAAATCTGTTTTTTATAAGTCTGGACAAAATAATTATGACTGTCTTTAAAACGAAATGCTTTAAGCACTTTGACAAAAAGCGTATTTAACTACAGTATTGTCCTGCTTTTCTCATTAAAATTAGTATTTCAATCAGTTTATTTTAATTTTAAAATCATTATTATTTTTGTATGTACTGTAATTAAGAAAATAACATTAATAAATTATGATACATACGAGGTTGGCTGTGTCTGACGGCAATTGTTTAGGATTTAATTAAATAAAAGTTATAACGAATTATTGACAGTAAATAATAAATAGATTTCAAACAATTTTGTGTGAATAGCAGGCTTAAAATAAAACAACCTTAAATTTATTTAATAGGCTATATATTTTTCCATCACTAACAATAACGTGACAAGCAACAACGATACTACCGAAAATGTATTCGTTATTAATGAAAAAAAATTTAAAATATGTTAAATATATATAGTTCAGAGAATGAATTAACATTGATTTATAAAAAGCTTTCTTAAATGTTTGGATTAATTTGGGTTTAATCAGCGAAGTTGAGGTGGCACGTCCAGCAAGCAAAACAATAAGTTAATCAAACTAAAAACAAAGCGTTTAAATTTATAAGCAAAATAAACTATTATTTTACTTTCTTTTCCTATTTCTGAATATTTCACAAAAAAACGCGGCCACGAAGAGACGTGTTCACCGCCAAAAATTATAAAATTAAAACGTAAAATAACAAAAAATAAAAATAACGAATAATATTGTTTTTAAAATGATTCACACTAGTGTTTGCGTATGTCTTTTAGTGCCATTGTTTGTATATCTCTAGTATAATTTATTTTATTTCACATTTTTTATGTTTTAATTCACTTTAATTGAACAAAATTTTAAAAATAATATTAATTAATATAAAACGATAAAAACCCAATTTAATTCACTAGTTGAAATCGAATAAAGTCAAAAAACCCCAAACGTATTGATCATAAAATTCGATTCAAATCTAATTTGCAAAAATTTCATTGTGAATAAAGAGGTCCAATTACTCCAAGAAAATGCATAATATAAATTAATAAATAAAAATTCGAAGGACAATTAAAGTCAAGTTGACAATTCTCCTAATAAAAAAAAGCCTAGCTTATTTCAATTTTTAGCGAATGAAGAACCAAAGAATGCAATACAAGAAAGACAATAGAATATAATTTGATTGAGAGTTAACGCACAATTTAAAACTATCGTGGTTTAAAATTTTTAAATGACAATTTATATTTAAAATTTAATAGAATTATGACAGTTAAAAAACAAAAGCTTGTTGTAAGATTTACAAAATAAAGAGACCCCCTCAACGAAAAAGCAATACATTTATTTATTGAATAAAACTTTAAATAAAAAATAATATTTTATAATTATGGTCGTTATGACCCAAATAATTACTGACAGCGTTAGCAGAAAAAAGTAAAATGTTTAAGACGGCAGTGTCCTAAAACTTACATAAACCCGATTTATTTAAAAAAACATTAAGTCTTCTATCGAGCGCAATATGTTTGTTGGAATAATATTTAATACACGAATCATTTATTTACTTATAAATTCATTATCAATACAATTTTAAAATTTCAACATTTTTAATCAATAGTGTTAGACGTTAGCATATGTACATTTATAATTATTTACATTAAAAAAATAATACAAAGCGAAATCTAAAATCCTATAGATTAACTACCAATGAATAATATGACTCGCAAAGTCCACATAAGGCAAAACGCTGCGACATTCGACCCAACTGCTGATTGCTCAAATGCACGGAATCGTTGTACCGCCATGTCCCATTATAAGAAAATGATTACTAAAATTACAGAAAGAAAAAGATTGTTGCTTTCACATTAATAAATTGATGGAGTTCTATTTAGAACGTACAATATTTTATAATTTCTAAACCATTTATGATAAAAAAAATAGCTGATTTTAATATTTCATAATTTCAGATTCGGTGTAATTATTTACTTATAATTGCAATTAATCAAGTTTATGATTGAAGGCTCGGCGTCTGACCAATTATGATTCTTACAAAATATCAATATCCAATCTTAATCTCCAAAAACACAAAAATCTCAGCAAATTTAATGCATCATAAAATTTTATACTTACATAGTTTGCTAACCAAACCAAGACAGAGATCTCTCGATTTGTTTGAGACCCGTCACCTCAATCAACCTTGTAGAAGAAGTCGGAACTCTCCCTTCGAGGATGGATATGAAAGACTTGCCAGGCTCATCATGAGGTGTCTTACCGATGGATGAACAGAACGATGATGACTCAACAGCAAATAGACACGCATTAAAAAGTTGGCGTGTTATTGGGTTAAAAATATTTTAAAAATATTAAAATTAAATATTAATGAATATTTATTAACATTAAATGAAATTTAAATTCAATTTAATACTTTACAAAATTGCGCCCTATAAATATAAATATTAGCATTTATACAATTTTACACAAGAAAAATGAAACCGCCGAATAAGCATAGCTTGCCATTAGAAATAATTAACTCCCTATTAAATAAATTAAACATTTAGATTAGCAATATGAATTAGATAAGGAATACAATCAACCGTCAGCCAAGAGACCAAAAAAGAAACCCAACAAACACCTCTTAATTTTTTTTACTAAAAATAATGAAATGGTACAAAAATAACTATTAAAATCATTGTTAAAAATAATGAACTTTACAGTAAATGTTACTAAAAAAACCAATTATATAAAAAAGAAATGCATTGAAATAAATTTTATGTTCTAATAAACTAAAAATATTAATTGGTTTTAATTTGATACTCTATCTAAAATAATAGCAAAAACGCAGAAAAAATATATGTATTTAAAATTTTAAAAAAATATAATGTATTTTTAAAATCTATTTTCAATAAACCAGCCAAATTTATGAATTAATTATTTTTTGCATTAAGTGTCTTCCAAATTATATTATTGCGCTGTAAGCTATTGACTCATTAATTACTCAAAACAAATATATATAAATAACAAATTAATATTTATTACAGATCACACTAAAAAATACACAAAAAAAATATTTACAAAGCACACAGCGCAAATTTTCAAATGAGTAAAATATGCGCTTCATTGATTTATATAAACGCAAAAACAAAATTAGCTGTTCAAAATCAAAGATTAAAGCATATTTAACTTGAATAAAAATTTAAATAAAAATAAATTAATTTAAGTGTTTTATTTGATTCAAGAAATTGTTTGATTTATGTGAGACTGGCTCGCCACTTTGGCTAAAATGTTTATTTTTTATATTTACATTAAAAAATATTAAAATTTTACCTTAAATTCAAAATATAATAATAAAAAGTTTTGAGAGCCCGACCGTTTTCCTTTGCACCGGAACAGGGTTTTCGGCGGGTTCTATCAATCTAATAAAAGTATGTTATAGCAACTACTTTAAAAATTGGGTATACTAAAATACATTAAAAAATTTCTTTACTATTATTAAAAAATTTGCAATGTTATCACTAAATATCATGATTTGGGTCTTTAAAGTTATCAGTATTACCAATTATTATTTCCTTTTTTAACTAACTAATAATTGTTTTTTTATTCGTTAAAATTTATAATCAGTCATTATTTAAGTTAAATTTTTAGTTTCTAAGCTAGATTATTAATACAATACTATTATTGCAAATATTTTAATACTTTTTGTGATTTTTGCATGTTTTAAGTTAAATTGGCATCTTTTTCAATCATAATTAAATTTAAGAATATTATTTCCTGATTTATATAAAATTAATCCAATATATCTTACTTTACTTTTTAACCACTTAATTATTTTATATTAAATAAATCTGCCGATTTTCGTTTCAATTGCTTAATTTGTTTGTTAAAATTGTGCTCGACGATCACTAATTTGTGAGCCTGAGACGTTTGTTGGGTTTAAATGTCAAATTGAAGTTTTATGGCTCACCATGTCTAGGTATTAACCAAATTAGTAATTTTAGGGAAATTAATTAATTACCGTTTATTCTCTAATTTCTTGTTTTCCATAAATCTGTTGAAATATTTATAGTTTTTAATCTCGGCTGGTTTGTAAACAAGGTTATTTATTTAATCCATTTATGGTTAAATTTTGTCACACGTAATTTTATAAAATGGCTTTTTATTTAATTGAATTCATTAATAGTAAATATAATTTTTTATTAAACTGGTCAGTTGTTATAATCGCAGATAAGGTTTTTTTTATAATAAAATTATGTCAATTTAACATTTATTTTCTACTTTTCATTGCTATTTATGGCAAATTTTGGTGGGGGTTTTCCTTCTCTTTTATCTTGCACCGCGGTTGCAAACATGTTCAGCATTATGTTGTCCTTTTGTATCCATAATAACCATTAATTAATTAATTTGGTTCAACAGCATAAATCAAATTTGCAATTTTTAAATACACTGACTGGCTTTTTATTTTATTTAGCTCCCTTGATTTTTTGACCAGATTCAAGAAACACTTGTTGGTCTGCAGTTTTTGCGTTCAATTGCGAGTGTAATGCTCTTTATGCATTTATATTTTTTATATTTCCTGGTTCTACAATAATGCTTAATTTAAAAGTTTTAATTAATGGACTTTGCTATTTATCAGGTTGCCGAACTAAACAGACAATAATTTCCTGGGTTTGAGCAATTAAGCCGTGTTAACTTTTAAATTACACTTGATATTTATTCATTTTATAAAGTAATATATTTAATGTCTTGTTATTAATTTAATGAAAAAACAATTCGCTAACTTAGTTCCCATGTAATTTTTTATTTAAAGTATAGGCGGTTGCTTTTGCTCTCGATTTATCTTCCGCCACGTTAGATTTTCAATTACCTACGTATACACTTATTTAAAATAACCACTCATTGAATTATTCTGGTAAAGTTTTGACCAATGAAAATCGTAGCACTCGATTTCCTCATTGTTTTCTTCGACGAGGATAATAGAATGCAGATATGTTCCTAAAAAATATCATTCAAAACAATTAATTTTTTCTTAAACAGATGCACCAATCGTCCTTAATACGATGTTAATGATAATTTTTTTTCGTCAATTTTTAATTTAATTTTATTTATTAAGTACCCGCAAAAATTAACTTAATATATTTAAAATTTTTTACACAGATTAAGTGTATAGGAATAATTTGCAATTATTTATCATATTCTAGTTAAATGGTGTTTGTTTTTTATCATTATTATTTAAATCCCTTTTTTAATTGTAATATAATCGAGATTAACGATGGTATATTTTAGTATGTGATAATCTTCAATAACTTTTTCAATTGCCCTATAAACAGTGGCAACTCAATGCCTTTGGCTTATTTAAAAAAATTTATTGTTTGTTAGCGACGGTTCTTCCATATTTTTTCTAGAATCTCCGCTGGTAGCCCAAGCTTCGCTCTGAGACCTTGCCTGTCCAAAGAAGACTTTGAATTCGTCAGGCCCAGTTTGCGGTGGACCCTGCGATCCACCAGTAATTGTTTAGCATTCTTATTAATTCATTTGTATTTGGGAAGAAATTTTCTTAATTCGTGCATTTTTTATTATCTATTTAAATTTTAATTTATTTTTTTTTGCGTGAAATGCTCTATCCGTTGTTTCTTTTTCTGCAGCACTAAATATTCAATTTAGTAAAAAAGATTATGCTTTCAGCTCAAGACAACAACGTAAGCAAAAAAATTGTTTAATTTAATTTATGAATTTTTATGTCTTTTTTGTTAGGTTTTTATCGATGAAATTTTGTTGATAATTAATGATTATTTTATGTATCGCATCTATTGCATGCCATTGTCCTTTTAACCAATTCAATTTATTTTGGTATTTAATCATTTTAAAATTTATTGGAATGATTCTAATAATCTTCCTCTTGCACTGGAAAGCTTTTTCATAATTTCTTATTTTTTAAGGATGAACTGTTTATAAAAGTGGCAGCCCGCTGGTGTGTGGCATTATTATTTTTTGCAATCGGTAATATTGATTACTGCTTTCTCTAATCAATTTGAAATTATTAAAAAGCCATTTTAGTAGTTTTGCTTTTTCTCCCAAATTGGGTTGATTGGCGACTTTTATCTTAATATTCGTAATGATGTTGTAAAAATTTTAGACCAGTGAGTAAAAATATATTGATTATTTATATTTTATTAAATAACAAATTTTTTGTGTTGTATGTAATTAGTTTTCTTTTTGTAAATACTATTGAGATAAGGTTGTTTTAAAATTTATCAAAATTATTGGCGCTAACTGAAGAACCGGTTTAAATACAGAGACAAAAATATGTTATGTTGGGCGTTCATGTTCCCCTTTAATTTCTTTTTGTATTAGCTTTTCCATTTATCCATAGTTTACAGCCATACGACGTCTTAAACTGTATTTTTTTAAATCTAATATTTTTAAAAGATCTAATTAATTTGATTTATACCAAAGGTAATCATTCAGAAATCGCAAAATTGTAATTATAATCGTAATCAAGAATAAATAACAAAATCATTTTAATCAAAATTCAAACTTTAAATCAAATGGGCTGGCTGTAAAGAACTTATCACAAGTGTTATGGTGCGATTAAGCGAAAAAGATCGTTGCAAGATATACGATATTTATAGAATCCCAATCAGTGAAAATTATGTGTTAAAAAAAACAACGACTTGTCAAAAGTTTAATCAATACTTATTACAATTAATAAGCTTGTATTTAAAACTTTGAAACATGAGTTGAAAATTATATTATATTTTTCTAAATTTACAATATTCCATTTAGCCAAAAATGAAGTTTGCAGTCGCCACAAGCTTTTTTTATCTATTTTATAGTACCTATTTAGTAGGGTTTTCGGCACTTAAAACAAGTTTGAACCTTATTTTGGCATCCTTAAGAATGCAAAAAAAAAACAGAAAAACGCTATCCTAAAAATTGTCTTGTGCAAAAAATCTAGTTAAAATATTTTTAATATACAATCTCATTTGATCGTAAGATAATTAATTCTTAATTTATGGCTAAGTTAATTATGTTTTTGTGGGCTTATAATGCAGGCAAATTGCATTCAACATTTGTCTCTAGCAGGCGAATTTGAATCGCATTTACACCGCTGATCGCCAAATTTTGCGGAGCCGCACCTTGCAAGCGAGCGAAAAAATTGCAGAGCATATTTTTAGTCTTTTATAAATATTTTGTATTAATAAAGTTGTATGTATGCTTTTTAGATGCATCGATGACATAGCCGAAGATGCAATTAAGGCCCGAAAAGACACAGCTGAATTAATCAAAAGCATAAATTTAATTTTACAACAATAAAATATCAATTAATTAAATTAAAATAACAAATATTTAAAAAATTAAATTAACATTATATATATTTGGTAACTGCATAATTACCTTAAAATACATGGAAAAATTATTTGGAACTAAAACAATCGTAAAAATACAGAAAATACGGCACATAGTCTTCAAAAAAATAGGAAAGGGCAATGGCTAAATAAAAGTAAAATTTTAAAATTACGGGCATACATTAATCAGATACTATACGATAAGTCAGAAAACAAAACAAATCAAGAATTTAATTTGTTTTACTAGAATAGCTTAATGAAAAAATGCCGTTTGGCTTATTAAGCTGAACTTTAAAAGGCATAAATCTCTCTTAAATAAAATAATAATTAAACGACAAGCATTGTGTTCAAATGCAAACACTGACCATAACATGCAATTGCAAGGGAAATAGCCATATGTAAATACAAAAAGTTGCATTTTACATTAAGTAAATGAAATAAAACCCATCAGTTTTCAACAACGCATTTACAGCGTTTAAAAATTGTATGCAGTTATAATTAAAACATATCTTCAAAAGCAAAATATTAAATACAATATCTAAAAATATATATCTTGAAAACCTATTAAGAAAAGTTGCAGCCTTAATAGAATTTTAAAAAATATTTTGAAGAAGAACAAAATGAATTGAATTAAATTTTAGAAGTAAGGGACTTCTTTTTAAAAATAATAAAATACAAAACATTAAGCCATCGATTTTATTGTAGGAACACTTGAAAAAGAGCTTGAAATTGTCACTCGAATGCCACATTTGGAATACATTTAGTCTCGGCGGCAGTTTGCATAATTTTTATTTATTAATATTGATTTTAATATTCTCCATATAACTTCTCGTTAATTAGTTTTATAAAGAATACAAATATTAATAAAGGTGAATTTACACACTAATTAAAAGATTTTTAATATATTAATAAAAATTTTATAAAATTATATAGAGTCTACAGAATATTTATTTTAAAATTTAATTTTTTCCTTTAAATAAATTTATTTAAAGTCCACATTAAAAAAGGCAAAGTGAAAGCGAAAGTGCAAGTCTTAGTCAAAGTTATGCTTTTAAAATAAATTAATTGTAATTCCATAAGCCCTAAAACCAAAAATTAACCGGCAATTACTTGTTTATAAAATCAATTAAAATCTTTATCAATTTCATCTTAATTATTTGGCAAATTATGAAGCTGGCAAGATGCAAAAATTAAATTATACAATAAAATAAAGTCTAATGAAGAGAAGAAATATAAACATATAAAATAATTCTAGACAAAAATTTTTAACCATATGTAAAATTAAAGACTACAAATTAATTTAAACAGTATTTTAAACTAATATTTAAAACATATATTAATAGTAATTTACAAAATGACTCATCAAGATAAAAACCAATAAATATTGTCTCATGGTTTTAAAATATATATTTAAACAAAAGTTGTTATTTGAGCGGTTTCTTTAACGTATCGTAAAATGTTAAATCAATGCCTCAAATTACGATTATTACAACTGCAATTCTTTGTGATAATTGGTTTTATAAATGGATTTTTATGTTGTTTTGAAAATAACATGTATTATTTATGAGTAATTTTCGTTGGAAATCTTAAAATAAATTTGTTTTATTATTTTTAGATAACGTTTTATTTTACTGTATTAATATGGCAGATTAGCTCCTTACTCTTCATTATTATTAAAAGTTTAATTTTTTTCAGATACTAATCATTTTTTCAAGTCTTAGTCAAATTAGCGCGTCGGCCCTTTCTTGATACGGCGTACATGCTCCCGACGCTGAGAATAGTAAATGTGCACCTGTGTATCCCACGAGCATTGCGACTGTTTAATTTGCGACTTGTTTAAATTTAAAATAAATGATTTTAAATACCTATATTTGTTTTAAAATTTAAATAAATTGTTTACTGAAAGTTATTAAGTGTTTTTCAACATTCAATATTCAAAGTATATAAGCCATATTTAGATTTCATTTGGCGCGAGTGTACAAAATTTTGAGTAACGCTTAGTAAACGGGTTTGAAATCTATCAAATGTTGACTTTTTATTATATTGAATATTTTTCTTATAAATCAATAACGGTTGTTACTAAGAATAATAGTCGAACGCCCATTGTTGGAAGTGTCGACAGAAAATGATTTAATTTAATTGTTTATTTATCACTTTCATTGCATTTTTTATAATTTATTTAGGTGTACATAATAGTGTTTAGTTCGTTCTTTTTAAGTTAAATTGATAGAATTTAAATCAATATTATATTTTTTAGATAATTTTCATGTTTTTATTTTTTTATCATTTTTGATAATACCTTTTTAAGTTATTTTTTTCTTGAAGTATTTTGTCAAAAAGAAAACTCAGTTATGTTGACAAATTCCGAATAAAAATTATGTAACTTTTAAATTGTATTGTTTTACAGCTAAATATTGAATTTGTAATAGTTCTCTTAGGATTCAAATTTTTTGGTTTTTTTTTAGTTTTTTTTTTTTTTTTA
>JAEVLN010000032.1:16762-95368 GCA_018350325.1 Globodera rostochiensis
TTTACTCTCCAATTGCAGTTAAAATTTTTCCAGTTAAATATATTTTTTATTTTTTGTTATTTTGCGAACAAATGAAAGTAATTTTTGTCTGGGGGCGAGACAGTATGTTTAGTATTTTTTATTACAAAATCTTAATTAGTTTTGTTTGTTGAGGCGTCGCACTTCTAGTTTGTAATAAAAAAATGTCGTCATTGCTGTTTTTTTCCTTCAACATTTGAGAAGGATATCGAATTTTTATTTTATTTTTATACGGACGAAGTGGCCACAAACTTACAAATTTTAAAAAGTATAGTAAGCATTCGGTTGATATCAAAATTCACTGTGATTAGTTCTTTATATAAATATAATGTCGCATAGATTGGTTAGTTTATTATTTCTTATATAGTTTTTTGCTTAAACTATTTAAACTTTTTTTTAAATTTTTCACAAAATTTTACTTTAATTTCGCCACCAGAATATTTAAAACAAATTTTTAACGGTAATAATTTGTAGATTTATGGCATTTTTGTGGATTTTTCAGATTATATTGCCGTTGAGAAATCATACGGCCGGATTTAATAAGATTGTACAACTTAAAGAATTATTTATTATAAAATTTTATCTTTTGTTCTATGTTGTTTTATTTATTGTATTGGTCTTCTTTTGTGACATATTTATAACAAGTCAAAAATTAAATTCATGGGGTGTAAATTACTATGGGTTTTAAATATTTTTATCAAATAAATATTTTAAGAAAAATCCAATTAGGTGTGTCCATGGTCGCATTGGCCTCAAAGGTAGCCGCAATGGCATTGATAATATAAAACTGAAAAGTATTATTAAAAGTAAAATACTAAATAATTGTTATAAAGCTAAGAATAAGATTTATACGACTGGAATGCAAAGCATTGTAGAAGTTTTCTGTAACATTAATAAAATTCCTTAGGAAATTATAATTATTTTTGAACGTTCTTGAAGATTTATAAGAATGTTTATACATTTATAAAATTTTTTTTGTACCCTGTGGATCAATTTTGGTCAATTTATGATTAATCTTTTAAAGAAGTCTACACTGCAAGTAACACTAAAATTTAATTTTTAAAATCGCAGATTTTGGTTTATTTAGCTATTATTTCATTAATAGATTTGTTCTTTGAATAAACCAATATCAAATTAATAAAAAGTTTTAAAAAGAGACAATTCGTTAGCAAATCCTAATAAAAATGAGTTAATTGTAAAATAATAACATTACAATGTAAAATTAGCTAATTAAGTGACACAAACTCTTGCAAAAACGCTTGGGAATGTTAATTATAAATAAATAAAATTTAAACCTTTAAAATTAGTTTATGCATTCAAAAAGCTAATAAAAATACATTAAAAATATATGTGCAAAATTATCAATTGGCACGTTTTAGTTATCATTGGGTACAAACGGTTCTTGCCATTCCAATAAATAATTGGCGTTTTCAACATTTTTGAGGATTTTGAGAATATTCGTCCTGTGTAATTCGGTTGGTTCACTTTATTGACCTTATGATTTATGACAAAAAAATTTGGTAAGATGAATTTATAATATAAAAGAATGGGGAGAATCATTTTTCTTTTTTTCCTTCAAATGCTTAGTGACGATTTATTTGGATGGATTTCATTTGCTGTCTTGAATGGATTTTGTTCGGGTTGGTACTTCGAACTTGGGTTGCCGTAATATTTTGAACGGCTAAAACGTTAAAAATTATTTAAAATTTGAAAAAAATTATTTCACTGTTATTATTTACCATTTTTCATGCCGAAGCTTTCGGTCAATGCGCGCCATTCTTTTTTGAACACGCGGCGATATTCAGTGCTTTAAAAACAATTTTAAAGAATAATTTAAAAATTTAACTATATATTTAAAACCTGTTAAAATAGAGAACGGGAGCATTAGCTGCTGCGCCTGCATTTAACAGAACGCCACCAATGAAGCTGAGTTGCCAAATTTGAATTGGGGACCTTTTTGGGTTCAAACAATTTTTTTTTTAAATTTTGATGAACCGAACCCAAAAAGATGTCCAAATGCGTACAACAATTGATATAACGCCAAACTAAACAAATAACCGCCGATGCTTATGGACAAAATGATAACCAGCGAGCGCACAAGTCGTGTGTTTGTCTCTTGGCTAACTAAATTTAAATTTAATTGTTGGGCAAAATGCCAAATTTTGAAAATTGCCGCCATTTTTGCTGCAAATTATCACAAAAATGGCCACATTACAGCAGATACTGCACAAGCTGAGAATGACGGCTCCGGCGAAGAATTTATATCCAACGGAGCCAAGGAGTGTTTCCGCCACTACGCCGGTGGTTGGACTAAAAAATTAAAAAAATATATTATTATTAATAAAAACAAAATGCTACATACTTTCCGGCATTTTCAAATGCATATACAAGCACATAGTTGAGTGTAAATGCACCGTAAAGTGTGCAAACGAACAGATGGGCAAGCAAATAAGCATATTTAAATCGCAAGTAGATTTCTTTATGACTGCAATATTTAAATTAATTTATTAAAATGCTAAATTAATTCATTACAGATGTGTGGCCGCCACGGCAAGAAGTCGGTCAAAAGCGGCACAAAAAATTGCCATTAATCCGCAATTTAAAGCGAAAATCATGGGCTAAATATTTTATTTATAAAAAAAACTTTTGAGAAAATCATTTTACCGCCATGAACAGGCCGGCGGTGAGCAGACTGACAAAATTTGTGCCGGAAATTACCACGACAAGGAAAAATGTGTGCCCTGTTTGGTGGATCAGTTCGAACATGCAAAGCATTGACATCAAAAAGTTGGCGGACCCACGGAGGAAACTGAAATTCTTTTTTTTAAATGTTTATAAATTTGTTGGACCCCGATTTGACGGTGACCACCAGAACGGTGGCATTCGACACAATGCCAACCGCCGCAACGGCGTACAGAACGGCGGCTGGCACAATCAAATCGGCTGACGGGCCCGCAAAACGATAGGCCAAGTAAATCTGGAAGCTTCAAATTAGGGTTGGCACTCCGACCCCGAAAACCCCGACCCCGAAAACCCCGATTTTTTTTTATTAAAAATCCTTTCAAAAAAGATTTTTTTACCGCATCATCGGAGCTGGCATTAACGGCTGACATTATTTAAAGTTTTACTATATGAAAAATAGGCAAATGTGAGAGAGTAATAATTTCCTTCAAACAAAAATTAACATTTTTCCCCGGAAATTATATACATTTGTTAGGTGCAAAAAGATCACATTCTCAGATAGTTGCTTGGCATTTTCCCACCGCTTTTGGGGAAATTTGTATTTGGCTTTGTGAAAATAAACAATTAAACAATGAATTTTTGTCATTTATCAAAGTCCAATGGCGGCGCCTATCGGCACCGCGGGAACAGTTTAACTCGCCGACGCCTGAAGGCAACCTTTACTCGTAAAAAATTGAAGAACCGAAAGTTGAGGTAAAGCCGGAAAAGTAAAGAAATAAAAAATAGAAATCCATAATTTCTGCTTCGGGAAATTGGTCGCGAATCGCAAGATGAATGCTCTGTTCAAAATCCACACTTATGGAATGGGGGTTAAACTGCGGCCAAACGTCCTCCTTGATTATCCGAAAGAGTTTTGCGTATGTGTTAGCTCCTTTGTTAGGAAGCAAGCAGAGCACCGGGAAAACAAATGTACCACGCCGAGCAAGGATGACGAAGATTTGTTCAATTCGGTATTTTTTTTATTTTTGGCCACACATTTTTCGTCAATTTTTTACGAGTAAAGGTTGCCTTCATTTTTATTTGTTGGATTGGTAAAGTGTATAAGAATAACTATTATCGGCGAGTCGACCATCGGCGAGTCGGCGTCGGCGAGTTGACATGTACCCTCTGGCTTCTGTTGCATTGCTTTGATTAATGTTTTGATCCGTTTTTTAATATTTTTATTTACATGTACGTATTTCTTGGATAGTATACGGAGGCTTTATGTTTTATATATTTATTCCAGGAGCATCTCTTTTTAGGTTAATCCCTTCATTTGTAAGAAACAATGGTTAATCGATAAAGGTCTAAAAAGAAATATTGCTTGCTTTCTATCTTGTTTAATTTAATTTCTTAATGATAATTTATTTATTGGTTATTTAGATTAAGATAGCATTCTTTTTTTTAAATGATGATCTTACTCGCTTTGGCTTGTTCTATTATGTCTTTTTTTTTATTAGTTTAGTTTATCTCTAACATTAATGTTCTATAAAAGCATCTCACGGATTTTATTCAGAATTATATACTTTTTAAATATTCAATAACAAACAAAGATAATGTGCACACATGATTTATGAATTAACTTTTTAGTATTTATTAATATTAAATTGATCGATTTAGCGTTTGAAGAGCATCAATCAATATTAATAAAAAAATAAAATAAAAGTTTCAAACTTTTGTTTATTTGGGTTTAGCCTGCCAATCGATTTAGATATATTTATTAGCGAAATTTTTTCATAATTTTTCTAAATAAATTACAATAAAAGATTTAGCGATAAATCATTGAGATTTTTTCGGTTGATGAAACTTTACTTTAGCTTATGGTTGGCTTGTTAATAAACTCCGATAAGGTGTCTCCAATACTTATTATTAAAAAAAAAATTTGTGTTCACTCTGGAAAGACCTCTTTTTGGTGTAGTACCAATTGCTATGTTTTGCTATTAATTTGCAGAAATAAGTTGGAATGGTATTTATTAAATTTATAATCGATTAAAGTGAAAGAAAGCAGCCATTCTTTCCATCCACCGCTTGCTGCAGCAATTCAAATGGCTGCTTTTATCTGCCAGCCGGGCATGGGCGTTCGTTTTCCCATCGCCGGACATTTCGCTGTTTTGTGAGGGGGGGGGGGGGAGTGAGCAATATTTTGATTTAAAGATACTTTCAAACAAAAAAATATCCACGGCCAAGGTTTGAAGGGTTATAAATTGGCTTAAACCGATAGGTTCCCCTTTTTTGAACTAAGTCTTAGAATCGCTCACCCAATTACTAAATGGTTCAGGCCAGATCGATTTAGAAAAAATTAAGATTTTATACATTATTGAATTTAAAATAAATTTAAAAATCGGAAATAAATTTTTGGTTTTAAGCCAACTGAACGTATCCAGCACAACCGAATATTTCATTAGAGCTATAAACAACAAATAATAAGTGTAGCAAATTAATACTCCTGTATGGAAATTAGCCTCTAAGGGCGCCAATATTGTTTTATCTACTTAAACTCCATGTGATTATTTATAGAAATTTACTTACGAAAAAACAAAATTTGACATTAAAATTTAAAAAGTTTATAAACGATTTTATATTAAATTCGTCTGGTATAATAAACAATAAACAGCGAGTCTACAAGAATTAATACACCGTTGAGACAATTAAAAAATATATTGCCAAACAATAAAAAAATTTGATGTTATCAGTCATTAAATCATCCAGCTCTAATCGGAGGCTGATCTTTTTTATTTCAAGACATTGGAAAAATCTTAATCTTAAGAAAGCACCCTTAAAAATGCCAAACGCAACACCCGATTATAATAATACTAAAGCGTTAAATTAATTCCAAAAAAAAGTCTGATAACATTAAATCACTTATTTTAATTCAAACCAAGTAAAAAACAATCTTTTTTTAAATCTAGGACTTTTTTTTTATTTTAATAACTGCGGGTAGATAATAATTGCAAAGTTGATGCCAATTTTTTATTGATGGGATTTAAATTTAATAAGTATATATTATTCTGATTTTTTAATTACAGGAAAAATCTTTGGACTATCTTTTGAAAATATTTTGTTTAATAAAATTAATCGGTTATATTACGAATTTGATATTATTATTTCTAAATGTTTTAATTTAGGTTTTTTTCATAAAGTGGACTTGGATTATTTGCGTAAAATAATTTAAATGGAATCATTAAATGGTTCGATACGATTATGATGATAAAACAACTCTTTCGTGCATGGTGGAATGTCTGGAAAATAATCGTCCATTGGTTCGATCTGGACACTTGCTGGTTTTGGTGTGGGCGGGTCAAAAAGATCAATTACATCAAATGTGGGTATCGGTACCTCTCAAGACACATTGGCGGAGCTTGAGGTGCCGGCGTTTTTAGTTATTTGATTATTTTAATATATTTTCGTAAATAAAACATAAATTTCAAATGTTGTGATTTTTTTTTACAAAAATACGAAAATGTAGATCTGTTGTGGTTTTAAATTTCCGTTGGGTTTTTTAAACTTTTATTGTCTATTATCTACCTTTGCATAATTAAATGTTATTTGTAATTCAAAGCTTATAACCTTTAAAGTCATAAGATTTAAATTAACGTTAATTGAACATTCCTGCTTGGAGCAAAATAATATTAAATATTTAATTTGATTAATACCGAGTAGATGAATGCTAATATTTCGAATATTTGATCCATACCTTTTGCGACTCTGTAATCTGTACAATGATTTTGGTAATAAAATTATTTCATTCTTCCTGGACAATACGGCGGACGGTGTGGACATCACAAATAATACATGACGCCAAGTTTAGTATTTATAATTCTATATTTAATTTGGCTAACAACTTTTTGTAGCAAAGGGTATACTCATAATCAATACCGTACACCAACGCAACAAATATTTTTATAATTGACAAATAAAATATGCTAATAACAGTCGTAAAAAAATGTCAAAAACGCAAAAATAATAATTAGTAAAACATTTCAGGTTATTGGTATGAATAAAATCGAGCCAAATAAAAACTAGAATAAACAATAATATTGCCTATAAATAATAAATAGATTTTCAAACTTTTAATAAAATTATTTGGTATTTAATTATCAATTTTTTGTGATTATTTTGATATTGTGATTATAATTATCGTATTATATCACAATTTATACGTTTATTAATATTGTATATTTTTAATATTTTTTGGTTACGCTTTTATACCGGCTAATTTATTCAGTGATTATTGGAGAATTAGATCAAAGCATGGCATCTTAATGTGAACACGGCAGCTTAATTGGTGAGCATATAAAAATATTTCAGTAATTTTAGCAACAGTTAAACTAAAATAAAATGTATTTTAAAAAATTATTAAATATTTCCATTATATTTAAATAGATGACCCTAAATATATATATTGATTATTAAATACATATTTGTACTTAATAATCACCTAAATAAAATCTGAAACATAATATAAGCCTTGTGAATTTGGCGAATTTAGCTAATAATTTTGACGATTTTATTTTTAAATTGAAAATAATTACCTGATAACTTAATTTTAAAAGTCGACTAAATAAAAATTGTATTTCTAACATAAATATTTCGATAAATCGAATTAAAGAAAAATATATACAGTGCGGGATCGATTTCAGTGCAGATGTTTTAACCTTTCGAGATAGGGTTTCACTCCAAATAGTGTATATGAACACTCCGGAACAATAGTGGCAGCTTAATGTTGATTTTTATGAAAAAATATAAACAGTATATATCTAAAACAAAGTTATTAGAAATCACAAATGCAAGATGCAGATCAAAACACTTAAACAGCGATGTTAAAACCAGCAATTTAACATATTTAAATAAATTGTATCAAAACTAAAACATATTTTAAATTTTTATAATAAAAAAATTTTATGAGCATAAAAGATTCGGCATTTTCAAATACCGGCTGAATGCGACGAAAAAACAAATGGTTTGCCTAGGAAAGGAAAACACCTACAGTGAAAAATGACGCATCTATCAAGAAGTTTTTGTAATCTTAAGGAAAAGTGATGATATGTTTGCTTAAACACCTATCCCAATATGCCAAATAAACAAACTATAATGGGTTTATGGTTAATAAATGAAGAATCTTTAATTAAATTAGGATGTGTGTTCTAATTAGAGCGGGAGTGCAAATTGAATTTGGGCAAGCCAATGCAACTTAATTTTTGTGTATATTAAACCATTTAAATATTCTTAATCTTAAAAGTTAATTAAAAACATCAAAAAGTGTTAACGACAAAGCCTAAATCATGTTCAACACTTCCGTATTAAAATGTATGGCATAGGCAGAAAAAATGAAGATTGCTTAAATTATTCACAAAAATTGTTCGTATTGTATTGTTTATGTTTTCCAATTTTTTGGTTTAATCGTCATCTATTACTTATATAAATAGTGATGCAGAAAATAGTTCGTAAAAACTCAAGCATTTGATTTTAATTTTATTCACTATTTATATTTATAAGAAAATGTCGTTAACTGTAAATGCTATGCTTACTCATCATAATAATATGGTTCTGTTTATATTTATGGTTTTTTAATTTTAATTAAACAATATATTTTTGTTTCTTAATGATGAATTTTGAAATATTGAATTTTTACTTTTTGTTTGAAATTAAATGAAAAACTTAATAAAGCTTTTGTATTCCTAAAGATTCTACAGCACGGGGACAAGTTAAAGACCACATCAAGATTCAAAAAACACCCTTGGCTTTTCATAAGCAAAATTTGGATTTAAAAAATAAAAATATTAAAAACCTTGGCCTTATAAAACTAAAACAAAGGTCCAAATTTGTAAATTACAAAAAAGCAAGCTTATTTCCAAAATAATTATTTCAAACTAACAATAAATAATTAGGTAATTTAATATTATCAAATATCTAAATATCTTTTAACAAAAAGAATAAGCAATCGCTGCAAATCTAATTTAAATTTACTTTTTATAAATACTATTAATAATCGGGTGAAAAATGAGGGGGAAGCGCCCGGAAAGGAAGGACCTCCCACCCTGGGGGGGAACGAGTTGCTTCAGATGTGGGCGAGCGGGACATTTCGCTCGCGAGTGCCGAGTTGGGCATAAATATTTAGGTTTAAGTTAGTTGAATCAATTATTTTTGATGTAATGCCTCTTTATTTTGGAGTCGTTCCGCTAGCTTTTAATACATAGTTTATTCCTTGTCATTATTATAATAAAAATTCCGAATTTGTTTTAATTTGTAGAAAGTCATTTTCCACTATGTTTTTTTAGTATGCTTGATTTGTTTTTATTTATTTTTTCGGTTACATTTCTTTTTTTCATGGAGTAACATAAATTATACAATTTTATAAGATTTTTTTGCGCATTAAAATTGCTTACTTTGTATTTTATTTTAAAAGATAGAGTTTTATAAAATATATTTTTTAGAAACTTTGAAACAAAATATCTGTTTGTAGTGGCATCTTGGATGCAATGAATTTTTGTTATAAAATGTATCATAATGGGCAAATGATTTCATTTTTTTAAGGATCCGCTTCATGCCGGTAATGTCTTCCAAGCTCCAACTCGACGGCATTGAGAGTTGTCGGAAACAAAGAGTGTGTTGAGGCGCTGCTTCATCCCGACAATGTAAAAATATAATTTTTTTATTTATTAAGTCATAAACACTGATTAATATTGGTTTGATAATAGTAGTTCCACAGCTGCGAATTATTATAAATACAATATTTAATTAGAATAAATTTAAAACACAATTTAATTTGCATTAAGGCCTAATTAAGATTAATGTATAACAATTATATTCAAAATTAATATAATTAATAAAATTTCAATTAAAAAAGCATGAATTTTAAATGCATGTTTTCTGGGGTAAAAATAAACGTAGAACACGAATCCGAGCTTCGACCATGTAACGATCGAATTGCTTTGTTTTCTCATGATTACAAACGGTTTCGTACATTTTTTAAGGGTTAATTTTTCACGTGTCTGAAATTTCGAAAAATTGTTCGAGTTCGGGGTTCGACATTCGCAAAATCCGAGCTCGGATTCGTGTTATATTTTTACCCCAGAAAAGCTGCATTTGAAATTGTGCGATTTTTTCCGTCAGGACCATGGAGATCTGATTTATTTATTTCAGCGATAAATATAATAATACGATTGCCAAGAATACCAACCTGCCAAATAGTGCTTAACTTCGTCCGACATTTTGGGCAACCGTTGGTCGAAGAATGCCGAAATGCTCTCTTTGGCCACCATATTTATAATTGTAAATAACAGCTAGATCTGAATTTGAGCGCGACGCGTTAATGCCAAAAATAAGATTTTGCATATCAAAGAAAGTGAAACTTGGAAAGCAAAATTCAGTTCCGGCAAAATTTAAAATTTTCGCCCGTCATAAAATCAAATATTGGAAAGTGCAAATCAAAAAAATTAAGTCGGATATTTTTTAAGTTGTTGTAATTCTTTTTTTCCCGCCCTCGGTCTCGGTCGTTTTGGACCAGTGTCCAACGGTGTGGTGGCACCTCCAACTGCAGACGACAGAGGCGGGTCAAAATCTAAAAAAAACAACTCAAAATTCAATCATTTGAATTAGTAAACTAACTCTGTTTTTTTTAATTTGAAAATTGAGCCGTTTAAACAGTACAAAAATTTTTTTTGTAACTTTTTTATTTCACAACCCACCCCTGGATGCCGTGCGGTGATGGCGCGACGGGGGCAGCATTGCGGTGCCACATGCCGACATGGGCATGTTGGTGTCCATCCGCCGCTTCCATTGCTTGTCCTCGTGGTCCATTCGGCGGATGAGCATGAGGACAATGGATCCATTGTGCTTTGACCATTTCGGCAAACCCACGCCGTCCAGCGGCAACAGTACAGCTGGAAAAACATAACAATACAACAACAGACTTAAATAAAGCCAAAATTTTATAAATGTATGTTGGACAGAATAATCAAAAATTTCTGCTCACCTGGCAATGCCTCGCCTGCGCTTAGCGTGAACACGTAGCCGTCCTTGATGGTCGGGTGGTCGGAAAATTCCAGCACGCCCATCTGAGTGCTTTGATTGTAGCACTCAAAGCAGTTCATTAGGTGACAAAATCATGTTCATCTGCTGATGGAAAACCAAATAAAATTTCATCAATGGAAAACAAATTTGAATATTTGCGCTTAAATTACCTATAATTAGCGGTTTTTCGGTTCCGGTCAATTTTTTGCAAAGAAAACCCCAAATCAACAATTTTATCAAAACAAAAAACCAACCTTCCGGTCTGTTGATGACCATCAGGCACTCCTGTTTGTTTCCACACGAACAGCCCACGCCACACCACCAGCGACATACTGAACAAAGAGACACAAAATACATACAGAAAATGTTGTGGGTAGTAAAATTTATTTAAAAAAATTCATTCATGAACCAAAAGACACGCCCGTCATCGTTTTTTTGTTCCCAGATGCGCAAAATATTTTTATAACGTTTTCCACGGATCGGATGCTGCTTCGTCAACAAAAAAGGGAGGCGTTTGATTGATTTCTGTCGGCGGATCAGCACGCAACACATTGCTGGAACTGGCGCCAATGTCCTGCAGAAGACGCGGAAGCTGTTGCTGCTGCTGTCCACATTCCTTCCAACTTTCGTTGTAAAGCGTACGCTGCAAAAAACAAATACTATAAATTCATTTTGATAAAATTTTACAACAAAAAAAAAAGAGCAAAAAATTCTTCTTACGTGCGGTGTACATTCGGCAGCCTGTTGCAGTGCAACGCGTTGTGAACGCACAAAAGCGGCCGGCGACAAGTGACGCGGCTGCTGCAACTGTTGTTCGCCGCCAGAGCCAAACGACGTCGTCGGCTCGACAACAAACTGTGAACGGAGTGGGTTAATATCCAAAAATAAAATTATTTGACATGCAAATTTGCGTTTGATGAGAAGTGTGGCGGTAGCGATGCCCGTTGTCGATGCTAAAATAAAATTTTTAAATTCAATATTTTTTATATTTTGTGTGCCAGAGCGTCATTTTTTTATATGACAAAGTGCCTAGCACAAAACATGCCAAGGGCGTACCCGGGGAGGGGGGCTGGAGTGGGGGCTGCAGCCCCCCGAAAATTTTTTTGAGAGAAAAAACCCTAAGGGTTTTACAAAACTTGCAATTTTTGGGCCAATTTCTTAACAATTTTCGTTAAATTTTCTAATAATTTTCTCGGCGGCGCCTATCGGCACCGCCGACCTCCCCCCCCCCCGGAAGTAAGACAAAATTCTCAAAATTTTGCATTTTTGAAAATTAACAATTTTTTCACTTAGCACCCCCCCCCCCCGAAAAAATTTGTGGGTGCGCCCTTGAAACATGCCGTCTCTGAACAAAAATATAAGCGCTTTTACCTCGTTGCGTTCATTACGTTGCTGCTGCTGTCTTGGCTCGTCGTCGTTGGTGCCAAAGCGCGGTTGACTGTTGCGGGACACCGACCTGGACCGGAAGGCGTCGCCAGAGGGCATCTGAAAATTAAAAAATAATCGGTCAAAAAAATTTAAAATCAATTAAAGACGAAAACAAATACCAAAAGCAATGTTTGTTTAAAACAAACAGCTTTTACTGATCGGGAAAATTTATGTATAATATTTTTGATCTGTCAAACTTCATTTATACACAAAATTTAGAGAAAAAAAATTTCAGACCGCTTGTTGAAATGGGCGGCCCGTGTTTCTGTTGTCATCACCTCCATCAAAACCACAATTGGAAAATGCCGGCGTTGGACTGGCACGTCTGGGGAGAAAAGCTCGCCGCTGGAGCACATCTGAATGAATAAAACGCTGTAAATAGTTTCTCAACCAAAATTTTATTTCAATTAACAGTGTTGTCCTCCCTAATTTCTTAGCTTCCCTATTACTCCCTCTCCCAGCATTGGCAACAGAACCTGATGAGGTCGAGTCGGCTGCTGCCAACACCGCAATTGGCATGGCCACCTGCATTTGCTCCTTGTTCAGTGTGATCAGCCGCTTTACGGACACTTTGTCGAGCATCACCTCTTTGAAGTACTCCTAAAAAAATTAAGGGCTCGCCCACCATAATTTTGTTTTTATTGGAATTCCAATTTTTGATCAAAAAAAAATGCTATCCTTTTTTTCATATTTTGTTTTGTTTTTGTTGAAATTTTGACTCGCCCACCCATATTTTTTATTGGAAGCCCAGTTTTTGATCAAAAAAAAATGCTATCCTTTTTTTTCTTCTTCTTATTGTTTTTCTTACATTTTTCTCGTCATTCACCATCGTGGCGAAAATTTTGAACCATTTGCAATACTTTACATTCACGTCCTGATGGGTGGCGAACAGTACACGCTCAATGTCAAGGCCCAACTCCGTGTAGCGCTGCATCGGAAAATTCATGCTTGCCGTCTTGCATCTGTGAATTTGAGTGATTAACGAATTAAATTGGCAAAAAATTGTTTTTTTTTTTGCAAATCTTTGTAAATACATAAAGATATACCAAAAGGTTAATATCCGTAAAAAAAAGTGTAATATAAATTGCAAAAATTAAAAACCTTTTCTGTAGTGACGTTTCGATGGTTTTGCGCACTTTCGATCGCAGATCTGCCCTCTTCTTTTCGAGCTCGCTCAGTTCCGCTTGGCGCTCCTTCTGGACAAGGGCCAGTTCGTTGGCAATTGCTTGGTATTTGTGCTCGGCAATGTCCAAATCGTGCCTGTTATCGTTCAGCAGACGCAGCTTGTCATCCAACTCGCGCTTGGCTCGCTCCAAGTCATGCTTTTGTTTCGTTTGCAACTAAAACGTCGGGGGATTTTTTTAAATTTTTCCATTTCAAAAGCAGTTTTAAATTTCGACCTGTCCTATGGTGGACTGTGGACTCCAGCTCGTTGATTTCGTTGACCAGCTTGCTTTTGGTGAGTCGGACTTCCTCTTCTGACTGCTGCACTGCGGAAATTTGTGACTCTGCCAGTCTCTGGAGGTTCACCAGCAGATGCTTCAATTTGTTGTCCTCGCGGGAGCACCGCAACTCGACAACCGCCTCGTCGATGGTGCACTGCTCCAACTCGGCCAGATTCTGCTGTTGGAGCTCTTCAGAATCAAACAACGACTCGCAAAGCACACGAAGACTGCTTATGAAGCCGTCGTAGTCGGAGCGAATCTGAAAGGAAAAGGTGGCATTTAGTTGACTCGGTGGTACGCGCGGCACCTTGAAAGACTGGCTGAAAAATTTTGGTTGTAGTTCGTAAAAGCGCACTTCCGTCTTGTTGAGGTTCTCGCGCAACACCATCAATTCCTCACGGACCTAAAAAATAAATTGAAAAACAATTTCTCAAACAAAAAAGCATTCGGTTCAAACCGATTGTCGCTTCGCTATCAATTCTCGTGCTTGTTGGCCACGTTCCTTCTCCGCGTTCGCTTTGCCAAGGCACTTCTCTGTTGGTCCAGTTCTTTGTTCGCCGAGATCAGTTCCTTCTAAAGTTAACGGGATGTTTTCCAAGTCAAATTTAGGACAAAAATCAGTGCATTCTGTACAACTTACCAGCGTTTGACGCCGGTGAAGACAAAACGGAACAAAATCACATGGAATCCGACAGAGGTGGCGGTCACACGACGTTCTTCAACACAAAAACCGGAGACGGTCAGTCAAAGCGCAAAGTAAAATTCGACTTTGCTTTTAATTTTGTTGTTTTTAAATATTGAATTTTTTTTTAAAACTTATTTGTTAGTCACAAAATTTCACCGTGCCGCTCGCCTCTAACGCTTAAAATGGGGGTCTAAAAGTTTACAAAAAGGCAAAAGTGATTCAAATTGATTAAAAAATGTTTAGCAAAAAGCTTTAATGGTCGCCTCCATTTCCTTCTCATCTTTTGGGATGTCGCATGAGGTGCCCCGACGGACGCCGTTGATTTTGACCGAACTGGACGGGTGCACACAAATTGCGCCGTTCTTCACCAACGCGTTCGGCTTCTCCAATCATTTTGCGTGTCGCTTTACTGTTGACGGTTAGCTGAGTGGGCGGATTTTATTATTTAAATAAATTTTTTTTCAAAATGAATTTTGTAAAAATTTAAAAAACATTACCTTCTCCAGGCACGTATTTAGGATTTTGCTTTTGGTGAGGGGGGGGGGGGTACAACAAAAAAAGTGTATTTAAAAATTTTTTTTTTCAAAAAATTGTTTTTGGTGGTGTATTTATCGGGAATAGTAAAGAACTTTTTATGAGATTCCGCTTTAGGGGGGAGGGGGGTCGGCGGTGCCGATAGGCGCCGCCGGAGGAAATTTTTGACGGCAATTTGTTAGGAAAATTGGTCCAAAAACCACGAATTTTGTAATTCAAAAGGGTGCCCCCTTTGGTTTTTTCCCCTCAAAATTTCCTTTTTAGGGGGGAGGGGGGGTTCTCTTGTAAAACACCAATGTTTTCGTTTGTTTTTCAGGTCTCGAGTTTTGTTGCACCGAACAGTTCTACATGTATTACAAAGCAAGAATTTTTGGTGATGAAGGGAGCGCCGTTGCCATTCTTCGTTCACGTGACCCGAAAGCGATAAAACAGTTCGGCGCCCAAATTCGACTGTTCGACACCGCTTTATGGAGAAAAGTGTCGATTTTGGTGGGGGGTTTTTTTTTACACTAGGATTGCATAGTTTAGACAAGGATGTAAATCATCCAAATTTTTTATAGGTTCTCTGGCTATATTTTTGGTTGCAAAAGTTGGATGGGCATTTTTGTGGTACCGGTTTTTGCCATTTTTGTGGAGCTCTTCAAAACATTCTACCTATTATTGTTTTTTTCCCTTAATAAATTGTAGTTTATAAAAATTAAAATTTAAATTGCATCGTAACATAAAGAGTTGGCAGACAAAGAGCAAAAACGTGATGGGTCGCTTGTTGACGCGGATTCGGGACACCTTCAAGGAGCGCGAGCAGTACCAACAGGAGTGGGAGGAGGTTGTGCGAGGCTGCCCGAATTACACCAAAACACCGGAGCGTGTCCAGGCGAACCATTTGATTGGATGAGATAAAAACTCTCTCTCTACTCTTTTTTTTTGATTCAGCATTTTGGCAAGTGTGATGATGGTGATTTTTGTTTCCATGCTAGCCAATTATATAATTGCGATTTTTTCGGAATTCCGCTTTCAAAATGTGTAATATGGTGTTTTTTTATTCCGCGATGAGCATATTCTTTGCATTCACATGCTGCAGTTTGTTTTATCATTTTCAATTTAAATACCTACTCAATTATCTTTGTTGAGATCGGGTCGGATAACGAATCGACATGATCAATTTGTTTTATGAAAGCGTGAACCTTTTTCGAGCCATCTCAATTTCTTGCTCATTTTGTCGCACATTTATTAATAAATCGAAATCAGTTCATCTTCTGCCCAAACAGTAAATAAACTACCGAGTTCATTCTTATAAAAACAATGCATTTGCTAAAATTTCAAATGGTGGCCAATAGCAGCATCCCTAGCGTGCCAAAAAAACAGAACACGGTCGACCCACGCCTTTTTTAAAAGCCATATAAAACAAGTTTCCGGGGGTTTTCGAGGTCACTAATCACGATTCTGACATTTATTTTACCCAATTCCGAACCCCGAACCCGAATTCGAACAATTAAAAAAAAAATTTACAAAAAAATAAACATTTATTGCCCAAAATCGATGCAAATGCACGAAATTGAAAGTAACATGAATCGATGGACAAAAGCCAGCAGAATTTGAATTAGAGAGTGAACGGTTCACAACGAATGGCCATTTCGTGCATTTGCATCGATTTTGGGCAATAAATGCTTATTTTTTTGTAAAATTTTTTTTTTGAAAATTGTTCGTCTCCCCAATAGTACATATTACATTACCAATTAAAGTTTGGACAAGTACAAAATTTAACAAAAAAATTTTGTTTAACAATTGCAGATGGAGAACGACATGTATCAGAGCGTGAACAAAGTTCGAGACGATCCCCAGTGCAATCTGCTGGCTGCCTGCTTTAAGAAGCAGATGCCCAAGCGTCGTGGCCAACCGTTTGAGGTGGATGTGTTCAAGGACGAGTTTGAGGACTACCGCCGCCAACGAATGGCGGAGAAGGGCATCGACTTCAACTCTCACGACGAGCTGGTGGGGCGCCGCGTGGCACAAGAGCAGAAAATCCACAAACTCGAGGAAGCCATTGCTCAGGTCGTTTCGGAATGCTTTTTTCCCACAATAAACTTTTAAACTTTGCAGGCAAATTGCGTGTCTGAAGGCCTTGAGCAGAAAATTGCATTGATAGCGAAGCGACAATCGGTTTGAACCGAATGCTTTTTTGTTTGAGAAATTGTTTTTCAATTTATTTTTTTTAGGTCCGTGAGGAATTGATGGTGTTGCGCGAGAACCTCAACAAGACGGAAGTGCGCTTTTACGAACTACAACCAAAATTTTTCAGCCAGTCTTTCAAGGTGCCGCGCGTACCACCGAGTCAACTAAATGCCACCTTTTCCTTTCAGATTCGCTCCGACTACGACGGCTTCATAAGCAGTCTTCGTGTGCTTTGCGAGTCGTTGTTTGATTCTGAAGAGCTCCAACAGCAGAATCTGGCCGAGTTGGAGCAGTGCACCATCGACGAGGCGGTTGTCGAGTTGCGGTGCTCCCGCGAGGACAACAAATTGAAGCATCTGCTGGTGAACCTCCAGAGACTGGCAGAGTCACAAATTTCCGCAGTGCAGCAGTCAGAAGAGGAAGTCCGACTCACCAAAAGCAAGCTGGTCAACGAAATCAACGAGCTGGAGTCCACAGTCCACCATAGGACGGGTCGAAATTTAAAACTGCTTTTGAAATGGAAAAATTTAAAAAAATCCCCCGACGTTTTAGTTGCAAACGAAACAAAAGCATGACTTGGAGCGAGCCAAGCGCGAGTTGGATGACAAGCTGCGTCTGCTGAACGATAACAGGCACGATTTGGACATTGCCGAGCACAAATACCAAGCAATTGCCAACGAACTGGCCCTTGTCCAGAAGGAGCGCCAAGCGGAACTGAGCGAGCTCGAAAAGAAGAGGGCAGATCTGCGATCGAAAGTGCGCAAAACCATCGAAACGTCACTACAGAAAAGGTTTTTAATTTTTGCAATTTATATTACACTTTTTTTTACGGATATTAACCTTTTGGTATATCTTTATGTATTTACAAAGATTTGCAAAAAAAAAAACAATTTTTTGCTAATTTAATTCGTTAATCACTCAAATTCACAGATGCAAGACGGCAAGCATGAATTTTCCGATGCAGCGCTACACGGAGTTGGGCCTTGACATTGAGCGTGTACTGTTCGCCACCCATCAGGACGTGAATGTAAAGTATTGCAAATGGTTCAAAATTTTCGCGACGATGGTGAATGACGAGAAAAATGTAAGAAAAACAATAAGAAGAAGAAAAAAAAGGATAGCATTTTTTTTTTGATCAAAAACTGGGCTTCCAATTAAAAATATGGGTGGGCGAGTCAAAATTTCAACAAAAACAAAACAAAATATGAAAAAAAAGGATAGCATTTTTTTTTTGATCAAAAATTGGAATTCCAATAAAAACAATATTATGGTGGGCGAGCCCTAAATTTTTTTAGGAGTACTTCAAAGAGGTGATGCTCGACAAAGTGTCCGTAAAGCGGCTGATCACACTGAACAAGGAGCAAATGCAGGTGGCCATGCCAATTGCGGTGTTGGCAGCAGCCGACTCGACCTCATCAGGTTCTGTTGCCAATGCTGGGAGAGGGAGTAATAGGGAAGCTAAGAAATTAGGGAGGACAACACTGTTAATTGAAATAAAATTTTGGTTGAGAAACTATTTACAGCGTTTTATTCATTCAGATGTGCTCCAGCGGCGAGCTTTTCTCCCCAGACGTGCCAGTCCAACGCCGGCATTTTCCAATTGTGGTTTTGATGGAGGTGATGACAACAGAAACACGGGCCGCCCATTTCAACAAGCGGTCTGAAATTTCTTTTCTCTAAATTTTGTGTATAAATGAAGTTTGACAGATCAAAAATATTATACATAAATTTTCCCGATCAGTAAAAGCTGTTTGTTTTAAACAAACATTGCTTTTGGTATTTGTTTTCGTCTTTAATTGATTTTAAATTTTTTTGACAGATTATTTTTTAATTTTCAGATGCCCTCTGGCGACGCCTTCCGGTCCAGGTCGGTGTCCCGCAACAGTCAACCGCGCTTTGGCACCAACGACGACGAGCCAAGACAGCAGCAGCAACGTAATGAACGCAACGAGGTAAAAGCGCTTATATTTTTGTTCAGAGACGGCATGTTTCAAGGGCGCACCCACAAATTTTTTCGGGGGGGGGGGGGTGCTAAGTGAAAAAATTGTTAATTTTCAAAATGCAAAATTTTGTGAATTTTGTCTTACTTCCGGGGGGGGGTCGGCGTTGCCGATAGGCGCCGCCGAGAAAATTATTAGAAAATTTAACGAAAATTGTTAAGAAATTGGCCCAAAAATTGCAAGTTTTGTAAAACCCTTAGGGTTTTTTCTCTCAAAAAAATTTTCGGGGGGCTGCAGCCCCCACTCCAGCCCCCCTCCCCGGGTACGCCCTTGGCATGTTTTGTGCTAGGCACTTTGTCATATAAAAAAATGACGCTCTGGCACACAAAATATAAAAAATATTGAATTTAAAAATTTTATTTTAGCATCGACAACGGGCATCGCTACCGCCACACTTCTCATCAAACGCAAATTTGCATGTCAAATAATTTTATTTTTGGATATTAACCCACTCCGTTCACAGTTTGTTGTCGAGCCGACGACGTCGTTTGGCTCTGGCGGCGAACAACAGTTGCAGCAGCCGCGTCACTTGTCGCCGGCCGCTTTTGTGCGTTCACAACGCGTTGCACTGCAACAGGCTGCCGAATGTACACCGCACGTAAGAAGAATTTTTTGCTCTTTTTTTTTTGTTGTAAAATTTTATCAAAATGAATTTATAGTATTTGTTTTTTGCAGCGTACGCTTTACAACGAAAGTTGGAAGGAATGTGGACAGCAGCAGCAACAGCTTCCGCGTCTTCTGCAGGACATTGGCGCCAGTTCCAGCAATGTGTTGCGTGCTGATCCGCCGACAGAAATCAATCAAACGCCTCCCTTTTTTGTTGACGAAGCAGCATCCGATCCGTGGAAAACGTAAATAAAAATATTTTGCGCATCTGGGAACAAAAAAACGATGACGGGCGTGTCTTTTGGTTCATGAATCAATTTTTTTAAATAAATTTTACTACCCACAACATTTTCTGTATGTATTTTGTGTCACTTTGTTCAGTATGTCGCTGGTGGTGTGGCGTGGGCTGTTCGTGTGGAACAGACAGACCTTCTTCAACTGCACCTGCACGGCGGTCAGCGGTGGGCGCGCGGTGTTCAAGGCGGGCCGCGAGATGGTTGGCGACAGCGGCGGCGACGGTGGTGATGCTGGACGAATTCATCTTATTGGACGGTTGGAGTCGCGCAGCGTGTGGAAGTACGTGTTGCAGTTGAGGGACAGTTGGAACAAACAGGTGTGCCTGATGGTCATCAACAGACCGGAAGGTTGGTTTTTTGTTTTGATAAAATTGTTGATTTGGGGTTTTTTTTTGCAAAAAATTGACCGGAACCGAAAAACCGCTAATTATAGGTAATTTAAGCGCAAATATTCAAATTTGTTTTCCATTGATGAAATTTTATTTGGTTTTCCATCAGCAGATGAACATGATTTTGTCACCTAATGAACTGCTTTGAGTGCTACAATCAAAGCACTCAGATGGGCGTGCTGGAATTTTCCGACCACCCGACCATCAAGGACGGCTACGTGTTCACGCTAAGCGCAGGCGAGGCATTGCCAGGTGAGCAGAAATTTTTGATTATTCTGTCCAACATACATTTATAAAATTTTGGCTTTATTTAAGTCTGTTGTTGTATTGTTATGTTTTTCCAGCTGTACTGTTGCCGTTGGACGGCGTGGGTTTGCCGAAATGGTCAAAGCACAATGGGTCCATTGTCCTCATGCTCATCCGCCGAATGGACCACGAGGACAAGCAGTGGAAGCGGCGGATGGACACCAACATGCCCATGTCGGCATGTGGCACCGCAATGCTGCCCCCGTCGCGCCATCACCGCACGGCATCCAGGGGTGGGTTGTGAAATAAAAAAGTTACAAAAAAATTTTTTGTACTGTTTAAACGGCTCAATTTTCAAATTAAAAAAAACAGAGTTAGTTTACTAATTCAAATGATTGAATTTTGAGTTGTTTTTTTTAGATTTTGACCCGCTTCTGTCGTCTGCAGTTGGAGGTGCCACCACACCGTTGGACACTGGTCCAAAACGACCGAGACCGAGGGCGGGAAAAAAAGAATTACAACAACTTAAAAAATATCCGACTTAATTTTTTTGATTTGCACTTTCCAATATTTGATTTTATGACGGGCGAAAATTTTAAATTTTGCCGGAACTGAATTTTGCTTTCCAAGTTTCACTTTCTTTGATATGCAAAATCTTATTTTTGGCATTAACGCGTCGCGCTCAAATTCAGATCTAGCTGTTATTTTCAATTATAAATTTGGTGGCCAAAGAGAGCATTTAGGCATTCTTCGACCAACGGTTGCCCAAAATGTCGGACGAAGTTCGCACGGCATCCAGGGGTGGGTTGTGAAATAAAAAAGTTACAAAAAAAATTTTTGTACTGTTTAAACGGCTCAATTTTCAAATTAAAAAAAACAGAGTTAGTTTACTAATTCAAATGATTGAATTTTGAGTTGTTTTTTTTAGATTTTGACCCGCCTCTGTCGTCTGCAGTTGGAGGTGCCACCACACCGTTGGACACTGGTCCAAAACGACCGAGACCGAGGGCGGGAAAAAAAGAATTACAACAACTTAAAAAATATCCGACTTAATTTTTTTGATTTGCACTTTCCAATATTTGATTTTATGACGGGCGAAAATTTTAAATTTTGCCGGAACTGAATTTTGCTTTCCAAGTTTCACTTTCATTGATATGCAAAATCTTATTTTTGGCATTAACGCGTCGCGCTCAAATTCAGATCTAGCTGTTATTTTCAATTATAAATATGGTGGCCAAAGAGAGCATTTAGGCATTCTTCGACCAATGGTTGCCCAAAATGTCGGACGAAGTTAAGCACTATTTGGCAGGTTGGTATTCTTGGCAATCGTATTATTATATTTATCGCTGAAATAAATAAATCAGATCTCCATGGTCCTGACGGAAAAAAATCGCACAATTTCAAATGCAGCTTTTCTGGGGTAAAAATATAACACGAATCCGAGCTCGGATTTTGCGAATGTCGAACCCCGAACTCGAACAATTTTTCGAAATTTCAGACACGTGAAAAATTAACCCTTAAAAAATGTACGAAACCGTTTGTAATCATGAGAAAACAAAGCAATTCGATCGTTACATGGTCGAAGCTCGGATTCGTGTTCTACGTTTATTTTTACCCCAGAAAACATGCATTTAAAATTATAAACATCAAAATTTTTAAAAAAAATTTTCGTCGGGAAACCCAATTCTCTACACCGAATGGAGATTAGGACTGAAATCAATTGATTCGTTCTAGTAATTGAATGGTACTTTTCCTTTATGTGTCAACAAAAAAAAGTTTTTTTGTTTTGAAAATTCATCGACATTCGACGATTTTAATGGAAAAATGCGAACAAATTTTTTTCTGGAAATTGTTCGAATTCGGGTTTAGGGTTCGAATTCTGTCGAAATAGGAGTCATATTCGGCGACCCTAAAAAACCTCTAGAAGTATGTTTTTAACATTTATAACAAAAAAATTTTTTGCTGTTGACACGTAAAGGAAAAGTACCAATTGGAGTCTATTGCATTAGGACATAGAAAACCTCAATTTTTTCAGATTTGCTCAAGGAGAACGTGGACGAAATGGGCACGGAGCAGGACCTGACCGACATGGTCGGTGTCACATTCAGGCAAGCAGTCATTTTTGAATAATGCTTGTTTTTATGCTTCTTTATGTTCAATATATATATTTATCTTGGTGTCCGTACGTTTTGCCACCCCAGCAAAAATGTTATTTTTTGCCACCTCAGCACAAATGCTACTTTTTGCCTCCTCAACAAAAAATGTTACATTAACATCAAAAACTTAAATTTCGATCAATTTCGAACTCCGGACCCGAATTCAAAGGTTTTTCGATTCCAAAATTTTTTTGGAACCTTTTGACCTCAAAAACATTCAAACACATGCTCAAAATCATTCAAAAAACTTAACATTGCCAAAACGTAACGGAGGCAAAATGTAACATTTATGTTGGGGTGGCCAAATGTGAG
The DNA here is from genome assembly GCA_018350325.1 of Globodera rostochiensis. NCBI lineage: Eukaryota > Metazoa > Nematoda > Chromadorea > Rhabditida > Heteroderidae > Globodera > Globodera rostochiensis. The sequence goes on from JAEVLN010000032.1 coordinate 39,784, forward strand.
GTGGCAAAACGTAGTTTAGTGTAACCATTTATCTTTATTCACAATGCTTTTAGGCTTCGCTCGTGGACGGCATGGCGGACGCCGAGTTGGCCGACATTTGCCGCACGCTCTTCGACCTGTTGCACGACGGGCGACTGCCGTCGTCAGACAGCAACGGCATGTTGTCTGCCGTAAATGGTCGCGTGTTGGAGGCACGCAAGTTGCATCAAACGGTGGACATGAGCGTGCAGAGCGACACGTTCAGGGAGATGGACAAACTGTAAAAGGTCACGCCCAATGACGTGCCCCAGCAGGTTATTTGGTGTTGTGCCTTTGGGCTATTGGGGAGATACCCAAGTGAAAAATATTTAGTTTTTCGAAGGGTTGGACTTGTTCACGCGCAGATTTAAAATTTTGTACAAAAAATAAGTAAAAATTCAGTCGGCAGTGGACCAGAAGAAATTGGCCAAAGCGGAGGGTAAATCGAAGGAGAAAGCGCAGAAGCGGGCGGAAGGAGGCGCCGGGCAGCAAACAAAGAAGGTGCGGCCGCAAGTGCAGGCCACTGCCAGCCAAGCGCTGAACCGGAGGGACGCCAAAGCGGAGGTCTGAGAATCTGCAAAATATTTTTAAATTTTTCAAAAATTTGCTTTACTCAGGCAATCAAATTTTGAGTTTTACTATACCTGGGCTCTTTTGAGGTGCATTTTTCCTAGGATTTTGGTTTTTCAAATAGGTCACACCCCAACAATTTCAGGTGGGAACCATGGTCATCAAGCTGGAGAATCTGGACATTTCGTTCGGCAACAAGCAGCTGATCAACGCAGCTGACCTGTTGTTGGTCTACGGACGTCGATACAGGCTGGTCGGGCGGAACGGCATTGGCAAAACGACGCTGTTGAAGATGATCTCATGGCACTATTTTCTTTAAAAAATTTTTTTTTTGCTATTGCATAAATGTTTGTCTTCTTCAGCAAGCAGTTGATTATCCCTTCCAAGTCCTGATGCCTCGACTATTTTTTTTAAAATTCCGTGCGCTGTCGCTATCCGACATTAACATCCTCCATTATACTTTAGTTATTTAATTAAAATTGAACCGAACATTTTAAACTTTAATTGCAATACATGTCATGACTTTATCACCACGCTTTTGGGCGAAAAAATTTTATTTTAGCTATATTTTTGTCATATGCCTGTATACGATCATTTCCATCATGGAACGCAGTGTATGTAGTTTGATAAACGGCAATATTTATGTATCATAATGGTTTAATTTTATTTGATCATTACGGAACAAAGTTTTATTTGGCCATCTTTTTTTATTTACATATTTTATCTTTATTCATCAAACTTTGTGGGCAATATTATAGCAGTATACGTAAACCGTTGTAATTAAATGCAATACACAAACTTTGATAATTCAATATTTGCATTTTGTTTTTGATAAAACTGTTTGTATCTATTTTTTATATATTTCATAAACAATATTTTTCTGTAACATGGTTTGTTGGATGTAAAATAATTAGTTATTAAGTTTTAATGACGCATTACATTCTTCTATTACTGGTTCACTGCGACTTATCTTTTATTAAATCTAATTTTTTCAATAAATTAAAAACTTTCCAAAAGCAAACAAATAAAATATCGCATTATGAATTAGTTGTTGGAAACTTTTTAATTATAAGAACACAAAATCTTGTTAGACAATAGGGACAAAAAACGTGATCTTAAATTTATTTATAAGCAATTAATTGTAAATGATTAAAAGAAGGTACTTGTTAAGAAATGAAACAAAATCTAAATAAACGTAAAAAAAAGATATTTGACTCGCATTTGTAAAAATACATGCTAACGGTTTTTTACCACTGAAGTAGTTACAGCCTGAAAATCCGCCGGATTACGGTAGCCAGCCCATACCTATGGGGCTGTTGGCTGCCAATTGAGCGCCAGCCAGCCAGGTGAGCGCGGTCCACCTGAGGCCCAGCCAAGTCAGTCCCTAAGCCAAAACCTATTGGCAGGGGCCTGCGCGACTTTATTTAATATTTATATTTTATTTATTAATATTTTTATTTATTTTTTTGCACTGCGCGACTCACTCGCGCACCCTGCGCGACTTTTTTTAATTATTTAAATTTAAATTTTGAATTTTTTCTCTGCGCGAGATTTCAAATATTCTTAAAATTATTTTTTAATCAAATAAAATCATTTTCATCCCGAGGGATTTGAACTTTCGCAGATTGGTCGTCGAACCTCGCACACAAACCACTTGGCCACAGCTTCATTGCGAGAAAGGGAATATAATGCGGCTATAAGCCAAAAATTTCCCAAAAATTCTTTTAACGCATTTTTTCCATTTATTTCTTTTTAATAAATATTTTAAAAATAAGAATCATAATTTAAAAAGCCCCAGATTTAAAAAATAATAATTATAAACGTAAAAATAAATTCTAAATTTTGCCCAAAAATAAAAATAAAAAACTTTGGCAAGTTTTAGCGACAAGATTAATTGCATTGACCAAATATTTGGATTTGTACAGTAAACACATAAAAAATTGCGCGCCAATTTTATTTTGTATCTTTTGAAGTGGATTTCTCGATTTGATTGATGAGTTTCTATTTTTAGCTTTTAAATTCAAATAAAAAGGGGCTGCTTGAGACTTTGTACAAACTTGTCATTTTACTTTACGATTGGGCTTTAGCCAGCTTTTAAAATAATGGCAGCTTTGCAAGACGACGACCTGCCACCACTTTTGGATGGGCCCTTTAGCCCTGCGCGGAATAAAGGACCAGCAGAAACAAACTACAGCGACGGCGTCAAACCTTTTCGCCTTGCCGACTGCTTGCAGATTCTCGAAAGGGTTGCGAGGGATTATGACTGCATATACCCGCTGCCGAAACTCGGGTCTGGCAAGTTTTTTGGGCGTTTATGTTTGAATTTTAGCACTAAACGGGACCATCACGTGGGCTGCTGTTTGCTGATCCGTTCTTTGAGCTCTGCGAATCGGCTGTACGTATTCGAGTGGCAGGAGTGTATTGAGGTTGTAATAAAAAACTTTAATAAAATTAAATTTAAACTTTAGCTGAAAGGTCAGGAGGATGGATCGAGCAAGCGGGTCCTGCACGAATTTTACGAAAAATACGACTCCCTTGAGGGCTTCAACCGATTTCTGCGGGAGTGTCTGTTTAACTTTTTCTATCTGTTGTATTCCGCAGTGGAAGATTAATTTTTTCAAAAATATTTATTGTAATTTGTTTGTTACAAAAGAATAAACAAATTCATCGGGCCTATTTGAACGATTAAACATTTGCATAACAACTTCAAAATCAAAGCCAAGTGACATAAAATAAATAAAACTGATTACATAATGACCACAAACATTAGAAAAAATTGATTGAAATATTCTTTTATTAAAATAAATTTTCTTATAATTATCTGCCAAATATTTTTTAATCAAAGAGTTGGGCATTCCGCCATAAGAATCAAAAAAATAAGCCTCAGTTGGCGACTTGGCCCAAATCGCGCACCAGTGAGAGCCGGGTCTGCCAGCTCTGTCCTTAATATAAAATTATAAAAAAACAATTTTGCAAAATATTACCAAATTAACAATCAAGCTGCAGGGGAATCTTGTACACTCTGGCAGGCAATCCGAAGGGAAGGTGCCCATAAAAAATCGCCTTGTCGCCACAGTCTCAAACAGAATCTTGTCGATGAGCGGTTGTCCATTTTGGCGCCGAATTCTCCTCTCTCGCAGGAACAAATAAAATCCAACAGCTGCAGCCTCTGCAGTCCCAAACAAATAGAGAATGCACAGTGCAAAGTGTATTGGCGACTTCTCGATCACCTCCGGAAAACAAAGAACAACCCCCTCGCGCGGGGAAGAGGCCATTTGAATAATATTTTCCAAGGAGTAATTGTTGTTGTTGTTCATAAGGACAGGTCACTTGTAATTGATCTATTACGATCAATTAGAATAAGCCCGTCCGCCTCTCCGTAGGCTATTAAAGTGACGCCCTCGGGGGGAACAGGTTCGGAAAATCGAATGTTCACCGCAGCACACCCCTCCTTGATCAGCTCAAAGCCAGGCGAGTCTTCTTGCGAGTTGGTCATTTGGAAGACATAAAGGCAAAAAGCCGTCTTGAACATGCTGTAGCTGAGGCCATTGCTTTCGGTTGTACAAGCAAGGCCGCGGTGTTCCTGCGCGTCATGATAGGCCCTTGCATAATTGTTATTTTTGTAGTCCAAATTGTAGGGGTATTGGGGGTATGTTCTGCCAGAGGCCGTCAGTTCAATGTCCCTAACCTAAAAAGGGAGCAAACGCTTCAGCAAGTTTTTAATTGTTTCTTACGTTATGGTGATTAAAGAAAAAGGGGTTCTTTTGTTTATGGCCAATATAGTTCTGGTTGGCGACGAGCCCGATGATGACCCTTCTTGGCACTTCCTCCGTGAACAAATTCGCAGAAAGTCGCCGCCTTTGGAGACTTGGTTGAGGACTCGCGCACCAGTTTCGAGGCCCTCCTTGCCAAGATCAGCAGCAATATTTGCAGCATAAGGTTTAGCTGCAGAGATCATGGGGCGCAGGTAGCGCCACAAATTTCGCAGAACAGCTCCAACTCCTGCCCCTTTTTGGCGAGGGACCCCCAAAAAGTACCCGTATCCCCGTTGAAAAGTCGGCAATCCCTCAAAGTAGGCTATAGCCCGCTGCCTGTTTGCTGATAAAACTTGTCCAGCCGCAAGTTGGAGCCGTCGAATATTACACGAACCATTTTTCAAAAGGTCAGAACCTTTTTAAACTGAAGCGTCAAAACTACTTGCCCAAAATCAAACGGAACTTCCCTATAAAAAATAAATAAAGAAAAGGGCCTTAGAGGGGCGCGTACACATACCGGCCGGTCAGGGTTCGAATCTCAACATCCAAGACATCCACTTCGCGCGCGATTATTTTGTGAAATAAGGGCGACTGGAAATCTTTCTCAACCACGCTCCCTGATTTGCCTTCAACTGCAATCACTTGGAGAAGATTGGCGAAAGTATTGCCGAAAATCATGCTTTCAATGATCCCACTGTTGAGGTAGATACACAAGTGGCTTACGCCGCCACCGCTAAGATCTTTTTTTTATCAGAGATGAGAGTACAGTGGTGCAAAACAGGGATGGGAGCCGACACCCTCAAAAAATTTCGGTACTCGGAATTCCGGGCCTTAAAAAATTTTCGGAACTCGGAAGTTTTAAAAAATTTTTTTAATATCTTGCCTTGACTTGAATAAATCAATTTACGAATCAAAAACACTAAACCAACAAACATTTAACAATCAAATTCAACGATTGGCAAGTTTGATAGCAACAAAATAAGTTTTTTTAACATTTTTTAAATTTAAGGTTCAAAAACTCCTGAAATTGAAAATTTTAGGCTTTTTATTAGTGTTGTTCTTTGGTTCATAGATGTTTTGTTCGGCAGGGCGCATATCAATACTTTTAATAACTTGTTTAGTTCGCACGTTGAAATGAATTAAACTATTTTTTGCTTTTCATTTTTTGGTTGTCTTTGTTTCAGATTTTTATTGCTGGCTTACTTTGCTTTTTGTTTTTATTATCGTGACTTATTTATTCATCAGCATACTATATTTGGTTTTATATTTTAGAATTGCAAAATTGATTATTTTTATATTATAAATTTGGTAAGTATTTTTATAAAGCTGGTTTAGTTTAAATTTTACACTTAATGTATTTTATTAAAATGGATAATTAAATTATATTAGTTTATGTTTTAATTGTTTCGGTTAAAATCTATTAGTGTCGATTTTGAAATATTTTTAGATTTTAAAATAAATGCAGCAAGTGCGGTAATGCGCATGTTTTTAGTAAATGTTCTGTCACATTCGTTATACTTAGCTTTCATTCGGTATATATCTGTAATTTAATTATTCTATTATATTTTTATTTTCACATTAAATTTGCCCTTTAATTCTGCCAGATTCTTTCAACATTTCCGCGAAAAAACATAATACAATAGTTTTCACAAGATTGCCGTTGTGTGAAGAGAGTAATTTTATATTTTTTTATTTTGGTTTTACAATTTTTGTTTAAGAATTTATCATACGGATATTTCTAAATTACCGTAATATTTGATTTAATTTAATTTTTTTTTTGTGTTTTCCATTTGTTATTTTTATATTTGGCAATTTGAATTGATGTATTTGATGAGTAAAGTGTTGCGTTTTAAATATATTCTGGATTGTTTCTTTAATAAATTAATTTTGTGTGAAGCGATTTGTTAAGAATGTAGACGATTCCGAGCGATTGCAGCAAAAGCTTTTTTCGGAATATATTTTTTGCATTTAAATTAGTGTACTGATTGAAACCTTAAGATAATAAATTATAGATCTTAGTTTTATACTACAAATCTGAAATTCATTATTCACAATTATTAATGGTATTTTAATGTAGAAATAAATATCAATTGTTTTCAGCTTTACTTTTCACGGTTTGCCAATGTTAATTTAAATTTAAATATTTTATTTAGCTCATTTTGTATTTCATTGAGTTTAACATTTTGTTTGTTTTTTAATTTTTTATGTATTTTTTAATTGTATAATAAATGACTTTCGACTTTGGTTTTGTTGTGCCGGCAATTTCTGCCTGTAAAGACACACTTTTCTTCGAAATACTTTTAATCATTACTCTAATTGATACATCACTTTTTATTGAAATGCCACCAATAAGAGTCGCTGTTTTTGAAGCGTTTAATAAATTCATCTAAGCCAAGTAACATTAATTATAAATAAGGAAATTCACTAATAATTACAACTTTTTTGCCCTGCCGGTAAACTTAAAAAATAAGAAGGTTAATCATAATTAATTTTTGCTAAAATTACACCGCTGAATTTTTTCCCCATTAAAGCAAAAATGCCGAAATTAGTTAAAAATTGTTTATCATATACTTAAATAGAAGGCCCTCAAGAACGAAGATAATTTTAATATGATAAATATAATTTATTATAAACATTGTTAAAAGTTATAAATTTTAATAAAACGATAAAAAAAAGAAAAATTCCTTGTGATTTATATAACCGTGACGATATTTCATACTCATTAATAAAAATGTTTTTGAGACTGAGCAACTTGTAACCAAAAACACACTTTTGGCATGTTAAAAAAAATTGTTATAAATAATTTTATTGTATTGTTTTATCGTGATGGAAACCCACATATGCATTGATATAGTTTTAATAATTATATTAATACCTCACATCAGTATAGGATATCAAAAATTAAAATTATTTAATGTTTGCAAATATAGTTAATATTACTTTAAGCCCCTTATTATCATAATTTAAACTTAATTATAAACGTAAAATAAAGTAATTATAGCAATAATATTCAATGAAATCTTGTCAATACTGCAGTAAGAAGACGAAAAGTACAAAAAGTAAAAAATTATTTGCCTACGAGGCGGCTCAATTTTGTATGCTAAACAAGAAAACAATTAGAAATAAAACAAACTTTAATTTTCACGTATTTTTTTATTTGTTATGAATTGGTAAATTTTTTTGAAGAAGTGTTAATAATTTCGCCACAACTCGATAGTATAATTTCAGGAGGCGGGTGATTTTGTTAAATACAACTCAACACCAAAATGGGAATAATAAAAAGTAACAAGTGCTTCATGGAAGCGCTGGACAAAGCACCGTCCCCGCTATTTAAAAATTCTGTATTCAAAATAACATAATTAAAAAATTGGACTCATAATGATGAAATTCTAATTAATCTAAAATTCCTAAAATTAAAAGTCCGACATCTTAACAAATTAAATAAATAAAAATTTCATTTAAAAAATACCAAATAGTTGCAAATGATATACAAAAAAATAATACATTAATAAAAAAAACTTTACTAAAAATAAATATGTTTTCTTTTCCTTTAATCATTTATTTACAAAGAACCTCAACAAAATTCACTCGTCATCTCCGGAACATTTGGGGTAATGAAAAATTCAACTAATTTTTTAAAATAAAAATACATAATATTTGGTACAACGGTTCGGGGTGCGGTGATGGCAATCGCCAGGTACAACCTCACCCCTTTTCAACCCACTCCCCCCCCCCTTCACATACAAAAATTTAGTTTGGTGTCCTTTTTCGGTAAAAGGTTACGAATTTTTTGTAAAAAAAAATCAGTTTTTTCGAAAAATTGACCAAAACATTTTGAATTTTCATCTTTTCTTCAAATATTATTGATAGAAATATTGCGCGGATTAAAATACTTAAGATCACTCAACTTTGAAAAGAAATGAATTTTCGAAACAATCCGTGAATGTCCTATCAAAAAAATGAAATTTCAAAAAACGTCTGAATTGTCACAAAAAACTATTTTTTAAAATCAGAAATATTTATTGTAATTCTTAAATACTTCCCACATAATAAAAGACAAAATTTCATTTCAATGAAATTTGGAATAAAAATTATTTTGATCAGGTTCCAAAAGGGGGGACCCTTAGGTTTGGTAATCCAATTTAACTTTTTCGATCATATCTCAATTTTATGGCAAGGCTTTTAATTCAATTAAAATAGTTTCTAATAGAGCAAAAAATAAGCTATTTATATAATTAATGAGTTTTTGAAAATTTCTATTCTAAAAATTGTTATGAATTTATTTGTCAAAAATTCATTTTTTTCCAAAAATTGACCTTAACGAACTCAAACCTTTTCATCGAATACTTTTGACACAAAAATTGCGCGTATTTTTCTGCATTTTATGAGACCAAAGTCATTCGAAATGATCATCAGTGAGAAAAGTTTGTGACTTTTCATAACATTCCCCCAATTTTGGTGGCCAAAAAAATGAAATTTCAAACCATTCCCAAATAACCCACAAAATTATTTTTAAAAACTCGGTAACAATTTTAAAGAATTTTAGAAATTTATTCCACAAATGATGCTCTTATTCATGTTTTTAAGGTTGAGAAACAATTTAAAATTTGTATAAGTGGGTATTATTTATGTATTGCATTATTTTATAATAGTTATAATATTTAAATTTCATAAAAAGCTAAACATTTGATGTTAATTAGATAGATTTGATTCCTAACTCTGCATTAAGTTATAGTGTAGATTTATTCAACAACATAAATATGTATGAATTGAACCGAAAAGCAATCATAAAAAAAATATTTTAAAAATGAAGGCCCTTCCCAGAAAATAATCAAAGATTTTTTTAAACAATTAAGCAAATAATTGCAAGGTGTTATTATTTAATTTGTTGAGCGTTGTCGATAAACCAATTTTAAATATTATTGGTATACCATTTATAAAAACGCAATTATAAATTACGGTTTAATAAATAAATATATTACAAGTTATTTAAGTTTAAACTTTAAAGTACTAAATATATAGATGCAAAATATCCATAACACCACAGAAATCAGAAAAAAACTCAGACTTAATATTTTGTAAACCATATTTTACGAATTCTTAATAACAATTTGTATTCCATAATTAATTATCTGCATGGTTCTCTGGATCAAGGAGTTTAATTAGCGTTATTGAACATTATAGATTTGGTGCAAATTTCTATGCGGCTTGATTTGAAAATAGCACTCCAACAATTCCAGCTTTCAAAATAACTCAAACCCATCTTTAACGCTGCAACCCATGTCATAAACTATCGAATAAAATAATTTGCTGCAAACCTAAGATTAATTTATACAAGCACCACGACTTTGCAAATCATACATGTTTGCGTGCGCTTTCCGAGCACGCGGGGGCCCAACCCTACTTTGGAATATCAATAATTGCTTTGATATGCGCCAACTTTAGAATTTAATCATTTACAAATTTGAAAGCACACACTTATTTATTTGTAAAAATGCTTAATATTTTATTGTAATAATATTTAGTTTATCCTGTGCTTACTTTTTAAATATTTAAAAGAAATGACGTTTTATGTTTAATTCGCTATTTTTATTTTTTATATTATTTTTAATTTCGATTTTGTTTTTATAATGGTATAATTTACATTTATTATTTGGATTACTTTTTTTTTTAAATTAATACACATGCTATTATAAAAATGTTGTTAAAATTTTGAGATGTTTTGGTCTTCATTCTTTCAAGTACTTTTTGGTAAATAAATTTTTTATATATAAAATGTTTATTTTTTTTTAAATTTATGTTTAAAACATTTAATTTAATATTTTGTTATGAATTTTATTGGTTTTTTGTATGGTCAAGGTTTTTCATTAATTAAATATTATTTAATACTAGTGTGTATTATGCATGAGAAATATATTTAGCTTATGCAATTTTGTGTTTGTATAAATACATAGCATACAAATAAATTTTACAAAAACAAAAGCATAAAAAATCACATATTATTTTTATATTTGATTGTCAAGGAAAAAGTCAATGTAATAAATTATTTCAAAAAATATTCATTTAACGATTCTAGAACAAATCTGATTCTACTTCTGTTTGTAATTATTAAATCTTTGGAATATCAATAATTTTTATTGTTTTATATTTTTATAGCTGATTCGCATAATTATTTAATTTTTTAACGCAAGTATTCGACTAGCTTTTTTGCCAATCAACCTAAAGTAAAAGCAAATTTTCTTTAATGCACTTATTTCCGTAATGATTATAAATCATAAATTAATTTAATTATTATCTATAACATAGGGCAATTGCTTGAAATATCTCGCATTCAAAATTTATCTTTTACAATAAAATTTTTATTTTGAATACTTTTATGAGTCCATGGGAACAACGTGTCTGTGGATTGGACGAACGTAGATTTTAAGATTTTTGATTTTAATGGGCATGATAAATTGTCTTAATTATTCATTGTTATAAGGTTTATTAATCTATTACATATTTTATAAGAAAATGTAATGCTTTTATCGAAGTAATCATTATTTGTCATTTATTCGTTGTACGTTATCAGTATTTTTATGTAGAAATGCTAAATGCTTTATTTAAATCCTAAACAATTAATTTTATTATTTAAAATGAGATTTAGTTTTAATTTTTAATCTATAAACCATATGATTTAAGTTCACGTAGAATAGTCGAATGGTTTCATGATTTTTAGTATAATACTTTTATTTTAATGTTTACTTTTGATAATATAAATGTTTCTTAGTTAACTTTTTTCAATTAATAAAGATTTTTTGGCAAATTGTTTTAAAATTTTTTTTAATATTAATTGGTTCACTGGTCAAGTTTTGCACATAGGAGTCTGGTTTTTAAATTAAATATAAAATCTGTGCAATCACTTTCTCAAAAATCAGTTGAATTAGATAAACATGAAAACTATTAATTAAAAAATAAATGTTAAAAAATTATAATGTGTTAGGATATTTGAATCATAACTTCAAAGCATACTGAAAATATTAAAGGATCCAACCAATAACTGCAATCTACAAATGAAAATTATATAATATAAACTCTTTACAAATCAGAATAAACGCCATTGAAAGAAAACAAAAAGCATGGTGATTAATCAAATCTACATATAGTATAAATCAAATCATTAATAAATTAAAATATAAATTATAACATGTAATTCTCGTCTTTAAATTGAAATATTATAAAAATCAAACGTAATCTTTACGCAACAAGAAATATCAATCTTAAATTGTTAGTAATACTGTATTAAATCAAAAAATTGATTTGAATTATTGCGACTATTTACTATTAGCTAATTGGTCAAATAATAATTTATAAATTAATAATAATAAAGCTTGCAGAAGAAGTGCCGAAGCGAATAAACATAGATGAAATGATCTCCCTTTGTGACAATGTGTCCGAATGTGCTTTAATGGACTAGAGTTTTTCAACAATTCAACTGAGTGTGGATACAATAGAAATTTAGATTAATAAAATGCTATCGTATAGACATAACCAATTTACTTGTTTGTAAAAAGATTGGGGTGCAAAAAGTATTATTTGCAGTTTTTAATTTTTCAAGACTTCAAACGCTTATCTAATAATTATAAAACTAAAAAAGGTTAATAAAAAACAAAAATAAAATTTTTTAAATTTTTTTATAAACTGGACAGCTTTTCTACAAACTTTAGCATTTCAACAATCTTAACTCTTTCTATACGAACCAAGTCGTTGCTGTGGCAGGATTTTAGTGAATTTAAAATACAATTTTTTGCAAAGGATCCATCCGACATGAACGAATACATTCAACACAAGGCAAACTTGAAGTACGGTGGAGAAATAAACGTGGGGTATAATTAATATCTTTGTATAACATTAAAAACGAAATAAAAATATGTAAAATCCTATTTAGTAATTTGATAATAAATAAATAATTAGTAGTAATGGAAGGAAATAAACATCAAAGAAATGCCAAATAACACAAAAATAAAAATATAAAAATCTATCAACACTAATTTTTATAGCGTTATATTATGTTGCCCTCATACAAATTAATTATTTATAAAATTTCATGAAATTTCAAAATGAAAACACTTTATGCTAAGCAGATCACCGGATTCACTATTTTAGCAAAAAATAATTGTTTTAGATATAAAAGACAATAAATTTTGTTGAAAATTTATACTGTTACACAATTTAAATTGTATTTTAAAACTAAAGCCAACATCCGCACAGCTGCCAGCCGCAGCCGTACGTTCTTCAGTACGTAAGCCCGCAAATGGGTTTGCAAGCTGGTCCGCTTTAAAAATTGCAAAAAAAAACAATCTATGAAAAACATAATAAAACGAAAATTCTTATTTCCTATACGCACCATCCATGGGAAAATTATAGTCCCGAATGTATTTAATTTAACATTCAAAATTTCAATTCGAAAAGTCAGCCGATTGTGACAATTTGATTTACTAATATTTAAAATAAACATTTTAAATATTTTTCTTATAACAGTTATCATATTTAAAATAGAATTAAACTAATTCATGCTGAATTCAAAGACCATGAAGTTAAAGGTCCATTTAAAGTTTCATTTAAACAAAATAAATATCAAAGGCAAATTCATAAAAAAATAAAAATAATCTTAAAATCAATTAAATATTGGATGCCAATTGTGCTAACTTTGCTGTTCTTAAAAAGCAACAAATATTAAAACAATTCAATAATAAATGAACTTATTTTAATTAAAAAAACAACAATTCACATCACATTAAGACGCAAGCTTTTTGTTTGAAAGAATTTAAACAAAAAACTTTATAATATACCAAGAAAATAATGAAATTTCTTAGGTCCTTTGAAAGCTTTGTTGATGCTTAATCGTGATGATGCAATTAGCAAGAAGAATCTAAAGAAAACACAAAAAAATTTAGAAAGAGAACAAAGTCGCTACATACACAGGAGCACGGTGTAGTAGTCCTGTGATCACCATAATAAGAAAATGATTAAATAAAAAATTACCGAAATAAAAAGATTATTGCTTTCATATTAACAATTAAGACAAATCAACTTAGAAAAATAACAAAGAAATAAATTAAACTTTAGTAACCCAAATACTAGTAATATTCCAAACAAAAATATAAATAATAAATTGACAAATAATAAAAATAAATAAGTTTCAAACATTTTTTATTGCATTCGTAGCTCGCTGGTTGATCTCAGCAGTCTTTATACATCTAATTGAACAAATTGACCGTGCTATTAGTTTGATCGTGCCATTAGTTTAATTATTTTATGTAAGATCATTTATGCAAATGATATGTTTATCGTGTGGCTCTGTCCCTTTGCATTATTTTTTAAATTTATATTTTTATATCAGTTTTATCATTTTAATTTTTTATTACTTAAGCCATAATTATGTTATGAATATGTAATCAGTCAATTCATATGGAAAGAATGGCAATCAGACTTTTAATAATTAACTTTTATATTCTAGTAAATTAGTTTAAATTGGTTTTTATTTAACAGCCGTATATTTCAAGGCACAGAACGGCACTAATTATAGCTAAATTTTCATTTGTCCAACAATAATTCCTAATGTTAATTATATAATTTAATCATAAATCAATTATGTTAGGAATTTATTATTTAAAAGATTTTTTTAATAATACTGGCGGTATTTGTTTTTAGTATTTCAAGTATGGAATATAGTAAATACGATATTTTATATAGAAATATTTGATTTAAAGATATTTTGCTTTTTAAATTTCTTTGTTCTTGTAATAATTCAATTATATTAGGTTAGAGTTAAATATAAAATGGAATTGTTTAAAAAGTGACATAACTATAAGCATAATGCAAATCCCGTAAAAAAACATATTATAAATTTAACTTCAAATGCAAAATTGATTTGTTTGAACGCAATGGGAAGAATGACTGAAGAGGGGAAATAATTTAGATAAGATAATGAAAACAGTACAAAATAATTTTTCTTAATTTTAAATAATTATTGCTTACTTGAATTAAAATAAAATTTTTTTTCTGATTAAATTACATAAGACTAACAATGTAAGCTTGTTTCTTAATAGTATATTAACATCCTAATATACTGTAGTATTAAATGTTTAGTCAAAACCAACAAATCATATTTTGTAATTTTGATTTTATAACCTGTAGAGAGGTTCAGTTTTTATACGTCAAGGAGTTCGCATTCGGTTTTTCCTGTTAAGATAATACTGCCAACTTGAATAAAATTTTTTAATAAAAAATGGTTTTTTTAGAAAAAGTTGGCATTTATTACCAAATAATTTAAGTGTTATTTGATAGATGGAATTAACAAAACAGATTCAAAATGCGACAAAATTTAAATCAAGACCATTGTTTAGATTTAATGAAGATTTTACTTGCATTAGTTATTTGACAATATAAAACATAATCAAATAAAAATACAAAACTTCAAGTGTTTTTGTAATCAACGCATAAAAGAATAAACTTGTAACGTGTCTAAATTAGCATTTTGAAATTTATAATAAAGTAACGATCACAATTTTTTCTTTTAATATATTTGTTTTCAATATTAATTATCCTTTAATTTACAAGTTTTGAGGAGTTAGATCTGTGACATGAAGGCGTCCTTCTTCAACAAAAAATAGTTGTATTATTTTGATTCTTCGAACATTGAGTATTTTTTATTTAGTTACGTTTTTTAAATTTCCCCACTTTCTTCAAAATTTGAGTAGGTGAACAAAATTTTTCATCGATATTTTTTAAAAATTATGTTAAATAAAACTTTAATTTTTAATTTGCATTTAAAAATAAAAATTATTTACAATATTGAAATCAATTCTGGAATAGTTTAATTACCCATATTCTGATCTTACCGTTCTCACTTCCTAGCTAGCAGCAAGAAAGTTTTATATTTTATAGGATAAATTTAAGCATAAAGATAATCAAGTTTAATTCAGCTATTTAAATATAATTAATACTATAAAAAATATTTTATACACTCGCATAAATAAAATAATTAAATTAGAAAATTATTGAAATATATATGTTTAATATTATTGAGAAGTTGAAAAGAAAATCCATGCTTTATAATTAAATCAACGCTTATTTGCATACAAGTTTTGACAATGTACAGACTGGCTACGGGCCTGTCGTGGAGTCATATGCCATTTTATGCTGACTTTCGTTGTACAAAGTGGTGACTTTGCCGCCTTCTATTTCAGCGTTTTGTTTTGTATCATCAATAAACACTTTATATATTAATATTTTACAGAATGATATTATATTTTGATTTTAAGATGTTCATTTGCAGTAAAAAATTGTTTTCCAGTATTTAAATGCTATTAAATTTTACAATTACTGGCGAATTATTCTAATCAAAAACAAAAAGAACATAATTTCGAAAAGTGATATGAAAAATTATGTTAATATTTCCTACAAATTTTTGTGATGGCCATAAATTTAAAACATAAAAAAGTTTCGGTTGACTTTCAGCCAGTTATAAAAAACGCAATAATCATAAAAATTGATTGCAAAAAGATACACAACAATGGCAGTAACCGGGCGGACTTTTAAACATTCAAAAATAAATAATTTATATATATTAATGCTAAAATATTTGTGAGCAAATTAGCAACGCTACCATGCATTAGAAATGTCTAATGATTTGTGAACGAAAAATGATTACCAATGATAATAAAGTTAAATTTATATAAATTTAATAAACATTCGTTTAAAGATCGAGTACCTATTTAATACTTTTTCTTAACAAATTATACCATGAAAAAGTTTTATTTGTCACATTAATTTGCAGTGAATTATTAGTCTTAAACATTTTATGAAAGCATTGAAATGCTCATTATACGACCCAGAATTGATTCGTAAAGCATTGATGCTGATCAAAACCTAGGTCGAAAATGGCTTCTTAGAATTTTTGGTGTGTGGCCACTTTTGAGATCGGGCAATTCGCACTACTTTTAATTTGATTTTGTATTTATTGTTTGCTTTAATAAATAATTTATTCGATATTTATGTGAATTATTATTGCATTATTTCGAGTTTGGATATTTGCTGCATCAATTTATTACTTTCTATAAGGTTTAGCTTATTAATTGAAATTCTATTTATATTTAATATCAAAAACTTAAAACAATAATTGAAGACAGAACCAGTCTTCTTCAATGCTTCTTATTCCATACTTTTCTTGCTTTGTCTTTTTAAAGTGTTTAATTATCCCAACACAAGCACAATAAATTTTATTTCGTTTTGTGATCTTTTACAAGTCGTCGGTAGACTTTTCTTTTAGTTAATTTTTTGAAGTATTAATTATTAGATGGGGTGCGGTGATGACCAAATTACTCTAACCGTCTGACTCTCTCTTTTTAGCACACTATTTCTTCAAAAAATAAAATGTTCAAAAAAGTAACTAAAAAATTATTAGATGGGGTCCGTTGATGACCAAATTACTCTAACCGTCTGACACTCTCTTTTTAGCACACTATTTCTACAAAAAATAAAATTTTCAAAAAAGTAACTAAAAAATTATTAGATGGGGTGCGTTGATGACCAAATTACTCTAACCGTCTGACTCTCACTTTAAGCACACTTTTTCTTCATAAAATAAAATGTTCAAAAAAGTAACTAAAAAATTATTAGATGGGGTGCGTTGATGACCAAATTACTCTAACCGCTTTTTAGCACACTATTTCTTCAAAAAATAAAATGTTCAAAAAAGTAACTAAAAAATTATTAGATGGGGTGCGTTCATGACCAAATTACTCTAACCGTCTGGCTCTCTCTTTTTGTGACTACAATGACAAAGCTGGTTGCGTCCACTCCATCTGCTTCTTTTTCACCGACATTAATACTATAATAAATTTGCGTATTTTCTCATCTACACTTGTTATAATATCAATTTAACTTCCTCATTTGATTAAGAGAAAACATTTATAAACAATAGATGTATGTTATTTTTGTTATTATAATATTTCTATGTTTTTTACTTCAATTAACTAGTGCTAATCGTGGCGTTTTTAATGAAAATCAAATTTGATTAGTTAACATTTTTTATCATTAAAATTTCTGTACTATTTTTTTAAATTGATTATCAGCAGCCGGTGCCTTATAATTTTAAAGAATTTTATACTTGACTCAAAGTTCTTCGGTAAATTATGCATTAATTAAATTCGACAATCTCTTCTATAAGGAATTAAAAAGAAAAGGCCCTTATGAAGACTTAAAATGTTTAAGGATAATTTATTTTTTAGGATTATAAATTTCTGTTAAAAATAGTTTTTTAAAAAAATATACCCCTAACAATTTATAATAAATAAAAATATTTTTAAAAAACTTTTGGATGAAAGCGGTGAAGGGATGTTCATAAAAACACTGCAATCAATAATAAAGCAATTATAAAAAATTTGGTGTACTACTGTAAATATTTTTATATTATAAACTAATCCTATACAAAAATAGGCATCATAACAATTATTTAACTTTAAATAAATGCAACAATGATGGGTTTACTA
The DNA here is from genome assembly GCA_018350325.1 of Globodera rostochiensis. NCBI lineage: Eukaryota > Metazoa > Nematoda > Chromadorea > Rhabditida > Heteroderidae > Globodera > Globodera rostochiensis. The sequence goes on from JAEVLN010000032.1 coordinate 57,662, forward strand.
AAAAATTGGTTTAAAACTTAACTAAGAAAACTGTTCAGACCTTTATCCATTGCATTAAATTCTTTCCTGTTGAATAAGAATAACCATCGTCAGATTTTGTTGAACCCGTTAGAGATCGCTCTGAGGAGTCTCTGGATACAAGTTGGTATTAACACTTTTTGAAGGATTCAATGAAAGCACCTAGCAGGAATAATACGCGTCAGAGACCGATGGGCACCTTAAAATTTCTATTCACATTTACTTTATTCAAATTAAAATTTTCGAAATTATAATAATATTATATTAATTGTTGTAAAATAAATTTAAATAAAACGTAATTGAATTATATTTTCAAACTAAAAAGATTAAAAATTATAACGCAAAGTAAAGACAAATAAAGTTTGTTTACATCATTTTATTAAATTAAATTACAATGTAAATGTGATTGTTATTGTTGCAATTTAATTAAATTGTAAGGCAAATTAAAGCAAGTTCCAATAAGATAATAAATAAAATTACTTATAAACTCAAGAAATGTTATGGGGTTTTCTGTATTATTTTTCAAAAGTCTCCATTGCTTTTTGCATTTTTAAAATTTTCCTTATTTTAAATACATGTTGAATGTCAATTTGCTGGGAGATGCATTTCTGATCTTCGTAATGATTTACCGCGGGATTTATTAATACAACTCCTGACATAGTCGTTTTGCTATAAATAAATGAGCTTTGTTAAAAAGTTACTTTGATTTGGATATAAACACTTTTTTTTGGTGTAAATTGATTTTTTTTTAAAATGAAAAAATTTTCAATTCCCACAGACTTTTCATTGTTTCCCCATTAAAGGGAGAAGAAACTGAAAGCCAAGGACGCTTTTCCACGAAATAATTTTATTAAAATATTAAATTGAAAAAGTGAACAATTAATGGTTTATAATCTAAACAGAATATTTATCAGAATGCATTTTTATTATTCTTTATTTTTGCAATTTACAAAGATATTTGCTTGTATTTGATTCAGCGTTTGACGCTGTGATGGGACTTTGGATTATTTGGCATAATTTATATATAAATAGCATTAAAAATTTTATAAGTTATTTTAAACAATTCATGTTTTTTGGGATCTTTTTTTTCTGATCTGTCTTGTTTGATCCTGAGCTTTTATTTTTGTTAAATCTGAGCCCTATTTTTGATTTTATTTTTTTTTATTTGTTTTGTTTTTTCTTTGAAATTTTGATTTTTCTTGTTTTACATTTGAAGTTGTTGCCTTTTTTAAAACTAAATACATTTTGTTGTTTTTTAGTTTTAAATATTTCAAAAGCCTCATTTTGCAAAAATGCAATGAAAGTCCCATTAGCCATAATTCCACATAAAACTTACGAAATAACCGCAGCGATCTTACATATTACTTTGCTTTTGTTGAAATTTATTCTGTTGCTTTTAAAGTTTTTATAAATTATATATTTAGCTAATTCATAAATTTTTTGTATATTTAAGTAATCATCTGCTTGAAGCTAATTTTTTTATAAATTAAAATTATTCAACTTAGTGTTTAGCACAAATAGAAACTAATTATTTTTTACGTAAAAGGTTTATTTCTATTTGTTGCGCTTTCGATTTACGGTTTAATTAACACACCATGTAGGTTTTTTTGGTTTGTTCCTCCAATTTTATTTATACATTTTATTGACGCAAATGTTATATCATCATTAATTTATATTTAAATATTAAAAAGAAAAAATATTTAATTTCATTTTTTGTATTATTTCATAAGATCAATTAGCTTATCATTTTATCTTTCAATATTAATTTTATGATATGCTTGGTTCTAGTTTAAGTGCTTTTTCTCTTGTGGAATAAGGATTATAACGATCATGGCATTGTTTGATACATAATAAAGTGAATATTTAAACTTAAATGTATTTTTATTATTATTTCATGAAATATGATGATAATTATCAGTTTATCAATTTACACATATTAAACACTTCTTAATTTTACAAAAATATTCAGTTGGACAAAATTATTAAAATAATATTGAAATGTTTAAGCAAATAAATGTCCGCATAATGATCAGCTGGCAGTCATTCTCCGACGCGAATTTTAAATTAAAAAAAAGGCATTTTGTAGCCAAATCACGGCAGAGGGCGATATTTATTTGTGGTGTTCGCTCGAGATTTAACATTGATAGGCGCGTGACATGACAATGTTTGTTTTATTTGATTAAAAAAAGTTTATGCATATTAAAAGCTTCCAAAGAGATATCGCAATTAATTATGATTTTAATTATATAAATCCAATACGGTATTTAATTATATGAATCCAATACGGTAATCGTGTCGTTGATGCTTTAAAGGCTGGAGTTTCTCACATTTACATTGGCTCGTGCTGAGACCTTCAAGCAAACTGATTTTGGCACAGCAGATTTCTCAACATTTATTTGTTTGATTCATTTTATTTTATTATTAGTTTGCGATTTATTATTGAATCTCCATCTCTGCGAATAACTAAGCGCCACGAAAGCAAGTAAATTTTATTAAAGTTACTGAAGTTTAACCCGTCGTCTACACTTGTCAATAATACTAGCTGTTGATATTATTGTTGTATTCTTTTAGTTTATATTTTATTTTATAAGATAATATAAAATACGTGTTAGATCGTTGAGAATCTTAGGTGCATTAAGAACTTTTAAATTATCTTTAATTGTTGATTTACTATAACTTTTTATGTTTGTAAATAAAGTTATCAAATTTTTTACCAGATATTAAGAGACTTATAATGCCCGGGTCCTGCTTTCGCATGCCAAATGAGACAAATTAAAACAACATTTCTTAGCCATCTGGTATTATTGACTTTTGCTAATTTACTAAAAATCGACATTCAAATATAAGTATGCGTAATCACAGTTGATTTTTATTAAATTGAACTTTAAAAATACAAATTAAATAACCTGCTATAAATTCAGTTTTCCGTTATAGAATATACAATCTGCCTTTACTTTTTATGGATATCATTTTTAAGTTTAGTGAAGTTACCTTTTTTTTATTTTTGTTTATCTGCTTTCTAGAAATATACGAAACTTTAAGACAAACTCGATTTGTCGAGCTCACGCTTAGTAGAGATTTTCCAAATTGAATTGATTAATCGATTTTCTTCAATGGTTATTAATAAATTTTTTGATTTAAATTTAAAAGCCTGTGGATAGAATACAACTAATATGCTAATAAATAATTTATTTTATTTAAAATAAAATAATTTAAATTTTGACTAGATGTTCTTTTAATTGAATCGCAAGATTAATAGCGTTTATTATTATAATTTAAATCACATTCTAATTTTGTCTAAGAAGTTATGTAATTTTCGAGTCATAATCGCTTGAAGCTCTTCTGCCTTGCACTCTCAGCTGACTTTTTGATTTGTATACCCAAAATCCACAAAAGCAATGTTTGCGGCTATAACGGTCTTCAGTATAAGCGTGATTTTGATCATGCTGGATGACTTGCCTCCAAGATCACGCGGATTATTTGAACGATGTAAAAATATGGATTTGGTTAAGGCTTGCCAATAAGAATGGCCGTGGGAAGATCAATTATAATTAAGCACACATCAACGTAAAATTTTTTAAAGTTTCTTTATTAGTTAATGAAATTTTTCTTTCTATCAAAATTTATTTTTTATAAATTTTTCTTTATGTTTATTTTTAATAATATAAAATCCGATATTTATATAGCAATATTTGATTAAAAATGTTTTCACGACGCCTCGGTTGCATCCTTTCAGATCGTCCAATAAATAAAACTTAACACTTGACTTTGAATTCTCAAAAATACAAATCATATTGAAATCCCATACAACCTTAAAACTTGACTTTTGCATCCTCATAAATGCAAAATCAATTTAAAACTTGACTTTTGCATTCCCAATATACAAAAATCATTTTTTATTCTTTATTGTAATTTTTAAACAGCAATAGATTTTATTGTTTTAATTTAATGCTGTAATTACTGCTTATCAATTCGTACTCTAAACTGGAACATCATTGAAAACGTGCCAACTCAGAATCAGAAAAAAGAGGCAGCGTGCACAAATCCGTAGATCTCAAATCGTTTGGCTTAAATTTAAACATTATATTCATATCTTTCTCCATGCTTCCTTTCATATTCTATTTCAAAAATCTACGAAAGCAATGTTTGCGTACATGACGGACATTAAAAATGCTTATTTAAATAATGAAAATAAATATGTTAATTGTTATTGTATCGGTTTTGACACATGTTTTCAGTTTTTATTAAAAACATTTTTAAGTCAATTTTGCATTTTTTGTTTTTCTTTCCTTATGGGTTTGATTTTTTAATAATTTATTGTTCAAAATTGTAGGTTAATTATTTTTTCCATTGAAGTACAAATCCACCTTAATGTATTTCTTGCCTTGCTTTTAAGAAACCGCGAATTGATGTCTTGTTTTTTATTTAATTTTTCCTTTGGACTTTTAATATAAAATTATGTAAATAATATTTTTATGAATGGTTTGTTTATTTTTATGCCATTAATCACTCGCAACAAAAAAATTTTGAGAAAAAACATTAACGCCATAAAGATTTGCAAAGAGCTAAGATCCCGTTGGTAAGGCAACGTCTAAAAAGCTTGGAATTACTTAGAAATTATTATTATAATTACCAAATTTCCAGTTTGTATTTTTAGGCGGCTGCATCATTTCGTTAATTTTTCCGTATCCATGCATTATTATTCAGATGTATTTTTTAAGAGAATATTAATTATATGGAAAATTTAAGAAGGGCATCCCGGATTTACAATTTGTTTTAAATATTATAATTGGAACAAAAATGTATGAGTTTTGTTTGAATTTTACAATAAATCTTAGATAAACATTTTATTAAATATTCTGTATTTTTTAATATTTACGATTTTATTAATTAATTTTAGAATCGTCATATTCTTTTGTTTTTCTTTACAATTTAATTTAGGTTAGATTTTAATTTTTACAAGTTTATGAAAAACTCGAAAAAACTCAAATAAACGAATTATTTAAAAGCAAATGAATTTGAGGCTTTATTTTGACACAGTGTAAAATTTGATTTTTAATTATCGATGAAATATAACCATGCTTGTGCAACAACCCTACTATAGAATGATTTAAGTCGTACTTTTCATTTCAATTCGCATATTTGTGATACGAACCCAAATTTAAATATTTTTATTGATTTTCATTTAAAGCAAATCATAATTTTATTTTAACATTTATCCATAAATAAATTGACTAAAATCTTTTGTTTCTAAACGTTCACTTTGGCATCTCATTTGCTCACAACCATTTTGCATTAATCGATATATCGGAAACCTCGAAATGTTTTTAAAAATAATTTGGTACTAAGTAATGAATTTTATTTGGTGGCTAAATTCCCATTTTACATAAAAATTAACATTTCACAGTAAATGGACGATAACAAAGTATAGCATTTTTGTTCAAAAATTTGATAAAATGAACCCAAAATCATGGATTTCTGGCTGTTTTTGAAAAATAATTCATATTTTTAACAATAAGGTTTAGTCATTTTTGAAAAAAATGCTTGAAGAATTGAACATTTTCATAAAAATAAGGGGAAAAATCGCGGCACTGAAATGGCGCAGCGCTCGAGTGGCTGGCGCGGAGATGGCCAGCTGGCGATAATTGGCCTGACAGTTAAAATTCCGGAACTTTTTTCTCAATTTGTTCAACTTTCCAAAAATACTAAAATAATATGCGAAAAGGCTTTAAACCTACTTATCAGACGTTAAAAGATGAAAAAATTAAGTATTAAGCAAAATAGTGAACTAAAAGTGCTATTTTTCGATGCATATTTCGGCATTTTTGGTGCATATTTCGGCATTTTTGGCATATTTTGGTGCATATTTTGGCCTTTTTTTGGTGCATATATATGCGCATATTTGGCCATTTTTGGTGCATATCGGTCCGATCCCTAATAATAATGTAAATAACTTAGCAACGGACTTCGAGATCCTATTTTTAAAAATATTTGTACGAAATGCTTTTAAAAAAACATTGCCATCAAAATAAAAGAGTAAAATTATTTTAAACTTAAATTACTTAATAAAATAATCTATTTGAAAGTCTAATGACCTAAGCACTCTTGCATTAAATGCCCTTTTATTATTCATTTTAAACAAAATCCAAAAAATTAATTAGTATAAAATAGTAAAAAATTATTAATGAATTGTATATGTTAAATAATGTCTTAGCAATGTGGAAATAATGCCGAAAAAGCAAAAATCTAGCATAAACGATCATTGCAATAAAATAAGTGATATGATTGGATCATTGTATGATTTGATTAATTTTTGCTGGTATAGGTTTTAAATGCTTTCGAGTTTATAATAAGTTCAACTTGTAGTAAAAGTCAAAAAGCATTATCAAATTAGTAAAATTTTGTAAATTTCAATTTTTAATTTACACAATTTATTTATTTATATTTTAAGTGGATAAAAGATTCACTTTTAAATTTTATTTTAAAACAAGAGAGGCCACGTATACTTTTTTTTTTGTAGAATCCATTATTTTTCATTGCTTAAAATTTTTTACTAGTCAATAATAAATGCAAAAATTCGAGTTTAAGATGTTTTAGATTTTTGCTTCTTTCAAAAATCCATAACCATTAGTTGAATCGGGTTTTTATTGGTTTACAATAAATAAATATGTTATATTTTAAATGTACATTAAAAAAATTTTTTTGGTAAAATCATTTTATTTTTTTATTTGGCAGAAATTTTTGTAGGTTAATCTTTCTATTTCTTTAAAATTTTTGCTGTTTTTGTTGATTTTATTTATTTTAAAATAATTTGTCGAACTCTGGCACTGGGCTTTCGTTGGGCGCGCTGCTTAGGATGTGGATGTTTATGATTCCTGCGCCCTTACCTTCTATTTGCTGCATTAAATACATTCTTAGAAATCGTTCGTTAATAATTATTATTTATTTAGATAGTTTTAGCATCTCTGGCCTTTATCAACTGTTAATTAACAATTTTTTTGCCTAGTGTTAATATTTTATTGCATTACAAAAAGTATTTTTCTATTATCCCAAATTTCTTTTAAAACTTTACGCGTTTGAAAGTCCGAATAATTCTTATTTTTTCCTACTTATATTATCTATTAATTTATATCCTTAGGTTTTCATACTCTTGAATTTCCGAGAGGACTCATGGTTATAGTAAGAGGCACGTTTTGCTTTGGTGATTGCAGTCCGGACAATAAATTATTTTACATATATTTTATTTTTTAAAATGTTAATCCATTTTTTTATTTACCTTAAATTGTGTGTTTTGCATGAATCGGCGTTTTTTCTATTCATACGCTTCCTACGAGATGCACGAATAAGTGTTTGCGTTCCTTCATCGTGACCAACTATTTGCATAAAAATTTAACTTCATTTTTAAGTGCATTTACATTTGAGTTTTTTCCTTATATTTGGTTCATGGATAAATAATCGGCGCAATTTGTTTTGCTTAAGTTGCAATTGATTGCGTTTGAATTTAAATTAATGAATATTGTAAGCAAATTGACTTTATTTTAAATTGAGATAAAACATAGATTTGATTTAACTAATGATGGCTTTTGTAATTTATTTGTAAAAATCTTAATAAGGCAATAAGTATGGGTTTATACCTTTTAAAATAGGATGTTTATTTTTAATTTTGGTCAAAGCCTGTATTGGTTTATTTGTTTTTAGTAAATTTAGTTTTGTCAGCCTACCAATGCTTAATGCGTTTATTTTATTGTCTTAAAATTATTTTGTTTAAGTTTTTTGCTGCCATAAATTGTTACATTGTCCAAAGTCCGGTACGATCCGAAATTTCCGCCTCAAATACATTAATTTTTTAGGTTAATTTTATTCCACGTACTTACTTAACTTTTGTTTTGTTAGTAAAATATGTGCTAGTTTAATTTTAATTCAAATAATTTGACAAGAAACACAAGCATTTGTTTTGTTGTATTTCGAATAGGTTTTGAATATACTTTTATATTTAGGTCGATCATCTGAGCCGGCAAACACTCTCATGCAAAAATCCAACTAATTATTGCAAATTATATTTAATCGTATTTTGTAATACTGAGCGGTTTTTAAAAATTACAAATAAACTTTGTTAATTTTTGCTTTATCTTACCATTGTTTTTATTGAAATACTTTAACTTGTGTTAATATTTAAATCTATCTTATAGAGAAAGTTTAAATTTAATAGTATGTATTTCTGTTTTTGGTTTAAAAAAAATTAATTTTTCTTTGTTTTTATCGGCCACAAGTAATTTTAGTATTTTTTGATATTTTAAATATTAATTTTTGGTATTTTGTTTGTTAACAGTTTTTGATAATCATAGCTGTAAATAATTTTTTGAAAGATTAACGCATGTTGAAAATCTATGGTACTTTTTTTGATCTTTAGTTTACCTAAATAAGTATTTTATGCAAAATATTTTTAGTACTTACGTTTTTTTTTAACTTGTCGTCCACAGAACAAAAGTGCGAGTTTTGCGAGTTCTAGGCGTAGTCTATTAATTCTACTGTTTTTTGTGAGAAATTTTTTTAATTGATTACTTGTCAGTAAATTATTTCTTCGAAATACAATGATTGGCTGCAGTTGTTTTGATCGATTAATTTAGGAAATTATTAATGGTGCCATTTATTAAAAGTTCTAATATTTAGTTAGAACATATTATTTTATTATTTATATTTTGGATTTTATATGTATACAATAAACTTAGATTTTATCTTGAATTGCTGCTCGCGTTTTGCTTTTTCTATCAAGTTTTCTAGAATAAGTTGAAAAATACTAAAAATAAAATTTAAAGATGGTAAAAATAAAATAAATCAAACCATAAACTTAAAAGGAGTAAAAAATTGGCTGTTGGAAAGCAGCTCTGTCCGCTGCTGCGCGTTGCAATAGAATAGAGAGGGAGTGCTCGCTAATTTAAAATGAATAGATTTTATAAAAGATTAGCTTACATTTCATATAATCGGAATAATAAATGAATAATTTAAATTATTATAATTTAAAAATATAAAAATATTACAATACAATTAATTTTAAAAAACGAGCATGTAAAAGAATATTCTATTTTATATAATACAAAATTTGTTGATTTTTTAATATTGTTTGTTAAAAAAATCAAAAGTATAAAAAATCTATACATAATTTAATTTTATTATAATACAATTGCCATTTAATCAACCAGTTTGCCGTTATCTTGACAGAAAGTTATCAAATGGTCCCAGAATGGTTGCATTTATCATGTTTTTTTCTCGTCATAATAATTTATAAAATAAGTGTATATTAATCAGATAAACCAAATAAAAAGTTGAAAAACAATGAATTTATATGCAGTTCAAAAACAATAATATATTTTTTGTAAATTCAAAATTAAACCATTGAAGTATTTATAAGAAATATCAATTGTTAAATAAATCAAACAATTAACAATTAAATACTTTTGTTTACCTAATTTTTTTCAGGTTCTGAAGCTCTCTTTTGAAAGCAGAGCGTTTCAATAACCAAGTTTAGAAGGCGGTAAAATTAATAATGTATTAATAAAATAAAATAATTTAATTTTGTTTTTAAATCTTACAACATGCGTAATTGAATTATTTATTTATGCTTTAATAACTTTGATGAATTTAATAAATTTGATGAATTTAATAAATTTGATTAAATAACGGCAACAATGTTTCCATTATAATGAATATCAAATTAATTTCACGAGTTAAAAATTCGCGATTATGTCTTAAAATTTTTGATTCATTTATACCGTCACACAATTTTGCTAGGCCGGAAGTCCCTCCTATGACTTCCCACAAAAAATTCATAAAAAAATTATTTTTTAGGATGCAGCTATCTAATAATAATGTCTAGAATTCGTCTTATTTAATTATGTTGTTTGAAAACATTTTGCAAAAGCGTCTTCCAAATTTGAGATTGGTTGAACTGCTTTGAGTCACAGTTTAAATGTATACCATAACAAAAAAATGATATACGAATGTTTAAACCCTTATAGCTCAACCAATAGTTAACCAATTGGCACCTTTCTGTTATCATTGGGTACAAACGGTTCTTGCCATTCCAATATATAATTGGCGAACTTAAAGGTTACCAGGTCGCGGAGTTATATTCAATTGCAAAAAAAAACCTACAACACCATAAATTTTTGAAAGCTCATATCTCAGCCTAACCTTCATCAATTTGCGACTTTTTGATGTTGCTGAATAGAGGTTGAGATTCTGCATCTGATGATGCAACAATCTTGTTCGTAGCTTTGCAGAGTGCCAAGTTATGAGCATTTAAATTATTTATTCTCTTTTGGTTGGAAAGATTCTAAAAAATAGGTGTTTTTGAATGCATTTATACCGTCAAACAATTTTTGCTAGGCCGGAAGTCCCTCCTATGACTTCTCACAAAAAATTCATAAAAAAATTATTTTTTAAGATGCAGCTATCTAATAATAATGTCTAGAATTCGTCTTATTTAATTATGTTGTTTGAAAACATTTTGCAAAAGCGTCTTCCAAATTTGAGATTGGTTGAACTGCTTTGAGTCACAGTTTAAATGTATACCATAACAAAAAAATGATATACGAATGTTTAAACCCTTATAGCTCAACCAATAGTTAACCAATTGGCACCTTTCTGTTATCATTGGGTACAAACGGTTCTTGCCATTCCAATATATAATTGGCGAACTTAAAGGTTACCAGGTCGCGGAGTTATATTCAATTGCAAAAAAAAACCTACAACACCATAAATTTTTGAAAGCTCATATCTCAGCCTAACCTTCATCAATTTGCGACTTTTTGATGTTGCTGAATAGAGGTTGAGATTCTGCATCTGATGATGCAACAATCTTGTTCGTAGCTTTGCAGAGTGCCAAGTTATGAGCATTTAAATTATTTATTCTCTTTTGGTTGGAAAGATTCTAAAAAATAGGTGTTTTTGAATGCATTTATACCGTCAAACAATTTTTGCTAGGCCGGAAGTCCCTCCTATGACTTCCCACAAAAAATTCATAAAAAAATTATTTTTTAGGATGCAGCTATCTAATAATAATGTCTAGAATTCGTCTTATTTAATTATGTTGTTTGAAAACATTTTGCAAAAGCGTCTTCCAAATTTGAGATTGGTTGAACTGCTTTGAGTCACAGTTTAAATGTATAACATAACAAAAAAATGATATACGAATGTTTAAACCCTTATAGCTCAACCAATAGTTAACCAATTGGCACCTTTCTGTTATCATTGGGTACAAACGGTTCTTGCCATTCCAATATATAATTGGCGAACTTAAAGGTTACCAGGTCGCGGAGTTATATTCAATTGCAAAAAAAAACCTACAACACCATAAAACAATCTTGTTCGTAGCTTTGCAGAGTGCCAAGTTATGAGCATTTAAATTATTTATTCTCTTTTGGTTGGAAAGATTCTAAAAAATAGGTGTTTTTGAATGCATTTATACCGTCAAACAATTTTTGCTAGGCCGGAAGTCCCTCCTATGACTTCCCACAAAAAATTCATAAAAAAATTATTTTTTAGGATGCAGCTATCTAATAATAATGTCTAGAATTCGTCTTATTTAATTATGTTGTTTGAAAACATTTTGCAAAAGCGTCTTCCAAATTTGAGATTGGTTGAACTGCTTTGAGTCACAGTTTAAATGTATAACATAACAAAAAAATGATATACGAATGTTTAAACCCTTATAGCTCAACCAATAGTTAACCAATTGGCACCTTTCTGTTATCATTGGGTACAAACGGTTCTTGCCATTCCAATATATAATTGGCGAACTTAAAGGTTACCAGGTCGCGGAGTTATATTCAATTGCAAAAAAAAACCTACAACACCATAAATTTTTGAAAGCTCATATCTCAGCCTAACCTTCATCAATTTGCGACTTTTTGATGTTGCTGAATAGAGGTTGAGATTCTGCATCTGATGATGCAACAATCTTGTTCGTAGCTTTGCAGAGTGCCAAGTTATGAGCATTTAAATTATTTATTCTCTTTTGGTTGGAAAGATTCTAAAAAATAGGTGTTTTTGAATGCATTTATACCGTCAAACAATTTTTGCTAGGCCGGAAGTCCCTCCTATGACTTCCCACAAAAAATTCATAAAAAAATTATTTTTTAGGATGCAGCTATCTAATAATAATGTCTAGAATTCGTCTTATTTAATTATGTTGTTTGAAAACATTTTGCAAAAGCGTCTTCCAAATTTGAGATTGGTTGAACTGCTTTGAGTCACAGTTTAAATGTATAACATAACAAAAAAATGATATACGAATGTTTAAACCCTTATAGCTCAACCAATAGTTAACCAATTGGCACCTTTCTGTTATCATTGGGTACAAACGGTTCTTGCCATTCCAATATATAATTGGCGAACTTAAAGGTTACCAGGTCGCGGAGTTATATTCAATTGCAAAAAAAAACCTACAACACCATAAATTTTTGAAAGCTCATATCTCAGCCTAACCTTCATCAATTTGCGACTTTTTGATGTTGCTGAATAGAGGTTGAGATTCTGCATCTGATGATGCAACAATCTTGTTCGTAGCTTTGCAGAGTGCCAAGTTATGAGCATTTAAATTATTTATTCTCTTTTGGTTGGAAAGATTCTAAAAAATAGGTGTTTTTGAATGCATTTATACCGTCAAACAATTTTTGCTAGGCCGGAAGTCCCTCCTATGACTTCTCCACAAAAAATTCATAAAAAAATTATTTTTTAGGATGCAGCTATCTAATAATAATGTCTAGAATTCGTCTTATTTAATTATGTTGTTTGAAAACATTTTGCAAAAGCGTCTTCCAAATTTGAGATTGGTTGAACTGCTTTGAGTCACAGTTTAAATGTATAACATAACAAAAAAATGATATACGAATGTTTAAACCCTTATAGCTCAACCAATAGTTAACCAATTGGCACCTTTCTGTTATCATTGGGTACAAACGGTTCTTGCCATTCCAATATATAATTGGCGAACTTAAAGGTTACCAGGTCGCGGAGTTATATTCAATTGCAAAAAAAAACCTACAACACCATAAATTTTTGAAAGCTCATATCTCAGCCTAACCTTCATCAATTTGCGACTTTTTGATGTTGCTGAATAGAGGTTGAGATTCTGCATCTGATGATGCAACAATCTTGTTCGTAGCTTTGCAGAGTGCCAAGTTATGAGCATTTAAATTATTTATTCTCTTTTGGTTGGAAAGATTCTAAAAAATAGGTGTTTTTGAATGCATTTATACCGTCAAACAATTTTTGCTAGGCCGGAAGTCCCTCCTATGACTTCCCACAAAAAATTCATAAAAAAATTATTTTTTAGGATGCAGCTATCTAATAATAATGTCTAGAATTCGTCTTATTTAATTATGTTGTTTGAAAACATTTTGCAAAAGCGTCTTCCAAATTTGAGATTGGTTGAACTGCTTTGAGTCACAGTTTAAATGTATAACATAACAAAAAAATGATATACGAATGTTTAAACCCTTATAGCTCAACCAATAGTTAACCAATTGGCACCTTTCTGTTATCATTGGGTACAAACGGTTCTTGCCATTCCAATATATAATTGGCGAACTTAAAGGTTACCAGGTCGCGGAGTTATATTCAATTGCAAAAAAAAACCTACAACACCATAAATTTTTGAAAGCTCATATCTCAGCCTAACCTTCATCAATTTGCGACTTTTTGATGTTGCTGAATAGAGGTTGAGATTCTGCATCTGATGATGCAACAATCTTGTTCGTAGCTTTGCAGAGTGCCAAGTTATGAGCATTTAAATTATTTATTCTCTTTTGGTTGGAAAGATTCTAAAAAATAGGTGTTTTTGAATGCATTTATACCGTCAAACAATTTTTGCTAGGCCGGAAGTCCCTCCTATGACTTCCCACAAAAAATTCATAAAAAAATTATTTTTTAGGATGCAGCTATCTAATAATAATGTCTAGAATTCGTCTTATTTAATTATGTTGTTTGAAAACATTTTGCAAAAGCGTCTTCCAAATTTGAGATTGGTTGAACTGCTTTGAGTCACAGTTTAAATGTATAACATAACAAAAAAATGATATACGAATGTTTAAACCCTTATAGCTCAACCAATAGTTAACCAATTGGCACCTTTCTGTTATCATTGGGTACAAACGGTTCTTGCCATTCCAATATATAATTGGCGAACTTAAAGGTTACCAGGTCGCGGAGTTATATTCAATTGCAAAAAAAAACCTACAACACCATAAATTTTTGAAAGCTCATATCTCAGCCTAACCTTCATCAATTTGCGACTTTTTGATGTTGCTGAATAGAGGTTGAGATTCTGCATCTGATGATGCAACAATCTTGTTCGTAGCTTTGCAGAGTGCCAAGTTATGAGCATTTAAATTATTTATTCTCTTTTGGTTGGAAAGATTCTAAAAAATAGGTGTTTTTGAATGCATTTATACCGTCAAACAATTTTTGCTAGGCCGGAAGTCCCTCCTATGACTTCCCACAAAAAATTCATAAAAAAATTATTTTTTAGGATGCAGCTATCTAATAATAATGTCTAGAATTCGTCTTATTTAATTATGTTGTTTGAAAACATTTTGCAAAAGCGTCTTCCAAATTTGAGATTGGTTGAACTGCTTTGAGTCACAGTTTAAATGTATAACATAACAAAAAAATGATATACGAATGTTTAAACCCTTATAGCTCAACCAATAGTTAACCAATTGGCACCTTTCTGTTATCATTGGGTACAAACGGTTCTTGCCATTCCAATATATAATTGGCGAACTTAAAGGTTACCAGGTCGCGGAGTTATATTCAATTGCAAAAAAAAAACCTACAACACCATAAATTTTTGAAAGCTCATATCTCAGCCTAACCTTCATCAATTTGCGACTTTTTGATGTTGCTGAATAGAGGTTGAGATTCTGCATCTGATGATGCAACAATCTTGTTCGTAGCTTTGCAGAGTGCCAAGTTATGAGCATTTAAATTATTTATTCTCTTTTGGTTGGAAAGATTCTAAAAAATAGGTGTTTTTGAATGCATTTATACCGTCAAACAATTTTTGCTAGGCCGGAAGTCCCTCCTATGACTTCCCACAAAAAATTCATAAAAAAATTATTTTTTAGGATGCAGCTATCTAATAATAATGTCTAGAATTCGTCTTATTTAATTATGTTGTTTGAAAACATTTTGCAAAAGCGTCTTCCAAATTTGAGATTGGTTGAACTGCTTTGAGTCACAGTTTAAATGTATAACATAACAAAAAAATGATATACGAATGTTTAAACCCTTATAGCTCAATGCTTGGGGTCGCAAATTCGAATTAAAAAAAGGAAACAAAAAAGCGCTCTGATCGGTTCTTGTTTGTACAACCTTGCCTCGGATCAGAGGCGGGCCAATGCTTTGGATATTAATCGACAACATGCGAAACAAACTGCTGGACTGTACTCCCAAAAATTCGATCAATTAGTGTTAATTCATTTGGGAAAGCGTCAACAACAACAACAATTTAATGTTCATTCAATTTAGGCTTGTTGAAGTCAGTCGTGGCGGTAAATACCCAATTCGTTTTTGGCCAATTCGTTTTTTACCCAATTCGTTTTTGACCCGATTCGTTTTTTTTGGGACGATTCGTTTTTTTTGGGACGATTCGTTTTTTTAGGGACGATTCGTTTTTTAGCATTTATGAGCGGAATTTGAAGGTTTTATGCAACTTTTTAAGTGTATTCAGGGGTTACTGAGGTAGCTGATCACGAATATGACATCAGATTTATCATAAGACATCATCTAATCTATGATTTCGACACCTATGTTTTTGTAAAAAAAATAAAAAATTTTTTTTTCAAAGTTGAGAAAAAGGTGTTTTTAGGGGTATTCGGGGGCGTAGAATCCGAACCCGACTCTCTTGTTGTAATTTCGTGCATTTCCAACGATTTTGAGCAATAAATGTGATTTTTGAAATTTCGAAAAAAAAATTGTTTTAGTTTAATTTTTGAAAATTTTATTTTTTGAAGAAATAGTGTACTAAAAAGAGAGAGTCAGACGGCGAGAGTAATTTGGACATGAGCGCACCCCATCTAAAAATTGTTTTAGTTTAATTTTTGAAAATTTTTTTTGGAAGAAATAGTGTGCTAAAAAGAGAGAGTCAGACGGCGAGAGTAATTTGGAATGAATGTACCCATCTAAAAATTGTTTTAGTTTAATTTTTGAAAATTTTATTTTTTGGAGAAATAGTGTGCTAAAAAGAGAGAGTCAGACGGCGAGAGTAATTTGGGCAAGACTGCACCCCATCTAAAAATTGTTTTTGTTTAATTTCTGAAAATTTTATTTTTTGAAGAAATAGTATACTTAAAAGAGAGAGTCAGACGGCGAGAGTAATTTGGGCAAGAATGCACCACATTTAAAAATTGTTTTAGTTTAATTTTTGAAAATTTTTTTTGGAAGAAATAGTGTGCTAAAAAGAGAGAGTCAGACGGCGAGAGTAATTTGGACATGAATGCTCCCCATTTAAAAATTGTTTTAGTTTAATTTTTGAAAATTTTATTTTTTTGAGAAATAGTGTGCTAAAAAGAGAGAGTCAGACGGCGAGAGTAATTTGGACATGAATGCTCCCCATTTAAAAATTGTTTTAGTTTAATTTTTGAAAATTTTATTTTTTTGAGAAATAGTGTGCTAAAAAGAGAGAGTCAGACGGCGAGAGTAATTTGGAATGAATGCACCCCATCTAAATTGTTTTAGTTTAATTTTTTGAAAATTTTATTTTTTGAAGAAATAGTGTACTTAAAAGAGAGAGTCATACGACGAGAGTAATTTGGGCAAGAATGCACCCCATCTAAAAATTGTTTTAAATAGTGCGCTAAAAAGAGAGAGTCAGGCGGCGAGAGTAATTTGGACATGAATGCTCCCCATTTAAAAATTATTATAGTTTAATTTTTGAAAATTTTATTTTTTGAGAAATAGTGTGCTAAAAAGAGAGAGTCAGACGGCGAGAGTAATTTGGACATGAATGCTCCCCATTTAAAAATTGTTTTAGTTTAATTTTTAAAAATTTTATTTTTTGGAGAAATAGTGTGCTAAAAAGAGAGAGTCAGACGGCGAGACTAATTTGTACATGAATGCTCCCCATTTAAAAATTGTTTTAGTTTAATTTTGAAAATTTTATTTTTTGAGAAATAGTGTGCTAAAAAGAGAGAGTCAGACGGCGAGAGTAATTTGGACATGAATGCTCCCCATTTAAAAATTGTTTTAGTTTAATTTTTAAAAATTTTATTTTTTGGAGAAATAGTGTGCTAAAAAGAGAGAGTCAGACGGCGAGACTAATTTGTACATGAATGCTCCCCATTTAAAAATTGTTTTAGTTTAATTTTGAAAATTTTATTTTTTTGAGAAATAGTGTGCTAAAAAGAGAGAGTCAGACGGCGAGAGTAATTTGGACATGAATGCTCCCCATTTAAAAATTGTTTTAGTTTAATTTTTGAAAATTTTATTTTTTGGAGAAATAGTGTGCTAAAAAGAGAGAGTCAGACGGCGAGAGTAATTTGGGCAAGACTGCACCCCATCTAAAAATTGTTTTTGTTTAATTTCTGAAAATTTTATTTTTTGAAGAAATAGTGTACTTAAAAGAGAGAGTCAGACGGCGAGAGTAATTTGGGCAAGAATGTACCCCATTTAAAAATTGTTTTAGTTTAATTTTTGAAAATTTTTTTTTGGAAGAAATAGTGTGCTAAAAAGAGAGAGTCAGACGGCGAGAGTAATTTGGAATGAATGTACCCAATCTAAAAATTGTTTTAGTTTAATTTTTGAAAATTTTATTTTTTGGAGAAATAGTGTGCTAAAAAGAGAGAGTCAGACGGCGAGAGTAATTTGGGCAAGACTGCACCCCATCTAAAAATTGTTTTTGTTTAATTTCTGAAAATTTTATTTTTTGAAGAAATAGTATACTTAAAAGAGAGAGTCAGACGGCGAGACTAATTTGGACATGAATGCTCCCCATTTAAAAATTGTTTTAGTTTAATTTTTGAAAATTTTATTTTTTAGAAATAGTGTGCTAAAAAGAGAGAGTCAGACGGCGAGAGTAATTTGGAATGAATGTACCCCATCTAAAAATTGTTTTAGTTTAATTTTTGAAAATTTTATTTTTTGAAGAAATAGTGTACTTAAAAGAGAGAGTCATACGACGAGAGTAATTTGGGCAAGAATGCACCCCATCTAAAAATTGTTTTAGTTTAATTTTTGAAATTTTTTTTTGGAAGAAATAGTGTGCTAAAAAGAGAGAGTCAGACGGCGAGAGTAATTTGGAATGAATGCACCCCATCTAAAAATTGTTTTAGTTTAATTTTTTGAAAATTTTATTTTTTGAAGAAATAGTGTACTTAAAAGAGAGAGTCAGACGGCGAGAGTAATTTGGAATGAATGCACCCCATCTAAAAATTGTTTTAGTTTAATTTTTGAAAATTTTATTTTTTGAAGAAATAGTGTACTTAAAAGAGAGAGTCATACGACGAGAGTAATTTGGGCAAGAATGCACCCCATCTAAAAATTGTTTTAGTTTAATTTTTGAAAATTTTTTTTTGGAAGAAATAGTGTGCTAAAAAGAGAGAGTCAGACGGCGAGAGTAATTTGGAATGAATGCACCCCATCTAAAAATTGTTTTAGTTTAATTTTTTGAAAATTTTATTTTTTGAAGAAATAGTGTACTTAAAAGAGAGAGTCATACGACGAGAGTAATTTGGGCAAGAATGCACCCCATCTAAAAATTGTTTTAAATAGTGCGCTAAAAAGAGAGAGTCAGACGGCGAGAGTAATTTGGACATGAATGCTCCCCATTTAAAAATTGTTTTAGTTTAATTTTTGAAAATTTTATTTTTTTGAGAAATAGTGTGCTAAAAAGAGAGAGTCAGACGGCGAGAGTAATTTGGACATGAATGCTCCCCATTTAAAAATTTTTTAGTTTAATTTTTGAAAATTTTATTTTTTGAGAAATAGTGTGCTAAAAAGAGAGAGTCAGACGGCGAGAGTAATTTGGACATGAATGCTCCCCATTTAAAAATTGTTTTAGTTTAATTTTTAAAAATTTTATTTTTTGGAGAAATAGTGTGCTAAAAAGAGAGAGTCAGACGGCGAGACTAATTTGGACATGAATGCTCCCCATTTAAAAATTGTTTTAGTTTAATTTTGAAAATTTTATTTTTTTGAGAAATAGTGTGCTAAAAAGAGAGAGTCAGACGGCGAGAGTAATTTGGGCAAGACTGCACCCCATCTAAAAATTGTTTTTGTTTAATTTCTGAAAATTTTATTTTTTGAAGAAATAGTATACTTATAAAGAGAGAGTCAGACGGCGAGAGTAATTTGGGCAAGAATGTTCCCCATTTAAAAATTGTTTTAGTTTAATTTTTGAAAATTTTTTTTTGGAAGAAATAGTGTGCTAAAAAGAGAGAGTCAGACGGCGAGAGTAATTTGGAATGAATGCGCCACATCTAAAAATTGTTTTAGTTTAATTTTTGAAAATTTTATTTTTTGGAGAAATAGTGTGCTAAAAAGAGAGAGTCAGACGGCGAGAGTAATTTGAGCAAGACTGCACCCCATCTAAAAATTGTTTTGTTTAATTTCTGAAAATTTTATTTTTTGAAGAAATAGTATACTTAAAAGAGAGAGTCAGACGGCGAGATTTGGGCAAGAATGCACCACATTTAAAAATTGTTTTAGTTTAATTTTTGAAAATTTTTTTTTGGAAGAAATAGTGTGCTAAAAAGAGAGAGTCAGACGGCGAGAGTAATTTGGAATGAAGCACCCCATCTAAAAATTGTTTTAGTTTAATTTTTGAAAATTTTATTTTTTGAAGAAATAGTGTACTAAAAAGAGAGAATCAGACGGCGAGAGTAATTTGGACATGAACGCACCACATCTAAAAATTGTTTTAGTTTAATTTTTGAAAATTTTTTTTGGAAGAAATAGTGTGCTAAAAAGAGAGAGTCAGACGGCGAGAGTAATTTGGAATGAATGTACCCCATCTAAAAATTGTTTTAGTTTAATTTTTGAAATTTTTTTTTTTGGAGAAATAGTGTGCTAAAAATAGAGAGTCAGACGGCGAGAGTAATTTGGGCAAGACTGCACCCCATCTAAAAATTGTTTTTGTTTAATTTCTGAAAATTTTATTTTTTGAAGAAATAGTATACTTATAAAGAGAGAGTCAGACGGCGAGAGTAATTTGGGCAAGAATGTTCCCCATTTAAAAATTGTTTTAGTTTAATTTTTGAAAATTTTTTTTTGGAAGAAATAGCGTGCTAAAAAGAGAGAGTCAGACGGCGAGAGTAATTTGGACATGAACGCACCACATCTAAAAATTGTTTTAGTTTAATTTTTGAAAATTTTTTTTTGGAAGAAATAGTGTGCTAAAAAGAGAGAGTCAGACGGCGAGAGTAATTTGGACATGAACGCACCACATCTAAAAATTGTTTTAGTTTAATTTTTGAAAATTTTATTTTTTTTGAGAAATAGTGTGCTAAAAAGAGAGAGTCAGACGGCGAGAGTAATTTGGACATGCCCATTTAAAAATTGTTTTAGTTTAATTTTTGAAAATTTTATTTTTTGAAGAAATAGTGTACTAAAAAGAGAGAGTCAGACGGCGAGAGTAATTTGGAATGAATGCACCCCATCTAAAAATTGTTTTAGTTTAATTTTTGAAAATTTTATTTTTTGAAGAAATAGTGTACTAAAAAGAGAGAATCAGACGGCGAGAGTAATTTGGAATGAATGTACCCCATCTAAAAATTGTTTTAGTTTAATTTTTGAAATTTTTTTTTTTGGAGAAATAGTGTGCTAAAAAGAGAGAGTCAGACGGCGAGAGTAATTTGGGCAAGACTGCACCCCATCTAAAAATTGTTTTTGTTTAATTTCTGAAAATTTTATTTTTTGAAGAAATAGTATACTTAAAAGAGAGAGTCAGACGGCGAGAGTAATTTGGGCAAGAATGCACCACATTTAAAAATTGTTTTAGTTTAATTTTTGAAAATTTTTTTTTGAAAGAAATAGTGTGCTAAAAAGAGAGAGTCAGACGGCGAGAGTAATTTGGAATGAAGCACCCCATCTAAAAATTGTTTTAGTTTAATTTTTGAAAATTTTATTTTTTGAAGAAATAGTGTACTAAAAAGAGAGAGTCAGACGGCGAGAGTAATTTGGGCAAGAATGCACCCCATCTAAAAATTGTTTTAGTTTAATTTTTGAAAATTTTTTTTTGGAAGAAATAGTGTGCTAAAAAGAGAGAGTCAGACGGCGAGAGTAATTTGGAATGAATGCGCCACATCTAAAAATTGTTTTAGTTTAATTTTTGAAAATTTTATTTTTTGGAGAAATAGTGTGCTAAAAAGAGAGAGTCAGACGGCGAGAGTAATTTGAGCAAGACTGCACCCCATCTAAAATTGTTTTGTTTAATTTCTGAAAATTTTATTTTTTGAAGAAATAGTATACTTAAAAGAGAGAGTCAGACGGCGAGATTTGGGCAAGAATGCACCACATTTAAAAATTGTTTTAGTTTAATTTTTGAAAATTTTTTTTTGGAAGAAATAGTGTGCTAAAAAGAGAGAGTCAGACGGCGAGAGTAATTTGGAATGAAGCACCCCATCTAAAAATTGTTTTAGTTTAATTTTTGAAAATTTTATTTTTTGAAGAAATAGTGTACTAAAAAGAGAGAGTCAGACGGCGAGAGTAATTTGGGCAAGAATGTTCCCCATTTAAAAATTGTTTTAGTTTAATTTTTGAAAATTTTTTTTTGGAAGAAATAGTGTGCTAAAAAGAGAGAGTCAGACGGCGAGAGTAATTTGGAATGAATGCGCCACATCTAAAAATTGTTTTAGTTTAATTTTTGAAAATTTTATTTTTTGGAGAAATAGTGTGCTAAAAAGAGAGAGTCAGACGGCGAGAGTAATTTGAGCAAGACTGCACCCCATCTAAAAATTGTTTTGTTTAATTTCTGAAAATTTTATTTTTTGAAGAAATAGTATACTTAAAAGAGAGAGTCAGACGGCGAGATTTGGGCAAGAATGCACCACATTTAAAAATTGTTTTAGTTTAATTTTTGAAAATTTTTTTTTGGAAGAAATAGTGTGCTAAAAAGAGAGAGTCAGACGGCGAGAGTAATTTGGAATGAAGCACCCCATCTAAAAATTGTTTTAGTTTAATTTTTGAAAATTTTATTTTTTGAAGAAATAGTGTACTAAAAAGAGAGAATCAGACGGCGAGAGTAATTTGGACATGAACGCACCACATCTAAAAATTGTTTTAGTTTAATTTTTGAAAATTTTTTTTGGAAGAAATAGTGTGCTAAAAAGAGAGAGTCAGACGGCGAGAGTAATTTGGAATGAATGTACCCCATCTAAAAATTGTTTTAGTTTAATTTTTGAAATTTTTTTTTTTGGAGAAATAGTGTGCTAAAAAGAGAGAGTCAGACGGCGAGAGTAATTTGGGCAAGACTGCACCCCATCTAAAAATTGTTTTTGTTTAATTTCTGAAAATTTTATTTTTTGAAGAAATAGTATACTTATAAAGAGAGAGTCAGACGGCGAGAGTAATTTGGGCAAGAATGTTCCCCATTTAAAAATTGTTTTAGTTTAATTTTTGAAAATTTTTTTTTGGAAGAAATAGTGTGCTAAAAAGAGAGAGTCAGACGGCGAGAGTAATTTGGACATGAACGCACCACATCTAAAAATTGTTTTAGTTTAATTTTTGAAAATTTTTTTTTGGAAGAAATAGTGTGCTAAAAAGAGAGAGTCAGACGGCGAGAGTAATTTGGACATGAACGCACCACATCTAAAAATTGTTTTAGTTTAATTTTTGAAAATTTTATTTTTTTTGAGAAATAGTGTGCTAAAAAGAGAGAGTCAGACGGCGAGAGTAATTTGGACATGCCCATTTAAAAATTGTTTTAGTTTAATTTTTGAAAATTTTATTTTTTGAAGAAATAGTGTACTAAAAAGAGAGAGTCAGACGGCGAGAGTAATTTGGAATGAATGCACCCCATCT
Organism: Globodera rostochiensis; assembly: GCA_018350325.1. Lineage (NCBI taxonomy): Eukaryota > Metazoa > Nematoda > Chromadorea > Rhabditida > Heteroderidae > Globodera > Globodera rostochiensis. The sequence continues at coordinate 80,699 of JAEVLN010000032.1, forward strand.
AAAAATTGTTTTAGTTTAATTTTTGAAAATTTTATTTTTTGAAGAAATAGTGTACTAAAAAGAGAGAATCAGACGGCGAGAGTAATTTGGAATGAATGTACCCCATCTAAAAATTGTTTTAGTTTAATTTTTGAAATTTTTTTTTTGGAGAAATAGTGTGCTAAAAAGAGAGAGTCAGACGGCGAGAGTAATTTGGGCAAGACTGCACCCCATCTAAAAATTGTTTTTGTTTAATTTCTGAAAATTTTATTTTTTGAAGAAATAGTATACTTAAAAGAGAGAGTCAGACGGCGAGAGTAATTTGGGCAAGAATGCACCACATTTAAAAATTGTTTTAGTTTAATTTTTGAAAATTTTTTTTTGAAAGAAATAGTGTGCTAAAAAGAGAGAGTCAGACGGCGAGAGTAATTTGGAATGAAGCACCCCATCTAAAAATTGTTTTAGTTTAATTTTTGAAAATTTTATTTTTTGAAGAAATAGTGTACTAAAAAGAGAGAGTCAGACGGCGAGAGTAATTTGGGCAAGAATGCACCCCATCTAAAAATTGTTTTAGTTTAATTTTTGAAAATTTTATTTTTTGAAGAAATAGTGTACTAAAAAGAGAGAATCAGACGGCGAGAGTAATTTGGAATGAATGTACCCCATCTAAAAATTGTTTTAGTTTAATTTTTGAAATTTTTTTTTTTGGAGAAATAGTGTGCTAAAAAGAGAGAGTCAGACGGCGAGAGTAATTTGGGCAAGACTGCACCCCATCTAAAAATTGTTTTTGTTTAATTTCTGAAAATTTTATTTTTTGAAGAAATAGTATACTTAAAAGAGAGAGTCAGACGGCGAGAGTAATTTGGGCAAGAATGCACCACATTTAAAAATTGTTTTAGTTTAATTTTGAAAATTTTATTTTTTTGAGAAATAGTGTGCTAAAAAGAGAGAGTCAGACGGCGAGAGTAATTTGGAATGAAGCACCCCATCTAAAAATTGTTTTAGTTTAATTTTTGAAAATTTTATTTTTTGAAGAAATAGTGTACTTAAAAGAGAGAGTCATACGACGAGAGTAATTTGGGCAAGAATGCACCCCATCTAAAAATTGTTTTAGTTTAATTTTTGAAAATTTTTTTTTTTTGGAGAAATAGTGCGCTAAAAAGAGAGAGTCAGACGGCGAGACTAATTTGGACATGAATGCTCCCCATTTAAAAATTGTTTTAGTTTAATTTTTGAAAATTTTATTTTTTTGAGAAATAGTGTACTAAAAAGAGAGAGTCAGACGGCGAGAGTAATTTGGACATGAAGCTCCCCATTTAAAAATTGTTTTAGTTTAATTTTTGAAAATTTTATTTTTTTGAGAAATAGTGTGCTAAAAAGAGAGAGTCAGATGGCGAGAGTAATTTGGACATGAATGCTCCCCATTTAAAAATTGTTTTAGTTTAATTTTGAAAATTTTATTTTTTTGAGAAATAGTGTGCTAAAAAGAGAGAGTCAGACGGCGAGAGTAATTTGGAATGAATGCACCCCATCTAAAAATTGTTTTAGTTTAATTTTTGAAAATTTTATTTTTTGAAGAAATAGTGTACTTAATAGAGAGAGTCAGACGGCGAGAGTAATTTGGGCATGAATGCTCCCCATTTAAAAATTGTTTTAGTTTAATTTTTGAAAATCTAAAAATTGTTTTAGTTTAATTTTTGAAAATATTTTTTGTTTGGAGAAATAGTGCGCTAAAAAGAGAGAGTCAGACGGCGAGACTAATTTGGACATGAATGCTCCCCATTTAAAAATTGTTTTAGTTTAATTTTTGAAAATTTTATTTTTTTTGAGAAATAGTGTGCTAAAAAGAGAGAGTCAGACGGCGAGAGTAATTTGGACATGCCCATTTAAAAATTGTTTTAGTTTAATTTTTGAAAATTTTATTTTTTGAAGAAATAGTGTACTAAAAAGAGAGAGTCAGACGGCGAGAGTAATTTGGACATGAGCGCACCCCATCTAAAAATTGTTTTAGTTTAATTTTTGAAAATTTTTTTTGGAAGAAATAGTGTGCTAAAAAGAGAGAGTCAGACGGCGAGACTAATTTGGAATGAATGCACCCCATCTAAAAATTGTTTTAGTTTAATTTTTGAAAATTTTATTTTTTTAGAAATAGTGTGCTAAAAAGAGAGAGTCAGACGGCGAGAGTAATTTGGGCAAGAATGCACCACATTTAAAAATTGTTTTAGTTTAATTTTTGAAAATTTTTTTTTGGAAGAAATAGTGTGCTAAAAAGAGAGAGTCAGACGGCGAGAGTAATTTGGAATGAATGCACCCCATCTAAAAATTGTTTTAGTTTAATTTTTGAAATTTTTTTTTTTGGAGAAATAGTGCGCTAAAAAGAGAGAGTCAGACGGCGAGAGTAATTTGGGCAAGACTGCACCCCATCTAAAAATTGTTTTTGTTTAATTTCTGAAAATTTTATTTTTTGAAGAAATAGTGTACTTAAAAGAGAGAGTCAGACGGCGAGAGTAATTTGGGCAAGAATGCACCCCATTTAAAAATTGTTTTAGTTTAATTTTTGAAAATTTTTTTTGGAAGAAATAGTGTGCTAAAAAGAGAGAGTCAGACGGCGAGAGTAATTTGGAATGAATGCACCCCATCTAAAAATTGTTTTAGTTTAATTTTTGAAAATTTTATTTTTTGAAGAAATAGTGTACTAAAAAGAGAGAATCAGACGGCGAGAGTAATTTGGACATGAATGCACCCCATCTAAAAATTGTTTTATTTTAATTTTTGAAAATTTTATTTTTTGAAGAAATAGTGTACTTAAAAGAGAGAGTCATACGACGAGAGTAATTTGGAATGAATGCACCCCATCTAAAAATTGTTTTAGTTTAATTTTTGAAATTTTTTTTTTTGGAGAAATAGTGTGCTAAAAAGAGAGAGTCAGACGGCGAGAGTAATTTGGGCAAGACTGCACCCCATCTAAAAATTGTTTTTGTTTAATTTCTGAAAATTTTATTTTTTGAAGAAGCTTGAGCAGCACGGGCCCGGGGCTGGCACCAGGCATAAACATGGATGTCCGGATATCCGCGGATATATCCGGATACGGACGGATACGGATACGGAATTTCAAAAAAGGGAACGGACACGGATGGACACGGCTATGAAAGTCAAATCCGCGGATATCCACGCATATTCTACTTGCATTCCCAAAACTCAACAACTTTTTATTTTCTCATTTTGTTTTAGTTGGGGCTACTACGGCCGCTCTCGCCGAATGTTTGCGGCACCACCGTACTGATTAATGTTTCTTATGAAAAAGTCGAGGACATTTTTCGTAATATGCGTGAGAAAAACGATTTGATGGATGACAACGGGCAAGATTGGGCGTACGCATTTTTTATTCGTGGTAAAAGTTGGGATGTTATCTTGTATTAATTTTCAACCCGATTTTATGGAAAATCTTTTTTTTTAAAAACCCAATAAAATTTTCTTATTTAGTTGCGCCAGAATCTAAGGAGGCATTGGAAGCTTGTATGGGTAAAGGCTCCATTTTTTCGAGCCTTTTCGTGAATAAGCGAATGAATTTCATTGGATGATTTTACAGAATTATTTTTTGAATACATTCTGCGTTCTTTTGTTCACTTTCTGTTGTTGTTTTGGGTGTTCATTTTAAATTTCAGTTTTATGAATAAATTCACCTTTGGCATTTTCACCCCTTTTCGGCATTTTAAATTCAAATTGCCCAATTTGGGAAAAAGTTTTGGGTTATTTAGCAACATCATTCATTCAATCTTTAGCAGGGTTCAGATCTCAAAATTTTTAAAAGCAGAATCAAAACGCGAAAAAAGCAGCATTGAGCAGCAAAATCGACATTTATTCATTAAACCCATTAAGTAAACATAGCTTATTCGTTATTTTTCTCGTTACCAACAATCGATTTGAGCAACTTCCTGTCACAAATGAGCATTCTAGCGATTTTTCATGAATTTTTTGCGCGCCGTTTTTTTAAAAATTTTGAGAAAAGGAGGCGCGGGGTCGGCGGTGCCGATAGGCGCCGCCGAGAAAATTTTGGAATTTTGGACTCAATTTGTTAAGAGATTTGCACCAAAATTGGAAAGAATATGATGTTTTTTCCAAAAAATCTAATCGTTTCAAAATTAGACAAAAACAGCAAAACACCATTTAACGACTCCCTTGAATTCAATTTCATAAAGAAAAATTTTTTCTTTGTGGGTGGGTTTTTGGTCCAAGAAAAAGTCATTGGTAAATATGGATCATATTGTCCCGAGGCAAAACGGAACAAATTATATATCATTCGACACTATAACTTACGCCCCAATAGATTTGGAAATAGCAAATTTGCACGCGTGGTGAAGTGGATTTCAAAAATGTTGGCATACTGTATTTATTAGAGTCCGGACCCAAAACCCAAAACCAAAAAATTTTTGGGTTGTTTTGTACAAAAAATTGGACCAAAAGTTTTTTGGTTTTGGGTTTTTTGGGTCAACTTGGGGTAAAACCCAAAAAAAACCAAAACCCAAAAGAAACCCAAAAATTTTTTGGTTTTGTTTGTTTGGTCCAAGCCCGTACAAAATTTTTGGTCGTCTTCCAATTTTTAAAAATTTAAACCGGTTCAAAACCCGTTTTAAATTCTCAATTTTGAGTTTTTATCGACAGACAGTAATTTTTAAAGCATATTGTTTTCTGTTTACAGTTGTCTGCGGAGAAAGGGGGTTCATTTTTACTTTTGGTACTGAAATATCTCTTTTACACTGGGACTCAGTCGGCCGGCATCCAAATCGCCTCTGATCGACTTGCTTCACAACTAGATCGATTTGTCTCGCCGAGAGCTGTCGATTGATACCAAATTTGTGCAGATTGGTGCACAGGAAGATACAAAATTTTGGTCAAAAATCTCCATTTTTGGCAATTTTTAAACCGTTCGAAAACCGGTTTAAATGCTTTTCCGCGCTAAAATTTTGATTGATCTATCGTTTTCAGCACCTAAGAAAACCTATAAAGGTGTTTTTAAGCGATTATAGATTTTCACATATAAGACAATTTTACCGACAATGTTTATGAGAAGAAATGGTGCAAAATGACTAATGAACCCTAGCTAGAGGTTAATCATCATCCAATAATTCAAATAAATAGCTCAAGAAGTCGACGAATATTCAAGAAATTGTTGCAAATTGCAAAAAATACGAAGGCCGGCAGTCAAAACCTGGGCCATGCAGAGCATTTGTTTTAAGCCTATATTGCAGGGGTCCCATATGCCCTTTTTTTAAAGGGTTGTCCTTTATTTAGGGTACGCGTCCTTTACCGTCCTTTATTTGAGATTTTTGGAATTTTTGAATAATTTTTATTTAAATTTTGAATAAGTTTTAAGACAGAAAGCCAAATTGGTTAATTTTCAAGTATGTTTTTATTACTTTTTGAATTTCGCTTGAAAAAATGTCCCAAATGTAACAATTTGCTCATTTTTATCCAAAATTTCTGAAATTAACAAACATTGTTAAAATCTTTTAAAAATTTCCCCGGCGGCACTTATCGGTACCACCGGATCTCTCCCAAGCTAATATTGTTTTGTCCTCCAAGCGATTTTATTGCGTCTAATTTGTAAGGCGCACCAACCGCTAAGTCACTGCTTAACCTATTGGGGCACGCTAAATTCATTTAAAAAGATTTTAAGGGTTTTTAAATTTGATTTGGCATTATGTATTTTCAAATCTTTCCAGCTCAAAATTCTAAAACAAATCTCACTAAAAACGCCATCTTTATGTATGTAAAAAGTTTGTTTTCAAAACTTTTTTTGCCCATCATTTCCGGTCGCGGTTACGGTCGGTTAACGGTTATGACCACTAAAACCGCGGTTAACCGTCGCATCCGTTGTTTTTTGAATTCTAAGGATTGAGACGATTTGACTTTAAATTTCTTCGCTTTTATTCACACTTCACCAAGTCTCTCTACCTATCCCAGTGGTGAAGCTCTTAGACTGTCTTTATTTGGTCTAGGTTCTAGCCCCTTCCGCTGTTATTATTTTATTTTTTATTTATATTTTAATATCCCTTCTTTTTAGTATTCTTTCAATTTTTTGCAAATTTTAGATATAAAAAGTAAAATTCTAGGTATTTACATAAATAATTAGTGCATTTTAGAACTCAATTACCTAAAATTTGGACGATTTTTCTCAGCATAAGGCGTTAGATATTCGATTTTTTTTCCCTCGGCGGCGCCTATCGGCATCCGCCGAACCCCCAATCCCACTCTTAAAAATATTTTAGGAAACTAATGCGCAAAAAAATGAAAATATTACTCTGATCGGTCGCGCTTTGTTAGATTTTAATCATGAAAATGTTAGAAAGAGATTTAATCAATTTTGATTTAATTTTAAAAAGACGCCACATCACGATCGGAAAAAATAGTTTTGAGAAATCGATTTTTCAAAATTTGGAAAACTTTATTGATTTTTAAATAATGCGGTTAACCGCGGATAACCGCGGGTGGTTAACGGTTATGAGATTTTGAGGACGGGCGGTTACGGTTACGCAAATTGGTAACCGTGAGCACCCCTGTTCAAATCTATTTTTTCAAAATTCTCCAAATAAATCGTTACGGATTTTTGGGGGTTTTTGGATTTTAAATCGTTTCGAATTTTTGGGGGTGCCGAAATTTCGAATTTTAGTTTTCGATTTTGCCCATCCCTGCTTTAAGAGATGATCCAAAACAAAAACAAATTCGGTGCTTTTGGTGTTAGCGGGGAGGTCGGTCGGTGGTCGGTGTGCCGTGTACAGGGAAAACACCGCGAAAGAAGTTGAATACAGAAACCACCAAAAAATATTGTCCAAATTTGAAAACAAAATGAATTATAAAATGCTTTAATCGACAAAGAAAAAATTAAATGATAAAACGACCGTGTTCTTCGACAACAAACCCATAAATCCCCTCGTTTTTAGTTTCTAAATGCCATCGGCAATGTTGAATTGGAAATTAGGGCCAAAATTCGCTTCAATTTTGTCGCCAGGCTTGTCCAACGTAACGCATGGAAATAAAGCGGCCGCAAAATCAACACGCAAACCGGCAGTGTCTGCAAAAAGATTAAAGTTGCCCCCCCCCTTTTTCAATGTCTTTAAAAAGTTGGGCGGAAATAATTTCAAAACCCCTCCCCAACACTTCAATTATGTTCACGATTTGCTTTGGCGAAATACTTTTGTCGCTTTTTATGCATTTTTCGGGAAATTGGGCACCAGGATAGTTTGTGTTTTTGCTCTAACTATTTTCAAACAAGTCTAAATGCTTAGAATCTTTTGCAAAAAGATTCACCAGACTAATTGCTGTCGAAGGTATTTTTCGTATTCTGTAAACTTTTAAAAGTTATAAGCTGAAAGTGGTTTGTTCCCCGGAAAACTCGCACCCCTCTGCGCTAACTTTGTTTATACTAAGTCTAACTAGTTGCAATTAGTATGAATTGAAAGATCTCGTCGAGTTAAGTAACATGGCAAAATAAATCTAAGCATTTAGAGCCCAATTTCCAGGCATTCGCGAAGAAACGTCTTTTTAAAAAATTAAATTACCCAAAATTTTTATTCTTCTCACCCAAACGCTTTCCGTTTTTTGTGTAAAGAATTTGGCGATTTTTTAAATTAACGCCGCAGCCGACGACGTCGCCGACGCCAAACGAAGGCTTTCTTCCGATGTAAGGACGTCCACTTCTGCTGTGATCACATCCCTCGACCTCGTGACCCCAAAGAATGCCATCGCTTTCGTATCCGTAGGTGCCTTCGTAAGCTCCAACCATGTTGTCCAATGGCATTCGTTTGGTCGCAAATCCAATCGAAATATCGCTAAATATAATTATATTAAAGCACAGAAAATTTATAATATTTATAAATTACCCTTTTTTCTCTGCGATTTTCACTTCGAAGTAAGGATTTCCCAGCATTCGCTTTTCAGCGCGGACAGAGCTCCACACTGAAAATTGAATTGAGTTAATTCAAAAATTGTCTGAGTCTTAACATAAACAATCAAATCACTATAACAGCAGCATATAGCGTCAAAACCTCGCGGGTACCTCGCGGGTCTAAAAACTCGCGGGTCGTTTTTGACCATGCCGCCCAAACCCAAACCTATTGGAGGGGTCGGGTCCTTTGATCTTACCGCCCCCCAAAACCGAGCGGGTACCAAAACCGAGCGGCCTTTGAACTCACCGCCACAAAGCCAAAACCTATTGGAGGGGTCAGATCCTTTGATCTTGCCGCCCTAAGCCAAAACCTATTGGAGGGGTCAGATCCTTTGATCATGCCGCCAAACCAAAACCTATTGGAGGGGTCGTTTTAATCATGCCGTCCCAAGCCAAAACCCATTGGAGTCCTTTGATCATGCCGCCCCAAAGTAAAGTTTTGAAAAAGGCGCGGCTGGATTTTTGATCAAACACTCAAAACCCATTGGGCCCATTGCCAAATCCAAAATTCAATTTTCCCTCCACATCCTCAAGGTCATTAAGCACCTGTCAATCAAACTTTCGCCGCGCACCAAAACTTTCCCTCTCACCTGTCAATCAAACTCCGCTCAAATTTTGTAACAAAAACATTCGGCAAATCGATTTCACTTTTGTGACATTTTTAAATAAGGCATAATGTGATAATACATTTCGGTAATTTCTTCAATATTTTTTCCAAGGGTTGGACAAGAACGGGTATCCGGAACCGGAACCGGGACCGGTATCCGGGTGTTTTGGGCTAATTATCCAGGACCGGTTACTCATACAGAGGCTGTGGCGATTTTTGTGGTCACGCCGTTAAGGGATGGCTCCAAAACATTTTTGGACTTGACGAACCCATCGAAGGAAAGCCTTCGTTTGGTGCCGGCGACGTCATCGGCTGCGGCGTCAATTTGGCAACGCGCCAAATCATTTACACAAAAAATGGGCGGCGTTTGGGTGAGAAAGAAAAATAAATTAAACGGCATTTTATTTTTTATTAATTCATTAAATTTAATTTTGTTCACTAATTTGTTTTACAGAAACTACCGGTTTATTTGCCCATTCTGCCGCTGATTTGTTTCCATGCGTTTCGTTGTATTACGCTGGCGTTAAAATTGAAGCAAACTTTGGACCAAACTTCAAGTTCAAAATTGCCGATGCGTTTTAGAAATTGGAAACTATCGATTTGTTGTTATTTAAGGTTACGGCGGCTGATGCTTTTAACATTAACCACTTTTTATGTTTTATTGATTATATAAACATTGTATTTTTTCTTAAATGCCAATTTGTACCGAATTGAAGCAAATTAACTCCAACGGATGGACAGTTCCAAAACGCGTTTTAAAAAAAAAAATTTTTAAAAAATCAAAGTGTCGAGAAATATATTTAAAATCCATTACTTCCCACTAATTAATCCTCTAATCATTCACACAGATCAAACTGATGAAATCGGCGGGTGGTCATCCGTCCATCGCTGTTCCAAATTTGGCACGTTTGAGCGAATCGCCGTCGGCAGAAGACATAAAAAGCACTGAATGCATTGGCACTGTTCGAATCGGCCAAAAAAGTCTTCGATCTCTCCCCGTGCCATACTTTCGCCGATTGGTGACCGATAGTATTAAAGAAAGTTATGATCCGGCGCACCAAGTTGGCACGAAACGATTTTCATATCTCATCTTTTAAGTTAAAGCTTCAACAATAAAGTTTTTGAAAAATGTTAATTTATTTGATTTTCTTAATTAACAAAATGTTTTAAACTTGTCGGCGCCCAAGTTGACCCCACCTAAGCCAAATTTGCCGCGCCAAAACGGCACGGCACCAAACTGTCCGGTTATTTATGACGGAACTTCGGGGCAAAGAAGACCGGACTTTAATAATTGCATTAATTCTAAGCCTTTCGTTTTCGACAGGCATTAGAAAAGGCTTGTTGGATGGACTCTTTGGGGTTTCGTAAAATGTGCCACGAAAATAGAAATTTAGAGGATGCCCAAAAGTTCCACGTCAGCCATTACCCGCTTAAAGCAGCCCCTGTCATATGCAAAGTGCAATTCAGATTTATCGACCAATATCTCTGCTTCTGTGGCCATATACTCTGCCTAAGGGCGCTTCTTCCATACATTACATTAGCCCTAATGCTTCAACCCCCCCCCCCCCCAAAAAATTGGCATAAACAGGCGGCCTCAAATGCCGCGACCATTTCTGGCATATTCATTTTGGAGTAAGGCAATCTTTTCGTAAATGCCAAAGCATTCTCTCGCGTCCCCTCCACTCTCTTCGTTGGCAATGCTATTTTGAAACAAAGGTCTTCTAAGCCTGCGATTTAAGGCGTATAAAAGCGGTGGCATGCAGCAAATAGCCATCATTCAAAACGATTTTATTACTTCAAAATGCCCACTTTTCTCTTCTTGGCCGCAATTTGCTTGCTTGTGGCCGCTTCCTTTCTGTTGGAGACGGGTCAGAAAAAATGCTTTTCAAATTAAAAATTTGGCGCAATATTTCATCGCTTTCAGTGTGTGGGGTGACTAACAAAAATTTATTTAAATAAATCGAAATATTTTAATTTAAATTTTTGACTGAACGTAGAGAATTCAGATGCATCGCCAAAAAACAAAAAACTCGAAAAAGGATCATCCAGTTCTGGCAAAGCTCAATCAACACCAGGTAAAAGTGCAAAATAGTTTATTTATTTTTTCAATTACCTATAGGAATAGGAACATTAATTATTCGCCTTAAAATTAATTTAGCTATAAATAACAAATTTTGTAAAGTGCCAAAAGCAAACTCTTCGGCGGGGCGGACGGGCGATAGTGCGGACGTTTACTTTTTGGTGGGAGACGAAAAAGAGGCGAGTTTTGGGAATAGATTAATAATTTTGGATTTATTTATGCTTAAATTCTTTTTTTTCTAATTTTTTTGTTTGAATTCGAAGCTTTTGCCGGCACATAAAGCGATTATGGAGAAAGCCTCCGACGTTTTTGTGGCAATGTTTCGTTTTGACGAGGCAAATGCAAAGGCCGCCGCTGCCGCTGGGACCGGTGCGGAAAATTTATTTAATTTTTTTGAAAATAATTTTTAGGCCCTTCGGAAGAGATTAAGCCCGTGGAAGTGCCAGACGAGGAGGTGGGCGTGTTCAAGGCGATGTTAGCCTTCATTTACGCCAAAGATTTGAGTGGACTGAACGAAGAAAATGCAATTTCTGTGCTTTATGCGGGTGAATTTTATGAAAGTGAACCGCTAATTCCTTTTTTTGCAATTTAACTTGAAATATAATTATGGTGAAATTTATTAAAAATTACCTTAGAAAATTTCAAATACAAAAATGTTTTTAATGCATTTAATTGTCTTTTAGCCGACAAATATAATCTTCCTGCGCTTGTCAATTCGTGTTTGAACTTCATATGGAAGCTGAATGTTTTTTTCGCATTTGAACAGGCTCGCTTTTTTAGAGAAAAGGTGAGGAATGTTTTTTTCTATCTGTCAGACAAAATTATAATAATTTGATATTTTGGTGTTAATTATCTGAAAAAATAATTTCAATAACCGGTTTAAATATTATAAAGGCTTCAATTAAATTTGTTGTCTTATTCTTTTTTGAGGCTGGGAAGGCAATAGAAGTATTTGGGGTGCTTTGCAGATTTTCCGAGCAAATATAAACTGGTTTAAGCCCAAATGTTAAGTATTATTTAATTTACATTTTCAATTTTTATTTTGGAACAGTAAGAATAGGCAAAATGTTAGCCCCGGGTGGGACTCGAACCCACGTCCTCCACCCAATCCGTGGGCAGCTCTTCCAACTGAGCTACCGGGGCGTCCCATTTGCCTGCTTCTTTATGGATGAACTTTTTTCCCCGCCATAGGCGTTTAACCGTTCGCTTCCAACCAGCGGAACACTCAAATCCTTACAGGACTTTGCGCGTCGGTGTTTGGATTACATCGATGAGAACGCGCAAACTTTGATCCTCTCGGAAGAGTTTTTGCAAATTGATCAGCAATTATTGTGTGAGATTCTGGGCCGTGACGAGTTGATGATCAACGAAGAAATTGCAATTTGGAATGCCGTAAATATAAAAAATAATAAAACAAATTAAAATGATTTTAACTTTTTTTAAAATTAATATTTATTATTTCGTTTAAAATAATTAGGCACTTCGCTGGGCGGACGAAAAATGCCATCAAAATGGGGAAGAGCCTTCGGCGGAGAATAGACGCGCAATGCTCGGCCCGGCACTTTTCAAAATTCGTTTTCCCCTCATTTCACAAGATGACTTTTCTGAGAATATTGGTTGGCACCTTTTTCGGGACCTTTCATTTCTTTTGGATTTAAAATATTTTGACAGTTCCGTCCGGTGTGTTGACGGATGCCGAAAAGCTCAGCATTTTGCTGCACAATTTGCATCCGGGCCGCGCTCTGCCCGAGCAGTACCAGCTGCAATTCCCAACTAATGTGCGTGCCACCAAATCGGGTAGGCTAAAGAGAGGACTTGTACATTTTCTACAACTTTTGTGCCATTCTTTTTCCGAAAAAACAGATTTTAGGTTTTTGAACATGTTGAAAGCATAAATAACGTTGAAAGGGATTTAGAAAAAACAAAATTAAAAAAATATTCCTAGGTTAATGCATATAAAAAGTGGCACTTTTTGAAGTTTTCTTAGGACTAACCCTTCAAAATCGATGGGATTCCGCTGCATGCCACGACCAACTCGCGCTCATCGGGCCCAATGGATTGATTGTCCAACATACTGGAGAGTATTCGGGTAAATCTTTATTCTGTTAAAGTGATTTGATTAAAAAGTATGTAAAAATTCACAACATTTTTTAATTAACAAACTATTCAGGGCATCGCTCTGTGCTCGCTGAACGGCCAATTCCAAAAGAGAATTTAGGAATTTTCTACTACGAAACGAAAATTTTAGTGAAAAACGAGTAAGTTAAATAAATAAATATTTTAACTTCAAAATGTTAGAAGCATTTTCCTATAAAATTATATTTAGCATTTTTTCCATTGGGCTCGCGGCCAAACAAATGTCATTGGAGAAATTCGTTGGACTTGACGAAGGCTCTTACGCATACGCAAGCTACGGAACTTTTTGGGGTCACGAGGCTGAGGGATGTTCCCACTTCAATGAACCTCCTTTCAACTGGGGAAAGCCCAAAATCGGCGTCGGTGACGTCATCGGATGCGGCGTCAATTTGGCGTCTCGCCAAATCATTTACACAAAAAATGGACGGCGTTTGGGTAAGAAAAAAAAGAATTGAAATTAAGGATGAACTACATATAGTAAACGCCCCACTCCAAAAGGGCATACCTAAATGATATACCGGTCGCTTTGTCTCAACGAGCTAAGACCGGGAAAATTGGTCTTAATAGTAAGTTGCGGAAATGCGTTTAAACCAGTTTTTGAACCATTGACCAAAATGGATATTTTTGACCTAAATTAAAGGGCAATTTCATTTCGAGAAAACGCCAAATTTGTGCAATTTATTGTTTTATTATATTTGTTTGTTTTTGCAGAAACTACCGGTTTGCTTGTTGATCCTGCCGCCGAATTGTTTCCGTGCGTTTCGTTGTTTCATCCGGGCGACAAAATTGAAGCCAACTTTGGGCCGAAATTTGAATTCAAATTCTGATCTTAATGGCTAATTAGTCATATGAATGACACCCACCCGATCACCACAATGCTTACCAAAAAAGCTGGCGGTGCTTAAATTTGTTTTAAAAAGATGTTTTTTACGAGTTAGCTAAGAAAGTTGGATTTTTTCAGGGATTCGTTTGCGAAGATTGTTTTGTCCAAAAATTGAGCATTTTTTACAAATTTTCTTAGTTTCAATTCATAAAATTAAATTAAAACAAATATACAGTTTTAAAATGTGTGGAACGGGCACAAAAGTTATTGCAAAAAAAAAACGGTCCAAATTTCTATATATGTTATTAGGGTTGGACAAAAACGGGTATCCGGAACCGGGACCGGTATCCGGGTGTTTTGGGCAAATTATCCGGGACCGGTACCGGGTGTCCAGGATCCGGGATACCCGGTATCCGGGGGTTGGATCCGGGCGGGTTAAGCACCCCTAATGGTGGTATTTTTAGAGATTTTTTTTTGATGGTGTTAGTATATAACAAATGCAAAAATTCTAAAAAGTTTATCGAAAATCTAATTTCGAACTTTCCTTAGTGAAATTTGATTTTTTATCAAATTTTAATTAATATTTTCTAAAATTGAAAATTATCCGGTATCCGGACGGATATCCGGCTGTAAATTACTACCCGGTACCGGTATCCGGGTGTCGAGGAACCGGTGGAACCGCTATCCGGGGGACCCGGATAATATCCGGTCTTGCCAACCCTAGTTAAAACCTGAAAATCCGCCCTATAATAGGGTTTTTTTTTAAATTTGAGTTTTCACAATTCAATTTTTGCTTTTTTTCAGCTACCAACTGAATTAACGGCCATTCGGATAACCTGAAGTTGTGAGACTTAATTATTTGTTCGATTTTTTTATTGTTGTTCCATTATCTTTTGGCATTTACAAATCATTACCATATTTTATGACAAGAATGTTTAGGGCATGACATTATATAGGCTGCGAAAATGAGGTCGACTCTCGCACAATGAGATTTAATTAATCGAATGGGCGCTTTTGCTTAAAAATAACTTAGCCTTTTTTCCGACATTTTCTAATTTATATTTTGAAAATTCCGTTCTCAACTTATTAATTGGGGGCAT